>JBAKGM010000412.1:12829571-12841034 GCA_037177215.1 Asparagus racemosus | reverse complement strand
TTCACTTCCATTCCCTACCTTTCCTTTCCGTTACTTAACTTTCCGTTCCTTTACTTAGTGAACTCCCAAACAAAGCCCAAGTGAGATTTAAACATTAAGAAGATCGGCTCGCTTTTGTGTTATGGAGTTTGATTTTTACTAGATTCATGTAATCCCCCCCCCCCCCCTAGAAAATGGAATTTTCCATGATGAAAATTCAATATAAACTTAAATAAATGGATATGAAATGGTTTTTCCATCAGAGATGTTATAGTGTTTTGAAGCATGTGATTTTCACATGCACAGTTAGTTATAACCTTGTTAGTTGGGGGGGTTTATCTGACAAATTTATTAAGGTAAAGTGACATTTTAAAAGTTTAGGGGGTTATCTCAATATCGGCCAACCTTCAGGAGGGATTTTGTGAAATTTACCCTTTTACATATGAAAAATTACTAGACTAGTTTATTGTGTTGACTCTAAATACCAACTTTGTATATTTTCTTACTCCGGTAACAACAAGGTGTATAAAGAGGGACACAGTGACAACAAAGAATTTTTGGGCCAGAGAAAAATTTTAAGCGCCTAAACACCATGTGACTCATAACGTGATGCTGATGTGGCTTCTTACGTGGAAGATAGTAGGGCTCATTCATTTGAGTTGAAAAGAGAAATTTTTTTTCAAATTAGGACTCAAAAGCCTGGAGATCAAATTGGATATTCTTCCTCCTAATGTTAAAATTGAGAGTGGTTCATTAAAATTTGAGATTAAATTGAGTGTTCATCTTTCTCATAGGATTAAAACTTGTCTTGTCCATTCAAATTAGGGCTCAAAAAGGGTGGGGATCAAAGTTTGTTTTTTAAACTTTCAAATTAGAGCTCAAAAGGGACTCACTCAGCTAAGATCCCGCTTAACCTTAGCCAAGTCGGTCCAAATTAGGCCATATAAGACATACGCGACTTGATCTCCCAGGGAATTTTGCTCTGGCAAAAAATTAGGCCTTGTTGTCACCATATTCTAGTTAATGTACTATGTTATCACTAGAGTAAGAAAATGTACTAAATTGATACTTAGGATCAACAAAATATACCAAGACACTTACGACTCATTTGGTAAAGGATTAAGGAAGATGGAGTAAAGAGAAAGGCTAACATAGTTAGCTCATTTGTTAATCCGACGGGTTAAAAAAATTTTAATTCGTTCGATTTGTTTATTTTAATTCTTGTGGTTATGTTTTGTGTTTGGGAATAAAAGTTTATGATCACTTTTTTTTTAATAGAGGGGTTCTCTCTTAAGCCTCCTACAATGGTAGATTTATGGAAACCCTTATTTTGATAGGCTAATTTATTTTATCCCCTCTAAAATGATTTGTAAACACTTCTACTTTTTTGTGTTTGGCAACTTATGAGGGGTTAACTCAGTTTATACATTATGTAAATTTTTTATGTTTAGCAGACTAAGAATAAGTAAACTATCGCTAACCCTTCACTTAATCCTTTACCAAACAAAACCTTAGGATCAACAAAATATATCAATCCTGTATTTTTTGCCATTTTGAATAACTTCAAATTAATCGGGCTAATGGTTATGTACCCGCATCCGGCCCAATTTGTTAAAGCGAAAAAGGAAGGGTAGTGAACCGGTGCTGCAGGCCTGGATTGCGCTTATGGTTCTCTCACCAAAATTTCTAGGGTTTCTCTCCACCATTTCCTCATTCCGGTCGCTAAAGCCACCGTCGCGCCTCCTTCTTTCAACCATCGTGTTCTCATTTGCCGGCGTGCTAAACTGCGCGGAGGCCGCGAGTAAACCCTAGAAGGCAATCGCGAGGATCGGGTACTGGAAAGGGAAAGACGGTGAGTGACTGACTCAACTCTGTTATCAAGAATCGATTTTTATTTCCACTATTCCCCTTTTCCCGTTCAGCTTGTCCGTCTTTTGGCAAGATTTGATCGAGTTAGTTACCCTACCCACTGCATGTTTCCGTATTATAACTAGCCCTCATTTCTCATCTTTCTCTTTTGAATTTCTCTTAGGTTGCGTTTGGATTGAAGGATTTGATTCTTTTTCTCTATTTTTTTTTTAAATTCAAATTCCGTTGTTTGGGAATCCTTGTAATTTCAATTCTAGAATTCTCAATTTCAAATTCATTGTTTGAGAAAGGTTAGAATTTTCGATTCATTCGATTGGGAACCATTAGAATTTAATTTCTAAATTAGATTTATCTGACCGAAGACAATCTAGAAACAAGAGTATCTTAATCAATTTACGTAGTTGTCCATCAAGATATGTAAGAAATTACCACTCTAATTAAGTGCATGAACTTGCAGCAAAATCATGATACAAACAGTAGTCGATTTATACTCATGATTAAATGATCGGAGCAACAAACTGCATCAAATTAATCGAATAACTCAATCACAATCAATGCGAACTTATAGTCACCAAAATAAAACATTAGCTAGGATTACAGAGCCGCTCATTTAAATTTCTGTTTATAGTAGAAAACCAAGAGCCTTATACTTTGTACTTAGAACTATTGAGACGGCTAAACACAACACAAAAACCATATTTTGTAAGTACACTGCTCACTATCAACAACATAACCCGAGCATAAGTGACATAATTAAGTGTCCCTCACACAGTTATTGATAGCAGATTTTTTAAAGCTCACCTTCCATTTGATTCAAAAGAAAGTTTCTTTCAAGTCCTTATACACGTCTACTTTGAATTTCTTCTTCTTGCATCCTCTACTCAATTTAAGAAGAAAGTCAAACTTCACGAGATCTTCAATCTCCTGATACAACAAACATACCAATCAGCTCCACCATTGGTGGGTTTCTCAAGGGCAGTATAGATAAGAGGAGGTAGACCCAATATTTTTATTTAGAAGCAAGATCTATCATAGAATGCATTCAACCAATAAATACAAGGCCATAAGAGAAATATTGACATTAAACAACCCAAAAAGGTACTGCATTGCAACAGAAAGGTTCATCCAAAGAAACGACAAAAATCAATCCAGGCAAATAATGCAACCAACAAGAAGAATAAAGATGACCCAACAAAGCTATTACAACAAAGAACAACTACAGATGTCTTTTCAATAAAATATACAACTCCAAGTAAGATGCCATAGTTAAACATAATATAGCAGCTATGCATGTGAAACAGTAATTAAAATCAGTAACTGGGGGGGGGGGGGGGGAGAGCAAATTGAATATAGAACTAGGTCAAAAAAAACCTCTGAAGTCCAACAGACTATATAAAACTGCATCTTGCTCATGAGAATTGAAGATAAAAATAATTTTCTTCTCAATAAATAAACTTACAACCAGCATATTTAGAAACTATGCAGAAACTAATTAGTTTGGAAAAATGATAAAAATGATTATAACTGCTTTTAATAGTTTCTCAGTGTCAAGCTGATAGTTTTAATATACTGACTCCATAAACTATTAGTTTGGGAGTCAAAATCTCTTTTACCTTTTCTGCTTATTACCTAGAAGAAAGGAGCAATATTAATAGACAAAAAACTAAGAGGAACTGAAATTCATATTGCTAATCTTATCATCACAAGGAATAATAAGCAAAAGTCAACATTATGAATAGCATGTAAAATGGTCCAACCAGTTAACACTAGCTCTTGGGTTGCTTTTTGACACTTCAGGCTGCATTTTGCCTCTTTGGACTGCTTTTCAACCAATTTGGACCACTTTTAAGCTGCTTTGAGCTGCTTTTAGGCCACTTTAGTCACAAAAGTGCTTTTCCGGCTGCTTTTGAACCATAGCGGAGCGAAAAGTTGTCGTTTCCGCTCTTTAGAGTGCTTTTTGAGCGCTTTTTCCTGCTTTTTGCAACATTGGTGCATGCAGTTAGAGGTTATTATAATTTTTAAATTTATCGTTTCTTCTATTTGGTATATTTAGTCCCCTCCATTGCACATGACCAAACATGTCAATTGACTCTCTCATTTCATTCAGAATAGGAGCAAAGAGGAGCAGAAGTAAGTCTAAGGGTACATGGTCACAAGCTATTATGAAGGTTAGGCTAGTGGTTAACTTACCTAAGAAGATAGCTCTTAACTGAACTAAAAGAAGAATGAAAATTGGGATAAGGAACTTGTTGTTGTTTCTTGGGAAATCTTTGCAATGCTGTTTGTTTTCTGTTTCAGGAAGCTTTTTTTTCTCACATTATGGTTTAGTTCATATAATCTTTCATAAACTTCCATTTTTCGTGTTATTTTATTATTAGAAATTTAGAATTATATTTTGAATCCAATATGAACTTACTGAATTTTTATCGTTACACTAGTTATGCAATGCTGCATTTAGAAGTGCATGTAATGTGATTTGTCTGCATTATTAAATCAAGTGGATGCTATTTGATTGTTATTAATATTTCGACTATTTTCCAATACTTGAAGGTAGAGATTTTGACAATGAACTTAAAAAAAAAAGTGTAAATGTGTAATTTAATGAAATATGTTTTCCCCCTCAGTGTAGGTTGGAAACACTACATCAGTTCGATCGCTTATATCAGATGGCTCCAGCAGTAGAACGCAGGGACCATGCTAGACAGGGTTTATCTGATCGGTCAAAATCGCCTGTTAAGACCCGCCATTCCCCACAGAGAAGGAGCCCCCCTCAGAGGGGAAGGTCCCCAAGCCGACGACGGAGTCCTGCAAGAATGAGTTCCCCAAAGAAAGATAGTTCGTCTCGAAGGAAATCTCCTGTAAAAGAAAAGATGCGCAATCAAGTCAAATCACCAAAACATTCTCGAGGGAAACCATCTACAAGAAGCAGTTCATCCCCTTCACCATCTCCTCATAGTAAACGCTTAAGGAGAAGCCAAGCTGAGCGTGAGCCAGAAAAGGGGAGTAGAGAAGAGCGTAACAAGGAGGGTGAGAGGGAATTTAGAGAGAAAGAGAGGAAGAGAAGTCGTTCACTGTCTCCACGTTCTAAACGCTTAATGCGCGTTCAAGCTGAAAGAGAGTCTGAAAGAGTTAAGGTAAAGGAACATGGGAGAAATAGCAGTAGGGAAGACCATGAAAAGGGGAGGCATGGGGAGCATGAGGAGACTAAGGATACTCTTTGTGAGAGAAGGTCGACAAGAGAGAAGAATGATGGTGGTTCTTCTAGATCATCAAGACGTAATCGATCAGTCTCGCCAAAGGAGCATAACCACAGGAGAAAACACAGTTCTCGCTCCCCTTCCAGAGATTCCAGGGCTGGAGCACGTGAAGAGGTGTCTGGTGATATCTACTTCCTGATATTTCTATTTTGCATGTGATCGTTTGTGCATATATGATACAACAGTTTCTTTTTACTACCGCAAAAATTGATTTTTCAAAAGTTACTATTGTAGGGTTAGAGAGATGATAGGGTTTATTGCTGCAATCGATTTTTACTTAAAGAATCGAACTCTATGTTTAGCATTTGATTTGCATGTTAGAGTTTGTATTGTAATTATCTTTGCATCAATATTCTCCTTATGAGTTTTAAGATAAACATTATAACACACTCTGCAAAGAGTTTTAATTTTTCAAACTGCTAGATAGTAGTTGTTCTGTCCGGAGCATTGAATCATGGTTATAACTTCCGACCTGAAAAGGATAAGGCTTGCTGCGGATTCTTTCATAAAATGTTTTCCCAAACAAATTGGTCATGCAATTAACAGTGATTATCTTGCTCTGGTCCTTCAGTTCTCAATGAGGGAGGGTAATGACATGTTCTCTTGACATTATCATATGCATGCTTAGATTTAAACATTATGTAGTTGATCTTCGTTAGTCCTTTTGGCCTGACAAAATTGTTGGCGTTTTGGTTTTGGATATTGATCATTTGGTGATAAAATAACACTCATGTAAGAAGACACTCTCAGTTATTTATGTGGCCTGATTTTGTCTCACAAACTTGTCCTCGACATATAATAAGGTGGTTACTGATGCAGTTGTAGATATGATTACTCATATGTCCTCATCATGTCCCTAAATCACAATGCCTATGAAGGGTTAACCATGTATTTTCAGTTCATATCTTTTCCCTTATATTCTCTTTGCACCTGTATTTAGATTAGTGTTCCACCTACGCTATTGGCAATATAAAATTTGAAACTGATCACTGAGAAAGGGGGTTAACTTTTTTAGGAGTCTAAACTCCTTACTCCATCTCAGGTGTTATTTTGCTTACCATTAAGTAACATCATGCTAATTTCTTTTTGTGTATAATTATTCTTTTTTTGGCAGACGTATATACACAATGTTTAGTCTGCAGTTAGCAATCTGTAGAGGGGGCAATTCTGGTGCCTTTATCTTGAATTAGATAAGATCTAGATGACTAGATCAGCATCTGATGTAAACTGATTTTCTATTGCAGGCATTGAGGTTGAGACCAAATGAACGTTTGAGGTGATTATTATTTTTATTATATTTCCATTTGATTTAAGTGGCATTTGCATTGATATTTGATCCATTATAGAATTTGCTGAAATAATGTACTGTGCTGCTGTAATGTGAGCTCATTGAATCATTGTCAATGCTGATACTCTCCTTTCACATTGTTATTGGCATATTTTCTTGGTATCTGCTATTTGTGACTTATTCCGAGGAAGTACATACACATTCAAACTTCTTATCTTTCAACTACTTCTAGGACCCTTTGGGTGATCTCTTCTTGACGCAAGTTGCAAAAAGTCTCCTTATCATATTCTTTTTCAGTTTGGAGTTATGTCATTCAGCTGCAGCAGCAGTTTTAATTTGCAAAAGGGCATATGTGATAGTGGCTGAAGCTGTCTGTTTCGCTGCAACTGGTGCCTTTGGGCAACTGCAGTTGCAAAAGGACCACTTTTCTAAAAACAACTTGCAATCAAATTGATTGCTAACCTTTTTCCCCCCAAGAAGTGACTCATTTCTGTAAATACAGTCAAAAAAAAATCTGGAGCTGCAGAAAAATAAATAGCTGCTTGATAATAGAAATTATCAGCTCGTACATTCATCATTACTTTTTAGTTATTTGCTGATGATTCATCTGCATTTAAATAACTGCATTGTTCTTCTCTTTGATGGTCTATAACTAAAAAGTGAAATGATATTATTTTGTAGGGACAGTGATCTTGATTCTGTTGCCATGATGAAGGCTGCTGAAGAGTCCCTTGAAGCTAAGGAAAAAGATAAGGTAATGTTTGTTTTTGCCTACTATTACAGTTTATTGATGAAGTATAAAATCTGGAGGATTTCTTACCTTCGTGGTGAATCTTCTTAGAACACTATTTTCTGCTTGTGCTCTCCACTATTTTATTTTCTATATTTACTTTTTCTGGGATTGATGTTTAAATTAATGGATTGTCAACATGTTCTTATGTATATATTAAATGATTAATTCATGTTAGCTATATATGGATATCAGTGTTCGATTTTTTTTTTAATAACTGGCTTCAAAACTTTTTGAAGGAAAATTGCTTCAAAACTCAAAAGAGAAGCTATTTATCCCTTGAAGCTTAAGCCGCATTGCTTAAAGCATAACTATAGTGAGCACTTGCGCTTCGATGAGGCGCTATCATTTGAAGCCCACACTGAAGAGAAGATAAGAGGATTTAAAAAGATTTTTGGCCAAACTAATGTGTGTCTGTAAATAACTATGTGACTATAAATATTTTATTTAGCTATTCAATATGACAGTTAAAATTAGGATGGGCATCTATTCAATATCTTTTCAATATGACCACATAACTATAAATAGGTTATATATCTTATATATGTAGCTTAGTTTATTATGATTTGCGTCTATATTTAGTGCATTTAATTCTTATTTACCAATTAAGACCTGAATGTATCTATTTGTAAATTGTTATATCGCTCAATATTTTATGTCTATAATATTTATAAGTTGTAAAATTAAAACATACTTAACCCATGAGCCATATGCCTCACGCTTTGAAGCTTATGTCTTCTCTTCATAAAAAGGTCTAATCCTTCGCCTTGTGCTTCTGCTTTTTTAAACATTGATGGATAGTCATCCAAGGACCTTATTTTCCCTTAATATGTTTTTTGGCTTAATGCAGCAAAAGCCATCATTTGAACTTTCCGGCAAGCTTGCTGAGGAGACTAATCGTGTTCGAGGTGAGAATTCGCCAATTCAATTTGTACTCTCCCACTTCCTGAAATCTTCTTCAGTTGCAATCTTGTCATGCCAAATAACTATGACTATGATTAATCTTTTTTTCCAAGTCTTCTATGTATTTTATGTTACTCTCTCTTAAGTTATACTGCATGCAACATGTGCAGTGTAAATGCACCTGTTAAAAATGCATTTTGATAGTATCTTCTCTTTTCTTAATCATTCTATTTCAGGCATTTAATGTTTTCTTTCATGTTTCAGGTGTCACTCTCCTATTTAATGAACCAGCAGATGCTCGAAAACCTGATACTAGATGGCGATTGTATGTTTTTAAGGCTGGCGAAGTGCTGAATGGTAATACTTGTGAAGACTTTGTTTATTAGTTATGTCAAATAAGTAGCCTTTTTCAGATGCACGTGCATTGACATTACATCAAATGATCACATGCATTTGTATGTGATTTTGTCAGAAAATGACTTTTATTGTCAAAAAGAGTTTCCTGGTTGCTTTGGTTGGTTTCGAGGATTGTGCATCAGATACACGTTGTCCTTATGGTGCACGAAAATTATATGAGATCCATTCCGGAAGCAGCTTGACCATTAGTTATATATATTTGTGAATAAGATGCAAGTCCCCAAAAGGATATTGTGGCTATCAATATTCTAGGTTCTTCCTCTTTATCCCAATGATTAGCTCATGCATTCTGATAAATTTTTCTGTGTATTATTAGCAGAAATGTTTGAATTATTCACTCATCTTTCATTAGGTTCTCTTCAGATATGACCAACTTCCCAGATCATATATTATTATTATTTTAAAAGTCCCTTTTGGTAATGGGAGTCACATTTTAAAAACCCAAGAAATGCCGTCACAATACATAATACTTAAAAATTCATGGGAGGAGAAAGCTTGAAAAAATTCACGAAAAAAATAAAAAAAATCCATGTTTAGTACCGCCCCCACCCTTGGTGTTCCTCTATTTCAGCACCCCTACTCCCCCCTCCCCCCCCTGGTGGCACCCCACTCAAAAAAAAATCACCCACTGTGTTGTCTTGTGCACTAGGCAACTAGTTCATAAAAAGGAATTGTTGCTCAAAAATTATCAATTGTTGTGTGGTCCTTACATGAATACTTCATCAACTAGTTGTAATGTTCCCTGCTTCGCCATGAAAGTAATTTCTTGATCAGGATTAAAGGAAAACAAAAGGAGAAATACTTTGTTAGAGATTTCTTTTGTGCAGAGTATTCTCCTTTTACTTTGTAGAAGTACTTCGCGGTAACTTAAAGAAGAAATAAAACGTTGAATTGCAGTTTCTCTCCGTAAGATAATTCCCTCAGAAGTTGTAGAAATTGTTTTTGCTTGGATAGAAACTCCATCTAGATCTTCTTGAGCCCTTGGTGAGAAAGCAATCATGAAAGTTAATTATTTAAAACTCTAGATGCAAAATATAAGCTTGATTATCCAGCCTCAACAAGTTGTGCTTGAGTAATAAATGGAAATACAAAGCTTCCATGCGAGTCTGATTTATGAAATTCTTTATCCTTCTATTTTAATTTTGAACGAGAAGAGGTTTATGGTTCACTTGTTAAACTTTGTCCTCTAGCTTCCTCTTGATGCATGTCGAAGGCTTAGGCACCTGCGGCATGTGATCCTTTATCTAGTTAATTATAAAACCTTAGTATGGTTGTAGTTCAGGTCAATTTGGCATTTGCAAGTAGCAACTAGTAAGGTTATTTATATTGACAAGAATGGAACAAATAGCAACTACCAAGGTTATTTATATTGACAAGAATGGAACTATGATCTGTTTTGACGTTTCGTGAACCATTTTGAGTGGAGTTTGTTATATGCTATCATAGATGCTTTTAGTCCATGAACTGGTTTCATGAAAGTACCAAATTATTTGCCCCTTTGTCTTTGTATGATGGTGCATTTGGCATGAGATATTGTTTTTTCACTTACTGCAATACTGGCTTGTGCTGAATTTCTTAAACTTGTTTCTGCACAAATTAGTGTGGGCTTCAAAATGTGGTAAAGACTGGCTAGTTTTTTCTGTGTGAAGTACAGCTATATTACATTTCTAATGGAAATATGCCATGAATAGATCCCCTTTATGTGCACCGTCAGAGTTGTTATCTCTTCGGACGGGAAAGGAGAGTTGCAGATATCCCTACAGATCATCCTTCTTGCAGCAAACAACATGCTGTTATTCAGTACAGGTAAGTTCATCATCATCTATTTGTTGATTTGGTAATCCTTTCGTGTACTAGTGTATATGCTTTCTTGTTTCAGGCAAGTGGAGAAAGAACAACCTGATGGATTAATGAAAAAGCAAGTAAGGTAATGGATCAAACATATCCTTATTTCTTGTAATCACTTAGCAGTTATTCTCTGTGGTAATGACCATTTTGAATTGTGTATTTCATTAGGCCTTATATAATGGATCTTGGTAGCACGAATGGTACTTTTATCAATGTAAGAGTTTATGGCTTCTCTATCTTCTTTTAAATTTATTGTAAAGTTATTTGAACATTTTCTCATGGCTTTTGCAGTCTACTTTCTTATAGTTCTTTCTGACTGTGTCTTTTGTGTATGCAGGATAATCGCATTGAACCACAACGCTATTATGAACTTTTTGAAAAAGATACAATTAGATTTGGTAATAGTAGGTATGAATTAATGGGTATACAGATAAGGCTACTTTAGCGCACATATGCCTTGTTTTTCCCCTATTTATATTGTTTAAGCATTCATTTTATATTTTCTTGTCTGTATCACTTGAGTTCACAAATTTCATTGTGTAGGCGGCTAGATTTATCGTTGGGTAAGTCCAAACAGTGTTGATATGTATGGTTAAAAAATAAATATCTAAACAACTACTCCTTTCTACTTTTTACCTATACTTATGTGAAAGGTAATCTAGAAGCTATATTTAGTAGATCAGGGTAAAATTGTCCAGAAGTTGTCACAGGCTGCGGTTAGTCATGGCACGTAAGGGGGACAAGTTTAGGGTGCTTTTCTATGACTTATAAAAGTTCAGGGGTTTGTGCAAAATTTACGAAGTTCCGGGGGGTGGGGGTGTCAGAAAATTACCCTTTCTTGTTTTCAATACGAACATGAGCCCTCTGCAGTTAAAGACGTTTTACTGCCATTTTTTTTTATTAGTGACCTGCTTGGACCTTTTACCTGCTTGCAAATTGAATTGCACGACATGTAGCATTACCTTATTCAATTAGCATGCCGGGATTACCTGAGATGATTCAATTCACTGGTTTCAGTTTTCAAGCTCAAAAAATTACCATGTGACAAAAGTTAAAGAGATTGGCCAATTTGCAAGGTTTAGAAATAGGAAAATTTTACTATAAATGGATAT
>JBAKGM010000412.1:12792178-12825979 GCA_037177215.1 Asparagus racemosus | reverse complement strand
CCTATTTTGCTTACTCTTCTTTTGCAAAGTTAGTCTTGTATAATATTTGTATGTGTGGGTGTGTGTGTGTGTGTGTGTGTGTGTGTGTGTGTGTGTGTGTGTCTGTGTGTCTTGAAAAATATCAAGACAACTTGAAAATTTATTTTCAACTCTAAGCTAAGCATGCAAAAATTTCACTTTAATTAAAGGTCTAAGTTAAGATTTAAGTGAAGTATACTATTTTAAAAATTATTAAGAAATTTATTTAGAGTTATCATAAAAGGTAAACTTGAGTATAAAACTAACTAAGGATTAGAGAATTTAAAAATTATCAAGTAGATCAATTATTAGTCAACTCTATTAAGTTGGCAAGTGATAATATTTCTATGAAAAAGAAAACAAATGGTAAAATAAAGGGGGAAATGACTAAGATAAAGAAGAAAAAATAACTACTCCCCAATCCCATACCTAAATTTTACATTGTCCTCAATGCAAACTCTATAATGCACAAAGTAAAGCAGATAAGAAATGAAGTACTTACGTTTGTTCAGTCGATCTAGAACAATGAAGTCAAAATTTACCTTTGATGTTAGGAGGATGAAGTCAAAATTTTATTTGTCATTTTTTTCCATATCCTTTTGTTTTTTTCTTCTTTCTTTTCTTTTTTTTTCTTTTTTTTTCAAAAGAACAAGAAACTCTCAAATGAGTGAAGAATAAATTCTTTTTATCATTATAATGAGACAAAAAATAAAGATGTTGAATGAAAAATTGAACATGAAAAGCTCATACTCTACATCAAATCCTACCTTTTTGCTAAAAATTCTACCCTTGGATTTTAAAGAAATCCAAAATAATATAATCAATAATGTGCTTAAATTCTAAACATTCTAAGATTTTCAATGAAATTTGCTGCAATTGAAGGTTTGTATTTATGATGTTATGCTCTTTGAACTTAGATTCCTTATTAACAAACGTTTGACCAATCACAACCAATTCTTCTTTAAAATTGTCCATAAATATAAGATTTATGTTTGAGGGTTAAAAATTTAGTTGTTGTTTATTTTCTAAGAATCTAAGTTCATCAGCAAAGAGTTCCTCAAAAGTTAGATTAAAGAAGCATGTATTTAACACAGTTTCCTCGTTTTGAAAGACCTATCTGATTTTTCTAATATCTTTAGCTCCTCACCAAAGATTTTCTCAAAACTTAGATCTGACTCATTTCTTCTTTGGGATAAAATATGTTATGAAGAATAGGTGGATTAGTGTTTTCCTTTGGTTTAGTCTCAAAAATTGGTCCAACACAGATTAAACTATCAATATTATCCCTAATCATAACTTGCATACACCAAAACAAATTCTTTTTATAACTTTTTATTTAACAAAAAACTTCTAAGAAAAGAAAAAAAACAAAAAGTTAGTTTTTTTAAAGCTAAAAGATAATGAGAAAATGGGGAACGATAAAGGCAAAACCTAACAAATAAAAAACAATCACTTGTGTTAATCACTTTAAATTCTAGGGTTAAGCCTAAACTCAACTAGACTAGCTCTAAACTAAAAACTCCTTGAGTGAAAAGATTAAAGTTTACTCGGTTAGTTAGCAGGTAAGGATAGTATTAGAAGGAGGTCAAAGACCAATTAAGTACCTCGTTCCTTGTGGAGCACTTTACGCAACTCCTAAACCTTGCCTTAGATACTAATAGATTCAAGTAAATTTAAACCGGTTCACTTAAAGATTTTTTATTCCTTAATGAGCTCAAACCTAAGGGGCCAATGTCTAATGAGTTTTAAAGGGCTTGGGTTTGTGTAGTGAGGAATTAGTGATTTGTGGGCTAACGAAAGGTTGATGAAATCTCTCACATTATCTTGATTAGTGAGTTTTTGCCCTTAAGAATATTTTCAAGTGAGTGTCAAATCAAGATGCTCAAATTACTTTAGTGAATTCCTACTATTATATACAATGCAACCCTAAGAATTAAAAGCAACTATAAAAGGATGCAAAAATAAAGTTTTTTATTCCTTAATTAAGGTTAACAATCAAACAAATGTGAGAAAGAGCTCTTGTTTGAATTTATTATCTTGTTAGTAACTATCTAAGTGGAGGGTGAATTTTATTAGGGTTGACAAAAGAATTTTTTTAGCTCCTAATTGTCTCTAATTAGAAAATATTCAATCTTCAATCTTCAATCCTTCAAAGTTATTCCTTCACACTAATACATATAAATCAAAGAACCAAAATAGAAAAATTTTAATTACAAGCACCTTCCCCAGTAATGGCGCCAAGAACTTGATAGGTAAATATAAATATGTACCTAAAGTTACAAGTTGTGTGTGTGACAATTAGGAGTGTGATGAATGTGATCGTGGAGAGAATAAGAGTGGTTGTGAATATGTGTGAATAAACATAAAACAACATTGAGAATGGAGAAAGAATGATGAATAAAATGAAAGAAAAAAACAAACAAATGAAAATCAAGAATAAAGAGGAAAATCAAGAAACTAAAAGATGGATGATTCAATTAAAAATATGAGGAATCTAGAATTGAATCTACTAGCTAATCTCATATATAAAATATGAACCATTCTCTTTTTTTACATTCTACTTTAGATTTATTAAGTATAGACTATCAAACCATTCAAGAAAAGCATAACCTATCAAATTATCATCCAAGTAAAATTCTTACTCATGAAAAGAATAATAACTGAATAGTAATTCTAGAATTACTTCTACCAATTAGTACTTTAGTTAACTATCCTCAACATGATCATTTTAAGCATAAGAGAATGATTCACAAATTATGAAAGAAATAAAACTTAGTTTCATGCAATTTCTAGAGTTCTCACAAGAATTAGTTCCACATCTTAGCAAAAGGCAATTCCCTAGAGGGTTTTAGCCTCAAGGTGAATCAAAGAAAGTAAAAATAAATAAAAATAAAAACTAATCTCAAGATTGTTCCAGCCTCTTGGTGAATAGTGTAAAAAAATAAAATCTAAGCTACAAAATAAATGCAAAATTAAAGCAAGGAAGTAAAGGCATGAAAGTAAATCTACTCTACAAGCATTAAAATAAATCTAATTCAAGAGGGTTCTAGCCTCATGAATATTTCACAACAAGAAAGAAAAATATTACAAGAAAATAAAAGATAAAATAGAAAACTTACATTCCAAGAGGATTCTAGCCTCTTGATAAATGCAAAGCTTCATATTGATCTTCATCTTCATCTCATCTACATCTTCATGATCAAATAAAGAGAAGAAAAGAAAAAAATAAAGAGGTGTAAATATTTTTTATTAATTGTAATAAAAAATTACTATTTGGAAGATCTTCTCAACTAAGAGTAACCCTCCTCTCCAAAAGAAGTATTTACAAAATATTTCACATTCAAACCCCTCATCCTCTACCCCTATTTATAGCCTACAGTAATGAATGAGAACTCTTGGATGAAACTTGGAGACCAAGGATTAAAATCTAGCCTTAAATATATTTTTCATTATGAACCAATCGGTTGACCAATCAGTTGGCTGACCAGTTGGCCAATCGGTTGACTGACCGATTGATTTGCACAGATTTTATTTTTTTGTGATTTTATTGACCCGATTTCTTCATGGATCTTTGAGCTTTATTAGGCCCTCTTTTGTCTTCAGACTTGGGCTTCAATAAATGGTAGAAAATTAAGGAGTTTGAGTTTTTTGGCCTTTAATTCATTATTTCTTCATTAACTTGCAATTTAAGATAAAAATAATTATTAGTGGTATATTTATTTATATGAGATAGATGATGAGGGTATAAAATTATAATACAATTGTCATTATCACTAGGTGATCTGTTGAGTGGATTCTTCCAGTTAGGCGTGAGTGATATAGTCCTCACGGGGTTCTGTTTGAACCAGCCTATACTCAAAATTCGACATTGTTCTTTAAAGGAGAGAGGGCCTCACGATGGGTGCCAAACTGCTAATGCTAGGAATCACACAGATTATTAAGTAGGAAAGTGTTGGATGATCAGGATCCTCTAACTCCTATGGATGTCTAGTTCGGAGATAAGTTGTTCGTCCCTGCATAAAGGAATATCCTTAAGAGGGCGGAGTTGGGTTCTCCGGTTGATCCTCTGATGGTCAAGTCAGTATTTGAGCTTGTGTGAGGATTGAAAAACTAAAAAAGATCTCTTTTTAGTATGGGTAGCAAAATTTGTTTACCTTTGTGTTAAAAACAATCCTCTATTATAGTAGTAGTAGAGGCGTATTTCGGTAACTTTGGCTGAGTCTGAGCTGGCGGCTGAGTCAGTATTGCTTTACAGGTGTCGGCCGTCGAGTGGTGGGTAAATTATCTCAACATTCAATGCGATGTGACAGGAAGTATGCTGTGTCGGCATGGTTCGACGTGCCTTAAAGATTGTTGGGGATGGAGAAATAAAGGCGTCAGTTATGCATTTACTGATAGTTATGGTGATGGCGATTGGTTGTCAGTGCGGGATTCTCGAGAGAACAGTCGTTCTTTGACTCGGCCAGTTGAGAGATGGACTGCGCCGCCTTTCAACTCGGTTATGTGAGGGGTCAGTCGGCTATGTGGTTGAGAGTGGCTCTCCTCGAATCGACCAAAAGAGGGGGACCAACAAGTACAACATTTTGTCTCAGCTACGCGAGATGTTGACTCAGTTGAATCCGACATACTTGGTCTTTTAAACTCCTCGGAGCGTTGAACTTGGTGGATTTAGCATAATGCGGGATACTTGTCTGCCTTTGAATATAGATTAATATTCGTTAATGAAAATACCCTAACAACTGTCATGACCGGTACAACTTTCCACTCTCTCTTTAACTTTAGTATATAGTATAATTAAATAACCGCGTAACAATATACATCATAAACTTAACAGCTTTCAATAATAATATATCAAGTTACAATAAATAAAATAACTTACAATATTTATGAAATTGATGAAATACAAAAGATAAAGATTAATTTCATGAAATATTTTGGGTCTAAGAGTAATTTGGGAAGTGGGCGGGCTTAAGTAAAACTGAAGTAAAACTTTTAGATTTATAGTAAACAGAGTCATTGATATTATACTTTATTATATTATTTTTATTAAAGTTGGCTAGCATTTTACGCATAGAAATATTTTGGGCTAAAAGATAATTTCTGGTAGAAGTTTGGCTTAAAAATATTTTGGGCTAAATGACCTCAATTTATATTTTGACTGTTCTGATTGGGCCTATTTACAACGCAACTGGTTTTGGGTTTAAATATAAATCGTATTAAAGATTGGGTCATAGGGAAAAAAATTCTTATAGTAAGCTTTTGGGAGTTGCGCTGCAGCGGCTACCATGCCTAGCTACATTGAAACTCCCAAAAGTTTTAGTAAATAGAAAGCAAAATTTATCCCCGCCATATCGCGGCATTGATGTGAAAAAGTACAAACTAAAATAAAGTAATAAATAAAATTTTAAGCATTTGGTATAAAAATACATATTGTATTTTAACCACTTAGAATAAAAAGTATAGCAATTTACAAGAAAAATATAAACACTTGCAGTGTACCAAGTTATTAAAATTCAAAGTGGATTTAAAATTACTTTGGCATAGTTAAAATTATTTTAGCATAGTGTTTTTTGTTTAAGGGTAATTTTGGAAGTGGATAGGCTTTAAAATAAATTCGAGTAAATATTTACGTTTATTGGCAAAAATCTCGTTTCATAAGAGGGTGGACTAAAAAATAAATTAGATAAAACGTAGAGTTTATAGGGGAAAATAACGTCTATACATTAGTGAAAATCCATTAAATAATGATTTAAGAATTTGATTTAAAGTTACAATATCTAATGACTTATAACAAAAATATAGGAAATGACAACATAATATAAAAACTTACATTGTATATCAAACTGCTTAAATACAAAGTTGGTTTAAAATTAGTGGAGTGGATCATTTTAGGCTCTAGAGTGATTTTGAATGCAAGTATGTTTAGAAATAAATGTGGGTAAAACTTTGGGTTTATAGGCAAAAACCCCTTTCAGTTACTGGATAGGCTTAAAAAATAAATAGGGTTAAAACATAGGGAGTTTATTTGCAAAAATCTCATATGTAGATTAGAGCAAATAACAAGTAACAGCAAATAACAAGTAACAACATAGGGAGTTTATTTGCAAAAATCTCGAATGTAGATAAATGTAAATCATTCAAATACCTTTTTTTTTTTTCATTTTTCATTTTTCTCTCCCTTGTCTTCTAACTCTTTATAATAATTGAAAAAAGGTAGAGAGTGAAGGGCCCCAAATTAACCCATTGAAGTTCTATATCTGATGTGCTCAAGAAAATAAGGGAAACGACCTCCTATATATCACTAGTATTGCATGATAGATTTTATCTTTGGCAATGCCAATAAAGCATTTAGTGGATACGAAAAATACTTCTAAAAATTTATAAAGAGATTTCATTTTCCATTCACTTTCTATTTTTATTTTACCTATCCCATTTGATTAATGGAATAAATTTCTCGTTTATTTGTCTACTTTTCAATTCGACACTTGTACAGTTGTACCGTTTATATAAATCAAACGAAACCATATATTCGTACTTTGAAAGTAGAGATTTACTCAAAATGTTCCTAATATCACTGTTTGTACGATAGATTCTCTGTAAGCTAGGCAAAATAGTACATTTATTACATAAAAGTTGTAGCTTCTACAATCAACTAATATTTCAATTATATTGATATATTAAAAAATTAAAATCTACATCATTATGACAATTAATTCACGTACCTAATCAAACTCATGGTTTTTTAGTTTTTCTTCTATGATATGACGTTTCTCACATTTGAATTTGCTTCCTCTACATTTTTCTAATGATACAAACTTCCAAGATTTAGCTAACGATGGATACAAGAGACTTTAATTTGGATTTGTTAACATGTGTAGCATTTTCTTGTCAAACATTCGCACATCTAATAGACACGTATCCTATGACTTAATATTGATTGATTTACAAGGGTCAATGAAAAAATAAAGAGGAGTTGAAAAATTATAAGATTTTATGTTGTGTTGTTAGGTTAAGACAATTTTTATCTTTTGGCTAAATTCTCATTGGCAAAATTAATCTCCTCTCACCTAACATGAAATAATTAGGTCGTGACGGTAATCGTTGAAAGTTAATCTGAAAGTTTTATGCCGAAAGTAATTAAATAAGTGGGTCATCTTGTTGAATAAATAAAAGTCTAATAGACAATAAAACCTTCACCAAATTTGTAAAACGGTGGTTAATTGTACATAAACCCTGACTAGTATTGTTGTCCTGCACTTACAACTCGTGTCTTTCCATTGTTGCAGATAGACCTTTTGGGCTTTCCTTAAAAATTTTTAGCCGTTTACCCTTGTCGAAACTTTGGAAGATAGAACTCCTTGATGAAGTCACTGAGTCTAAGGGGAAAAAAGTTTTTAAAACAAATGTAACCTAGGAATATAAGAGTTAAAAATATGTAATCTAGGCGGTGTATCTGCAACAATTAATGGAAGTATATAGGTAGTAAGTTCAAAACAACGAAATTACAAGTGGTCTATGCGCGGTTACCCTTGGAAAAAGATAATCTTTGGCTTGTTAACTTCTCCCTGCATTGATAAAATATCTGGTTTATAGTATATCAATAGAGGCTAATTTTTTATTTTTTTTAAAAAAAATCTTAAACATGAATACATGTACTCCTAAATACTATGCATGTATTGTGTAAGCATATACATGTGTTGTATGTATGTATAGTGTAAACATAATGTGTGTATCACTAGTAGAAAAATGGGCAAACTAGACGAATCAGACTAGACGGACTTTTTTCTGTCTAGTTTGGACGTTGAAACGTCCTCCAATCTTCTGCTTGAACGTCCTTGGATCCACTCTAATATGATCATCCTCTCAACTCTTTATCAATGTTTTAAATATATTGATAAACAGGGAGTTCAATACAGGGTCGATGCTGAAAAATATCCTTTCAAGAGAGTAGAAAATTACTTCACTGATTCTCTTTTGTATGATGAAAATCAAACAATTGAGATTGCCCTCCCCAAAAACGAAGATAGTGGTAATGAGGTAGATGTTGAGCTAGATCCCATTGATAATTTAGTCTGGGAGATAGATCCACTTGTAATTACCATGAATGACCTTTGTGTCAACCAATCCACAGAAAATCAAGGCGTTTGGATATTTAATGAAGAACAGTTTGCTTACGACTATTCTTTAAACTCTGAATCTGAAAACTCTAGAGTTGAAACTTTGATGGCTAAGCTAACCTACGAACCAACACTACAAATGCCGATACATGAATCACATTCAACTTACAAGCAATTGGATAATTCGAGGAATGCCATCTTTATAGTACAGCCCAAAGGGAACATCTAGAATTTAATCATCTTTGGAAAAGTTAAGGCTCGATCTCAACTATCAAACTCCGATGTAGAAGCTGAGAAGGAGCCAGAGTTTGCCCGATATAGCCAGCAATCTCAAAAGATTATGGCAAAGATGGCATATGACCTTACCCCAAAGCAAGGGGTTGAATTTCAATAGAGTATTACGAGTCCCTTTGATCCCATTTACAACAGAAGGGGAACGATAAGTAGATATGGGTGTACCTAAAGTTGCAAGTATACAACTATCAAGTTGTAGTATAAAAAGTTATCTATCCCACGAGGAAGGTATTGTAAGAGTGAATCAAAATCAGTTCTATATTGTGTGTGCGACAATTAGGAGCATGATAAAAGAAATATGATGAAAGTGAGTTTGGAGGGATTAAGATGATGTTTGTGAATGAGTGCAAATAAAAACAAAATTAGATTGAGAGTGGAAAGATAAAGAGTGGTTGTGAACATGTGCAAATAAAAACAAAACAAGATTGAGAGAGGAGAAAGAATGATGAATAAGATGAAGAAAAATAAAACAAACAAATAAAAATCAAGAATAAAGAGAAAAATCAAGAAAGTAAAATATAGAGGATTAATTAAAGATATGAGGAATCTAAAATAGATCCACTTAGCTAATCTTAATCTTATGTGAATAAGTAGGATATAAAGCTAGTTTTAAACAATTTCTAAAATTCCCATAAATATTAGCTCCACATTTAGGAAAGGGCAATTCCCTAGAGGGTTCTAGCCTCAAGATGAATTAAAAAAATAAAATCTAAATTACAAAATAAATGTAAGAAAGTAAAGACATGAAAGTAAAGACATGAATATAAATCTATTCTACCAAGCATGAAAAGAAAATATTACAAGAAAAGAATAAAAAGCAAACCCTCATTTTCATATTCTCTTCCTCTTCATCCTCTTTCCATCCTTAGACAAAGAGAAGAAAAGAAAATATGAAGGGGCGAAAATATTTTTTATTAATTGCTACAAAAAGTTATAAAATTTAGAAGGTCTTCTCAATTAAAATTAACCCTCCTCTCCAAATAGAGTTTTTACAAAATATTTCACCCTCAAACCCCTCACCCTTTACCCCTATTTATAGCCTACAGCAGTGAAGGAGAGCCCTTAGAAGAAACTTGGGTGCCAAGGAGTTGAAATCAGCCTTTGATTCGAATCTGGTAAAAATCAATCGGTTGGCCAATCGGTCGGCCAACCGATTGGCCAATCAGTCGGCTGACCAATTGATCTGCAGTCAGAATTTGTTTTTACATTATTTTCTTGCACGATTTCTTCAAGGATCCTTAGGTCTTCATGGGCCTTCTTTAGTCTTCATAATTGGGCTTCAATAATATGTAGAAAATAAGAGAATTGAGTACATTGGGCATTTATTCATTATTTTCACCATTAACCTACAAAACAATTATTAGTGGTATATTTATTCATATAAAATGGATAATGAGAGTATTAAATTATAATTAAAATGTGATTATCAGCGAAGTACTTGACTATTATAACCGGGCTAAACGTAGACTTGGTTACATCTGCCCGGAAGCCGAAACACATATCAAGCAAGTATTCAGAAATTCTAGTTCTTCAGATACGTCCGATTGGGACTCTGACATCAGCATTATTACCTTATTTACAGTCAATATAGTCTGCTATGACCTTACTAATGATGTTGATGAGTTTGAAGTGTTTGAAGACCTTGAAGACGATCTATGGACGAGACAGCTTGAAAAGCAATGGGAGTCACGCTTTGAAGCCAAGGAACCGCCCACCGAAGATAAGGTAGTTCAAATTAACATTGGAAGCGATACCTACCCCAAGCCTATTTTCAATAGCAAAAGTTTATCATCCATTGAGAGGGAAGAACTCATATTTCTCCTTTAAGAATACATCGATGTATTCTCTTGGAGTATGAAGACATGCCGGGTTTAGACCCTAACGTGGCTATGCATCGACTAAACATCAACCCCAACGTCAAACCAGTCAAACAATAACAACGACACTTCCGTCCTGAGTTAATGAAGAAAATCAAAAAGGAAATCCGCAAACTCATTCAATGTGGATTCATCCGTGAAGAACAATATCCTGATTGGGCAGCCAACATTGTGATGTTGATGAAGAAGACCAGAAAAATCCGGATCTGCATTGATTTCCGAGATCTCAAGCTTGCCTATCCAAAGGATGAGTTCCCTCTCCCTATCACGGATATCATGGTTAATAACACGTGCGGGTTCGAGAAAATGTCTTTTATGGATGGATTCTCTGGATACAATTAGATCAAAATGCATCCAGGCAATCAAAAGCACACGGCTTTCAAAACATCTCTAGGAGTATTTTGTTACACAGTAATGCCCTTTAGTTTGAAGAATGCCGGAGCTACTTATCAGCGTGCAATGAACATGATTTTCTGTGAACATTTACACAAGACAGTCGACTGCTACGTCGATGACCTCGCAATCAAAAGTCATCATAAGCAAGACCATATTAACGACTTGAGAACGGTATTCAAATCATGCGTAAACACCAGCTCAAGATGAATCCAACTAAACCCTTTCTGGGGATATCATCAGGAAAATTTCTTAGATTTATTGTCACATCCAAAAGAATACATGTCAATCGCGAGAAAGTAAGAGCCATCCAAGAGATGCCTCCTCCAAGGAATCTCAAAGAACTCAAAGGCTTACAAGGACGACTAGACTGCATCCGGAGGTTTATTGCCAAGTTGTCTATGAAGTGTTAACCATTTCAAAGACTTATGAAGAAAGGTATTTCATTCACCTGGGATGATGCCTGCCAGAACGATTTTAATGAGATCAAACAGTATCTCACAAAGCCGCCGGTCTTAGTCGCACCAAAATCAAGCAAACTATTCCTGATTTATGTGAGAGCAATGGACCATTCCCTGGGAGTGCTTCTCACCCAAAAGAACAATGATGGCCATGAGCAAGCCATTTACTACCTCAGTCGGACAACGGTATGGGCTGAACATCAGTATAATCCAGTCGAGAAGGAATGTTTGGCATTAGTCTTCGCTATTTAGAAGATGGGACACTACCTCACCGGCCAATCTATTCATGACATCACAAGAGTTATTCCTCTCCAGATACTCATGACGAAGCCCGGATTACTAAATTGCCGGCTAGCAAAATGGGCGATACTCCTCTCACAATGTGACATGACGTTTGTACCATAGAAAAGCAATCAAAGGTCAAGCAATTACTGACTTTCTAGCAGAGCATCCCATTCTAGAATCTTCTAAACTCAACGAGGACATTCCAGACGAGGTTCTTGAGTCAAACATCATCTCAGAGCACCAAATATGGCAATTATACTTCAATAGCTCATCAAGATGTAACCACAAGGGAGGGATTGTTGCAGGAGTGGGGGTAGTGCTAATCGACCCTCATGGACATGTCTTCTCTCGGGTTTATTCATTAACTGAGCCATGCTCTAACAATGTAGCCAAGTATAACACCCTTATAATCGACCTACAACTCGCTCAAGATATGGGTGTCAAATATCTCAAAGCCCATGGTGATTCCAAATTGGTCATAAATCAGATCAAAGGGGAATACGAGGTCCATCACAATGACCTCATACCCTATCACGATACAGCAATGAAGCTTGCACAATCATTCGAAGGCTTTTACATTAGCTATGTAGCTTACCTCAGGAATACCCATGCAGATGCTTTAGCGTCTCTGGCAGCTACACTTGCTTTGCCACCTAAGAACATTAGGTGCATCACAGTGGCTACCCACCAACTATGCTCACCAAAGCATATTCTTGAAGCTTATAGATTGCACGTCATGACTACCCACTTTGAAAGCAATTATTGGCAGTTCCCAATCATCGATTATGTTCTGCATGGAATTTTACTAGAGGACCCAAAGCAGGTAGTCTCTATTCAAAGAAGAGCTCTGTGCTTTTTCTACAATTCTGCCATGAAGACTCTGTATCGGCGATCTTTCGACGGTTGTTTATTCCGATGCTTATCCCTGAATGAAGCAGGAGAAGCATTATAGGAAGCCCATGATGGTATATGTGGAGCTCATCAACCGGGCCCCAGATTTCAAGACTGAATTCACCATTTAGGCTACTACTGGCTGACAATGATAGCAGATGCGGTGGCATATGCTAAACGATGTCACACATGTCAAATCCACGATGATTTCCTACATCAACCTCTAAAAAAATTACACCCAACTGCTGCCTCATGGCCATTCGAAGCTTGGGGCATGGACATCATTGGGTCAATCAGCCCACCGTCCATTAAAGGCCATCGATTTATCCTAGCTATCGCAGATTACTTTTCAAAATAGGCCAAAGCTGTCTCCCTCAGAGAAGTCAAGACATCTCAGGAGAACCAATTCCTATGACACCATGTGATTTACTAATTCGGTATTCCTAGACGAATCATTCACGACAACGGTCTGCAATTCATCAGTCGACCGTTCTTCAAATTCTGCAATAAGTTCAGAATCTAAGATGTGGCTTCTACGCCGTATAACCTAGCTGCTAATGGTCAGGCTGAAACCTTCAATAAGACCATTATCAAACCTTTAAAGAAGGTCATCATGTCCAACAGACGGGATTGGGATGAGAAACTTGGAGAGTGTTTATGGACTTACCAAACAACAGTCTGCACTCCCACTAGCTCAACGCCATTTTACTTGGTCTAAGGAAACGAAAACGTGATCCCCCTCAAAGTTCACATGTCGTCATTAAGAATCACCATCACTGACAAGATGACCACTGAAGAACATCATCAAAAGTGCCTCTAAGAACTCGAGGCACATGATGAATTAAGACTTCAAGCTCAGCAAAGAATCGAGATCTATCAGTCACAGATTTTGAAAGCCATCAATAGAAAAGTAAAAGAACGATCCTTCAAAGAAGGTGACCTAGTCTTAACTGTTCGTCGACCCATGGTTATGATGCGCAAGACTAAAGGCAAATTCCAGCCCAAATGGAAAGGTCCCGTTGTAGTAGAGATAGTCTACTCAAATGGAGGATATCGCCTAATTGACCAAAATAGCAATAGCCTCTTGGCACCAATCAACGGAAAATTTCTCAAGAAATACTACCCCTGATCCTGGCTAATCTTATATCCCCACATCAATCCTTGTCATGTTTAAGTTTCCATCTCTGAACCAGAAATATTGATCTTCTTGATCCAAAACCCAATCAAAATTCTCAGAGAGTGATCAAGTTAACACCACACCTCTGCTTGGCTCGGAACATACCATCACTGTCATGTTAACTATACACCTTTGAACAGTGTTAATTTCAAACATTCCCCCTGCTGTCATGTTAACATTATACCTCTGAACAATTCCAATTTGACCAAATCGTCATGTTAACACCACACCTCTGAACAATTTCTCATCTTAAATGATCTGACCGGTTAACATTACACCTCTGTCAGACCATTTTGTTGGCACGTTAACATTACACCTCTGTCAAAATTCCTTACTATTGTCACATTAAAATTACACCTCTGAATAGTACTGATTCTACAAACCTGATATGTTAACATTACACCTTTATCGGATTGATTCTGTCGACTGGTTAACATTACACCTCTGTCGACTTATCTTGTCGAATTCGATCGGTTAACATTACACCACTGTCAATTCGCTCTTATCAAAAATCGATTAGTTAACATTACACTTTCATCGGTCTCCTACCGCTAAGTTAACATTACACTTCCAAACAGTAGTCGTCTTTTGGACTCCTTTGAACCGACTAGTTAACATTACACCTTTGTCGGTCATTTCATTTAGCACGTTAACACTACACCTCTCTCAAAATTTCTTAGTACTAGTATGTTAACATTATACCTCTGAACAGTCGCAATTTTACAAATCTAATACATTTACATTACACCTCTATCAGTTTGATTTTGTCGACTGGTTAACATTACACCTCTGTCGATCTCTCCTATGGGATTAGGAGGTTAAACTATTTCCTAACCTCCAATAGGATTATGAGGTTAAACTGCTTCCTAACCTCCAATGGGATTATGAGGTTAACTGGTCCCTACACTCTAATGAGTATACGAGTATAAACTGCTTCTCCATACTCCAACGCCTTAAGAGTTCAAACTGTGTAGACTCCAACAGATACATGAGTATAAACTGTTTTCTACATTCTAATTTCACAAGAGCCTAAACTGTGGATACTATGAATCTCCCTAGCTTGGTTGAGATGACGGAATACTCCAGCTATGTACAAAACATCCGGCTACACTCTAGCAGTTACGCCAACATCTAGCTACACTCCAGCAGTTACGCCAACATCCAGCCACATTCCAGTAGTTACGCCAAGATCCAGCTATGCTCTAGTAGCTATGCAAACATTCAGACATGCTCGAGCAGCTTAGTTCCAAATATGCATTCTAAACACAGAATTGGGTGGAATCTCAATAACAAGCACTTCAAAATACAACCTAGCATTCAAACAAGATGAGTCTAATGATGAAAAGCCACGTTTATTAGTACACTTCTGGCAGCCAAGTAGTCAAATAAGGATATTTAAGCCTAAGAAAGATGACCAAAGCTACGTTCAACAGTACACCTCTAGTGATTACCCAAAGTATTTCGTTCCCTGTTACAAGTTTGAATATAGGATCATGAAAACTTTGGGGGTGTCTTGTAGACGGTTAAAATATACTTTATTGGACTAACTGGGTCCGAGTCTAAAACGTAAACACTCATGGGCTAAACACTTCAGATAGGCTCAAGTACTAGCATATGGTAGGCTACAGCGAAGTTCACTTGGATCACATGGGAACATGACTGCATCTGAGCTGAAGAGGGTCTGAGTCCGAGTCAATCCTCAAGACAGACTCAGGGCCAAGTCAAAAGGCGTACTCAAGTCAACAAAGCTCGCCCAAGCTAAAGTGAAGCTCGCTATCTAGAATAAGTCAAAGTGAAGCTTCAAGTGAGGCTCACTCAAAATGAGCTTCGCCTAAATAGTCCATGTGGGACATATAGCGAAGTTTGTCGAAGCCAGAGTGAAGTTTGCCAAAGCTAAAGCCGCAGCGAAGCTCACCAAAGATGTAGCGAAGCTCACCCAAGTAGCAGTGAGATTTGCCCAGTAGCCCATGTGGGCTATGTCACCCATTCTGGCGAAGTTCACTCATGGTCTTTATTAGCAAATCTCGCTCACGGCTATTATTGGCGAGCCTCACCCATAACCGCTTTCAAAAGCTACTTTTAAGGAAGCAGTTAATGAGCACTAACTCACCCATTTAAGGGGAGTTCAGGAGAGTTAATGACCACTAACTCACCTATTTAAGGAGAGTTAAGGCCCACTAACTCACCTACTTAATGCTCCCGAGCCTACAAATAGGCATGATCAACATGAAGCAAAGGGGGCACTATACATGCAGAGAGAGCCAAGTGACACATACGTATACACAGAGAAGTTTCATAAAAAGAAGGCTGAGCTACCTTCCAAGTGATACGACCCTCCTCAATAGCAAAAGATTCGTGCGTCTTGATTTAGTCCATCAATGGAGTACAAGATCGACGCTCCACCGGCACACAGAAAAGAACCCCAGGAAAATACAAACTTTTCCTTTATTTCTTTGTTGTCTCTAAATTGTAATCTGAGTTAATTACAATACAAAAGACCCAAAACATAGTCGACTCAATGAGGAAGTCGGCGAGGGCTTGGGCCTTGATGGTCTTCCTTGGTTCGATCTACACATCATATTCACTGAGCTCGACTAACCAAGTGACCATCCTGCCTAAAGTGGTGGGGCTATCGAGAGCCTTCTTCAAAGTCAAGCTCATCTACACCATGATGGAGTGCACTTGGGAGTATGGGCGGAGTCGCCTAGCTGTGATAATGAGGAGGAAAGAGGCTTTCTCAATGAGAGGGTAGTTGAGCTCACCTGCTCTCGATATCCGGTTGACATAGTACACCAGCTTCTGAATATTTTCCTCTTATCGAACCAAGACGGAGCTGACAGCTTCAGGAGATACGGCCAAATAGAGGAACAAGACTTCTCCTTCTATGGGTGACTCAGTAGTGGTTTGGTGCTCAAGTATGCCTTGAGGTCTTTGAAGGCTTCGCTGCACTCAGTTGTCCAACTCTGGCTCTACTTTAGTTCCTTACTTCCTCTCAAGGTCTTGAAGAACGGGAGGCTCCTCTCAGTTGATTTGGAAAGGAAACGGCTAGGCGCACTATCTTCCCATTCAGCCTTTGCACATCCTTGATAGTGCACGGTCTGGGTAACTGCTCTATTGGCCGCTATCTTCTCAGGGTTGATCTCAATGCCTCTCTGGGTGATTATAAATCCCAAGAATTTTCCCAACTACACCACAAAAGTGCACTTAGCTGGGTTGAGCTTCATGCTCTCTTCCAGATCTGTCACATGGGAGGACGCATGCTTCGACTTCACTAAGATGCCGTCTACATATGCCTCCACGTTGTAGCCTAATTGGGGCTTGAGATTTTGTTAATCAGTCTCTAATAATTGGCCCCTGTGTTCTTGAGACCGAAGGGCATCACTCTGTAGCAAAAGGTCTCTTGGTCTGTGATGAAGAAAGTCTACTCTTGATCATGCTCCACCATAAGGATGTGTTTGTAGTTAGAGAAGACATCCATGAAACTCAGTAGTTCATGGCCTACGCCGTCATCTACTAATTGGTTGATCTAGGGGAGTGGGTAGCTGTCTTTAGGACATGCTTTGTTGAGGTCCGTGAAGTCCACACACATCCTCCACCTGTTGAGGGTCTTCTTCACTAGCACCACATTGGACAGCCATTACTTGTATTGAACTTCCCGAATGAAACTGGCTTATAAGAGTCAGTCGACTTTATCTGCAGCCGCCTTCTGGCTCTCTGGGCTGAGATGTCTCTTCTTCTGTCGAACTGACTTTGTATGTCAGTCAACAAAGAGCTCATGGGTCATGACTTCAGGGGGAATTCTTGGCATGTATTCTGGTCCCCAAGTGAGCACGTCTGCGTTTGCAAGTAGGAACTCAATCACATCACTCTGCTAGGGGTCCACAGGGCTAGATCCAATCCTGATCTTCTTCTTCCTCTCTTAGTTGATAGGGATCTCTTAGAGCTCTCCAACGCGATTCGTCCTCTCTCACTCCAACTTCTCCATCTAGAGGCTTGTCTTCTTGACAGGGAGTGTCTCTGCAATTCCATTTCCTTTCATCGAGAGCATGTAACAGGATCTAGCCTCTTGTTGGTCATGCCTGGCAATTCTGACTCCCATAGGAGTTAGGAATTTGATCATCTGGTGGTAGGTGGAGGGTATCACTTGTAGGTTATTGAAGGTTGCTCTTCCCAAAATAACGTTGTAGGCAGACTTGATATTCATCACCAGAAATTAGATTTCGACTGTAGTCTGACGAGGATATTCGCCAACCGTTAGGAGGAGAATTATGACCCCTTCCAGTATAATTGTTTGCCCCGTAAACCTAATGATTGCACCCTGGCAAGGCTATAGCTTAGAGTTTTCGATATCCATCTAACTATAGGCTTCCATGTATAGGATGTCTACAGAGCTGCCTGTGTCGACCATGATCCTCTTGACTTGAAAGCCATTGATCCCAGCTATGATGATAATGTGGTCGTCATGAGGAGTCTCCAACTCCCTCTAGGTCTGAGTCGCTGAAGGAGATGGTCTCCTCGGTCTTAGGCTTCTTGCCAACACGTTCGACTTGTAAGGCTCTCTTCGCATACTTATTGCGAGCATTGTTAGAGGTTCCTCCTACTATGGAGCCACCACTGATGGCTAGGATAGTTCCTCTACTGGTCCCGGCTGGTTGGATGTCTGCTTCCGATGGTGGGCGAGGTGATCTGGAGCGTGACCTCCTGGTAGCTTCTGCTAGCAGGGGCTCTCTCTGGTCCCTCTGTGGGGCGAACTTCTTCAAGAAACCCCTCTTAATCAGGTCTTTGATGTCTCTCTGGAGGATTCAGTAATCATTTGTGAGGTGCCCATGGTCTCGGTGATATCGGCAATACTGCCGGGAGTCTCAATTCTGAGGGCTTGACCTCGTCTTGGGAGGTGGAGAGGTGAGATGTCCCTCCTTCTATGCTAGGAAGAGGGCTTTAGTGAGGGAGGTGTTGAGAGCGTGAGGGCTGGCCTCGAGGGAGGTTCTCTTC
The DNA here is from genome assembly GCA_037177215.1 of Asparagus racemosus. Lineage (NCBI taxonomy): Eukaryota > Viridiplantae > Streptophyta > Magnoliopsida > Asparagales > Asparagaceae > Asparagus > Asparagus racemosus. The sequence continues at coordinate 12,807,474 of JBAKGM010000412.1, read as the reverse complement.
TATAGTCCCTACGGTCAACTCTACTGGGATGAGAGTCGACCCTGGGGGGATCACTTGCTCGCTCCTGCACAGGATCCACCTTCAGGGTAGCCATAACTATTTCTGGTGCTACTGGGGTCACAGAGGCTGCTGGTACTGCTGCTACCATCGCCGAGGTTGCTACTACTGCCACTGTTCTCACTGTTGCTTTGGCTGCCCTAGTCGCACATTTTGTAAGCTAGGGCGTCTTCCATATCCATATACCCATGAGCTTGGCCATCAACTGCTCATGGGTGGTACATTACTTCTTAGCAAGTGAGTCAGCCAACTCATTATCTAGTAAGCCGGCTACAATAGCTGACATAGCGACCTAGCTTTCAGAGTCGTTAACTTCTAGCCTTTTGGCTTGGAATCTCTGAAGTGATTCTGGAGGCGCTCTCCAAGTTCCTGCCTCATCTGAATTAACATATGGGGTAGAGTTTCTGCTTGGTGTCAGCCAAGAAGTGATGAACGAACTTCTGACTGAGTTGCTCAAAGCTACCGATGGATTTCTTCTCTAGAGCATTCCACCAGAGCTTAGCACTTCCTGAAAAGGTGATGGGGAAGCACCTACAAATGACTACCTCAGGCACCTGTAGCATGCTCATCATATCATAATAGTTCTGGACATGCTCGACCAGATCTCCCTCTCCCTTATACTTCTCCACCTGTGGCATCTTAAACTTCTCGTAGGAGGTCTTCATGATGTTGTCTGTAAGGGTGGTCTTCCCTACAAGGACTTTGGTGACTAGTCAGAAAGACCAATCGTATCCGGGTGCAGCAACGGTGGCTGTCAGAGCTAGGGCAACATGTCATGGTGGTGGAACCTGAGAGATCCTTCTTGTGGGATGCTCTCGACGACTCCGCTCAGGACTAGGACTCTCTCCCATACCCTCCCTGTGTGGCAATGGTTGCCAGAGGTATTCATTGAAATGGGCCTGTTGGTGTGACTGCGGAGATGGACGGTCGTTGTAGTTCTGATACTGAGCGATAGCGTCCAAACGCTCGAAGAAAGGAGGGACGTCTTGCCGTCGCTCTGGTGGCAGCTATGCAGGATTTGCCGAGGATGTGGAGGAGCGAGCCGAATGAGGAGCTCGTTGGAGAATGCAGTGAGTTGCTACTGGGCGGACTGGATAATCTGTTGGGTGGTTTCCTCTAGCTGGGCTTGAGTGACAAAGCCAGCTAGCTGGCTGCCAGAGGGTTGGCGGGCTGATGATTCAGGGAGTCCAGCATGACAGGACATTGTTGCTTAAACAAGGTAGTGTGCCCCACGGTGGGCACCAAACTGTTGATGCTTCGAATCACACAGTCAATTATATATGAATTGTTGGGGATGATTAGGATTTGCTAACTTCTCTTAATGTCCAGTTCTGACAATTCCCTAACATTCTCTGCACAAATAACAAATCGTGAGAGGTTGGGGTTGGTCCTCGGTGGTTCCTCTGATGATCAAGTTAGCTTATAATCTTGAGTGGGAAAAATTAATAAACTAAAGGAGTCTTCAGATTTAGTAAATAGCAAATTGCTTAGAAATTTGCTTACCTTGATGTATGGAATAGTCCCTCTATTTATAGTTGTAATAGAGGGGCAGTTCGGTAATTCTAGCTGAGTGTGAGCTAGCGGGTGAGTCAGTGCTGGCCTTATAGGTGTCGCTGCCTAGAGCCGGAGAAGTCATCTCAGTGTTAATGCGAGGTGATAGGAGGCACATGGGCTGACGTGTCTTAAAGATCTACAAGCACGAAGAATTGATGACTCTGATCTCGCATTCAATGTGATGACGTCCTGATGGCAGAGAGGCTCGAGATAATTTGTCGTCTTCCTATCCTAGGTGGCATCTGAGATGTTTCGCCTTTCATGTTGACTTCACAAGGAGTCAACTAACTAGCCACTCGGATTGTCGGCCAAGCCGACTCAAAAAGGAGTGGGCAACTAGTACCATCTTTTGAGCCGACTAGGTGACACGCTGGCTCTTCGAGTTGACCGAGTTAGATATTCGGGTTGCCTCGAGGTAGTGAACCGATCCAAGAACCCTAATTATAACTTGATAATAAAAGTGCCAAAACAGGTACCATTTCATTAAGGGCTAAGAGAAGAAATAGGTTCTTGTGTGTATCTCTACGAGTCAAATGATCGGGGATCTATTGATAAAGGGAATAGCTGAGGAGCAGCTAGTGCAACGCACTTGAGTCTTAGTGGTTGTCTTTAATGAGGAACTTTTATTTTAGGTGAGACCTCAGAAACTTGGGATATTACGGATGACGGCGCTATAAGACATTATATTTATTTTGATTTTTTCTATATATGCATATCTAGGATTGCTAATGTCTTACTATTTCTTAATTATTGTAGCATAGAGTATATTTGTATATGATGTATACGGGGTACACAGAGGTCACTGACTGCACCATTAGAAAGTTACATCAGTAACTAGGAGCTCTTATCACATAGGAGATCCTCTTCAGATCTATGGTGGTCACAAATGAATATCATTTGGCTTGGAGCAATGACAACACTATTGTATCACTGGGTACAATGCTAGTGGAAGCACTCTATTGGTCGCCTTGACTGGGTCATGATGAGGTTGTTGTATACTTATATGTTAAAGCGATTGAAGTGAAAAACCTCACTTCCACTTTACCTATTTACTATCAGTCAGACTAGGAGTCTGACTTAGGACATGAGGTACAGGCTTGTCAGGAGATCCCAGGCATATTACAAGGTGATAATGATCGGACAAGTTCATTCCAGGGTGATGGAACTTGGGTCTATATGGTATTCATTTAACGATGTAGGCTCTCAGGGGGAGAGAAGTATATACCATAGCATGTTGCCATATGACGTGTGCTTGGACCGGATGTAAGGAGGACAAGGAATGGATCCATGTTCCCTCGCTGTTTGAGCCCTTATCGACAATCTCTAGTAATGGAGGGCAATCATTGTACCCTTAGAGACACTGGGCTATCTAGGAAGGCTATTATAAGCATCCGCTACTTTGGCTGCTGCTTTCACTATCATAAAATAATACCGCACATATGGGGTAGTGTCAGAAAAGCGGGTGATTAATAAGGTCAATTATTCGGGGCCAGAAGAAGATCGATTAACATGTCTTCTGATTGCATTGCATTGCTTGACCAACTCCTATTTATGTCGGGGACAAGATCTAAGAGTGCGATGAATCCGGCATAGACTACGGTTTATGTATGCTTCTTCAAGGGATAAAAGGTACCTGACCAGATATGCTTGATCAAATCTGGGGTAGGAGATACTGCATACTTATAGTATTTCATGTGTGTTTTATTTTAGGGAGATTCACGTGTCTGTCCTAACAGGTCTAGTTGCAAGGCTATCCGCTTGCAAGTTCTCAATGTTCCATGCCGCATTAACGATGTATGGACATGGATTTGAAAAAGAAGGATATTCTCAGGGAGACTTTGACTCAGAGAGTCAATGACTCAAGGAGTTAGCTCCGAGTGCAACAGATGACACCCACTCACTTGTGTGAATGGGAGTACGTTGGTTATATTTATAAGATAGGCACCTAAATAAGTGGATGAATAATATCTGATCGTAGAGATAAGATATTCATAATCCTAATGAATGTAAGATTTTATCTCTATGCCTTATATATAGATATAGGGGTTTTCATGATGGAAGAGAGAGAAAGAGGAAGTACACCATAAACCTTCATACAGCCATCATCTCCTTCTTGGTTCAAATTCGTACTTTAGGTGGCAGCCACAAGGTGATATGCGGGGGCTTCTCGCTGGTTGCGCACTGTGGTCACCCTCCGGCCATTGATTAAGAAAGACATGGTCATCCTGTAGAACAATATATGTGGTAAACTCTAAACTTATTGTTTATGTTCCTAGATGCATGTTTGGATTTTCTATTTTTTGCTTTGCATAATCTAGTTGTAGATTATTCCTATTGCATGTGTGTAGTTATCCGAATCCTACAACAGCCATAGAATAAATATCAATTTATTTTGTGGTATATAACTTCATCATCATTGTTCTAGTTATATCACATTAATGAAACAGGTGCCAGCAATCTTGGAAGACGTCCATTGACAAATTAGAAGAGGAAGGTACAACAGAGCTACTTGCTAAAAATGGTTTATAAACTGAAATATACTATAGTCCACGATTAGAATTATGATAAGGATTCAAGTATTTGACATATTTTCTTGTTATAGAAATTGATAGCCTTCTTATTCTATTTGAAACCAGTAAATGTAAACAGTCCCATAAATATTAATAATAATAAATCAAAAGAGAGAGGGAGGGGGGAGGTGGCAGAGGTTTTGAACCAAAAATAAATTCACAAAGGTAACTTTACACAGAAGGGATTATTTATATTGTTGTTACATAGTAAATTTCTCATAGATTATTCCTCCAATCAAAGAGAATGAAAAAGAAAAAATGAATCTCCAACAAATCCATTAACAGCAAGAATCCTCCTCCTTCTCCCTAACTTGCACATTGTACAGCTCGTTAGGTGGCACCGGAAGGGTCCCTAGGGTTGGGGGTTCCGGTACGCCTTCCGATAGTTAAATTAGAATTTCTCTAAAGGTAAAAAGAAAAACAGTAAACGCAGAAAAATCTCTAAGAAGAGCTAGGGTAGAGAAAGTTACCATTGTTCATTCCTTTTATAAAGAATTATACGGGTATAGAACATTTTTGGTATCGAGACCTTGGAATTTTGTATTGAACTAAATTTCATTTGATTGCTAATGATCAAGATATGACAATTTTATCATTTTGTGAGTCAAAAGATCATCTAAAGAAGTTGTAATACCTAATGAAGCAATGTCACCTTAAAAGAGAAACGCTACATGTCACAAAGGCAAATGAAAAGAGAAGAAAATGTGTCGTAGGGTTATGGCCTCTATAATATGGATATATTCAACTCGATGACTAAATCGCACTTACCAGAGACCCTCAAATTTAGTGCAAAGAGCACCACTATCACTAAAGCATCATATTAGTTTGTGGAAATCGCCATCACCAGGAGCCACAGGTGGTTTGTAGACATTCAATTGGAGGGGCCAAAGCAGTTCGAAAGTCAGTGATTTAAGGAGAAATCAATAAAACACATAATTAGATTTCTTTTATTGCTGATATTCTTTTAGTTGAGATGTGCTATCATTTAATTGGTTATGAATGTTTACAAAAATATAGAGAACAAGGATTTTAAATAATTAATTCCAGTTTTAAGAGGAAGTTTCTCCTTAGAAAAACGTTTTTACGAGTAAAGAAATATGTTCCAATCTGATCTAGGTAAATATTTGCATCATGAATGAGTGTGGTACTTTAATTTCGCAAGTTTTAGAATTGTGTTTCACAACTAGGACAATGATAACATTTTCTAAATAATTTTGGCTCTCATAAATCTGTCCGAAATTTTGTGACTCCTGAATTTGAGATTGATTGACACACTTTCTCTCTACTGGAATTGCTAGTTCTTCGCTAATTAATCTAAACTCAGAAACTTGTTCTTGATCAAGAAGTGATATCTAAACTTAGGTTTTCTTTTTTTGAAAACCACCTTAAAAATAAGGTCATTTAGCAGGAAGTATATTTTATTTTTAATTTATACCTAAACCATCTTTAATGTGGGTTTTTCCTCCAATCAACCACTTCATGGTCAAATTTTTTATTAAAAACCCAAAAATCCCCATAAAAACTCATATTAAAGACGCATGACTCACTTTGTTAATATTTAAGTCTAGTTATGATACAAGTCACGTACTTTAAACGTATTTTTTGTTAGAATTCGTGCACAATCGAATAGAAATAATTGCAAAAAACAAACACGAGAATAAACGACAAGCAATCGTAAACACAGAAATTTACGTGATTAACCTAATTTGGGCTACGTCCACGACAAAGACATCAGAGAAATTTCACTATAAAATGACAAAAGAATACAATAACTCAAAAAAAAAGGCCAAATCCTCAACACTCGCTATCTCTCTCCATTTTTTTCTGCAGGAAATACAATCGGCTTATAAAAGGGAAGGCGTATGTATGGTTAAAAAAACCCTCTCAAGTAATCCCTCAATCTTAGGCTAATCATAGCTATCCAAATAAGAGTCGCTGCCATCTTTCAATCCCGATACGAATCGGTTTGATAAGGGCTTCGTATCATTTGATTCGGGCTGCAGATAACAAAAAAGTTTAAGAGCCCAGACCCAAATAGGACTCTAATAATTACTTCGAATGCCACTATCCATTAGAATTCATATCTACTAATTACTTCTAATGCCACTACCCATTAGAATTCATATGCACCTGCTACTGGCAATTTCTTGTGCTACTGTAGTTCGTAGTCAATAGAAATAATCAATGGGCTTTGAGGTATAATTTCAATAAATCTCCACATTGACTAAAAATCTTGAATGAGTTTATAACTTTCTCAATAGTATTTTATCGATGTCCCTGCAAATGTGCCCTATGGCCACATGAAACAAGTCCAAGAAAAGTCTAAACTTGGCTACCGATAATGGCTTCGTCAACATATCTGATGGACTATTCTTGGTGCCAATCTTCTTCAAAACTACGTTATTTTCTTCGGCAATCTCTCAAATGAAGTAATATCAACCTCAATGTGCTTCGATTTTGAATTGAAGACCGGGTGCTTAGCTAAATGAATTGCACTTTGACTATCACAATGAACAAGAGTAATTTTCTGCTCAACTTTGAATTCACCAAGAAAACCTCTCAATCATATTGCTTCCTTCACGGCTTCTGTAGCTACCATGAAATCCGCCTCTATAGTAGACAATGTAATAGTAGATTGTAGCAATGACCTCCAGCAGATAGAATCTTTCAAAAGAGTAAACACATAACTTGTCGTCAATCTGTGCTTATTCAAATCACCCACAAAATCTGAATCAACATATCTGGTAGCAATGCAATCCACGCCACTGTCTCCACCAAATACCAAGTCAATACATAAAGTTCCCTTCAAGTATCTAAGGATCCATCCATTTTACAGTTTGCAATGCTCTTTACTAGGATTTGCCACATACTTACTGACGACACCGACTGCTTGTTAAAGATCCAGCTGAGTACAAACCACCGCATACATGATGCTCCCAACTATACTCGCATAAGGTACCTAGGACATGTAGTCAAGATTCGCATCCATCCTAAGTGATAATAACGCCGATAACCTAAAGTGAATTGCAAGAGTAGTGGTAAGTGGTTTCGAATTATGCATATTGAAGCGAGCGAGGACTTTCTCAATGTAGCTTTTTTGTGACAACCACAACTTCTTTTCTTTCCTATCTCTAAAAATTTCCATGCCTAGAACTTTCTTTGCTACTCCCAAGTCTGTCATCTCAAATTCTACACCAAGTAGAATCTTTAACTTGTTCACTTCGGATTTATCCTTAGTTGAGATCAACACATCGTTGACATACAATAATAGATAAATAAAGGAATTATCATTCAATCTCTTCAAGTAAACACACGCGTCATATTTGCTTCTACTAAACCCATGACTGATCATGTAAGAATCAAATTTCCTGTACTATTGATGAGGAGATTGCTTCAAGCCGTATAGAGATTTATTCAGCAAACAACATGATATTCTCTTCCTTCAATTACAAAACCCTTAGCTTGTTGCATAAAAATCTGTTCTTTAAGTTCATCATGCAAGAAAGCTGCTTTGACATCTAATTGCTCTAACTCCAAATCATATACTGCAACCAGTGATAATAAAATACGAATGGAGGTATGTTTAACAACAGGCAAGAAAATATCATTATAATCAATACCTTCAACCTAACTATAGCATTTTGCAACTAGCCGAGCCTTATATCTTGCATCTGAAATACTTGTAGTGTCTTCCTTTTTCTTGAAGACCCACTTACAGTAGATGATTCTTTGTCCTCTTGGAGGAACTACTAGCACTAAGTCTGATTTTTATGAAGAGATTTCATCTCCTCATTCGTAGCAATTAACCAATTTGCAGAATCCTGTGATGAAATGGCTTCTGCAAATCTGCTCGGTTCTCCTGCGCCACCTATCTCTTTAGCTGCTGACAATGTATATGCAATGGTTGAATCTGCACCCTGAGGTGGCTTTATCAATCTCTTTCCTTTGCCTTTTACAATAATATAAGCATCATCTTCTGCTATAATTTCTATTTCCACATTATTTTCAGGCGAACCAACAACTTGTTGTTGAATTGAATTATGAGAATCTATCTTCAGCTCTACCTTCTCTCTTGTACTCTTATGTGTAGTGTTTGCATTAAAGGGAACAACAGTAGTATCTTTTTTCGGAAGTAACACAGCAGACTCATGAAATATTATATTTTTTTAGTAAAATTTAGATGATTTAGGATCAGGGCACCACAATCTATATCTCTTCACCCCAGAGGCATAATTGATAAAAATGTATTTTTTTTAGATCCAAGTTCTAATTTACCCAATCTACATGTGCATATGTGGGGCAACCAAATACTCTCAAATTAGAATAATCAGCAGAATGGCTAGATCATACCTCCTCTAGTGTCTTGCAATCAATAGATGCGAATGGGGAGCGATTCACTAAGTAACACGATGTAGACGCTGCTTTAGCCCAAAAATCTTTCAACAAACTGACTTCAACAACATGCAACAAGCTCTCTCAAGAAGAGTCATATTCATTCATTCTCCAACACCGTTTGGTTGTGATGTGTGTTGCACAGTCTGATGTCTAACTATACCCTCATCCTTGCAAAATCATCAAACTCTGAGGAACAAAATTTCAATCCATTATCAATTCTCAACCTCCTAATTATTGTATCAGTTTCTTCTCAATCAATACCTTCCAGCACTTAAAATGCTTGAACACTTCACCTTTACTTTTTAGCATATAAACTCATACTTTTCTTGAATAGTCATTGATGAATGTCAACATATACCTAGCACTGCCCTTCATAGGAACATGCGAGGGACCCCATAAATCAGAATGGATGTATTCCAAAGTGGCTTTGGTTCTATACATAGTTGTACTAAATCTAACACGATTTTGCTTGCTAAGAATGTAGTGCTCATAAAAATCAATCTTTCCTATACTCTGACTATAAAGGAGTCTCCTCCTGCTAAGTATAGTCATGCCCTTCTCACTTATATGATCCAATCTCATATGCCACAACTTGGTGGCATCAGTCTCTGACAATGACAATGTAGTAACTATAGCAGTACCTATTACTATCTTTCCTTACAAGATGAAGAGAATTCCTAACATTTTTGCTTTTATGATAACTAGGGCATCTCTGAAAACTGTCAAAACTCCACCTTCGGCTGAATACTTGCACCCGTTAGCTTCAATACTGCCAAAATAGATGAGATTATTCAGCAAATCTAAAACACGACAAACATCTGACAATGTCCTCACAATGCCATCATGCATTCTAACTTCAATTGTACCATTGCCAGTCATTTTACGTTGAAAATTTTTTTTCATAAGCACAACTCTACCTTCAATTGATTTGTAGGTGAAAAATTAATTTCTATTGGAGTACATGTGATAAGTATAACTAAAGTCTAAAATCCAATCATCATTGGATCTGCCTAAATTTATAGCCAAGAGAATAAAACCATCAGAATCATCCTCAACAAGGCTAGCCTCTGCGGAATATTCTTTGCTCTATTTTTTTCGTCTTATATTTATTCTGAAGCTTCCAACACTCATTCATGACATGCCATTTCTTCTTGCAATAGTTACAGAATATGCTCTTAGTCTTTGACTTTGGTCTTGACTTGATTTTACTGTTAGAACCATGCTCCATGTTTCTACCTCGAACATGTAGGGCGTTGACTTTATCATCGCTGGATCTGGTCAGCTCTTTGTCCATCAACTCTTTTGAAAATAAAGATGATTTCACATCTTCCATCGAGATAGATTCTCTTCCATATATCATAGTTTCCCTAAAGTGCTTGTAAGGGGGCTGAAACGAACATAACCATAACAAAGCCTGATCATTATCTTCTACCTTTACACCTGCGTTCTCCAAATCCATAATAATAGAATTGAATTCATCAAGATATGATTTAATAGATGTACAATCCATCATATGAAGCATAAATAATCTTTGTTTCAAGTGCAGTAGGTTGCGAGAGTTCTTGTCATGTAAATGTATTCCAATTTGAGCCACAGGCCTGTTGTGGTCTTCTCGTGCACAACTTCCCAAAGAATCTCGTTCAACAAACATAATTGGACTGAAGTTAGCTTCTTTTCATCCATCTCAAACTTTTCATCGTCTGACATCGATGCTGACATCTTCTCTTTTCCCAACGAAGCTTTTTGAAATCCTTACTTAACAAGAATAGCCCGCATCTTTACTTGTCAAAGACTGAAATTGACATCACAGTTGAACTTTTCAATTTTGTATGTCACAGACATCTTCTTTGCGCACAAAATAAATTAAAAACCTGGAGCTCTGATACCAATTTTTTAGAATTCATGCACAATCGAGCGAAAATAATTGTGAAGAATAAGCATGAGAATAAACGATAAGCAATCGTAAACATGGAGACTTACGTGGTTCACCTAATTTGGACTACGTCCACGGCAAAGACGTAAGAGAAATTTCACTATGAAAAGAGAAAAGAATACAATAACTCAAAAAAGCCAAATCCTGAACGCTCGCTATCTCTCTCTGTTTTTTTTCTCTAGGATATACTATCGGCTTATAAAAGGGAAGGCATATTTATGGTTAAAAAATGGTTAAATAGCACTTATATACCCTATTATTTCACTCTTGTAGCACTTATATACCCTAAATTAAAAAACATAGCAAACAAATACCCTTAGTTGGTAAACCTTTGCAAGTTGGTACCTTCTGCTAACCAGCCTTGAGAATATTCTCTGAAATATTCTCACGTGCTAGACATATGACCAACTTGAATGCTTCTTACCCTAATTTATTGTAGTGTTTACTATATTACCTACCCCTCTCCCCAAATTAAATTATTTTCATCATCTTCTTCTTCTTTTCATAGCCTTCAACTTCTTCTTCCTCTTTATCTTTTATAGGTGAAAGAAAATGAAGCCCTCCTCATGACAATTCACTCTAGCATCAGATCTTCTCCTTTGTCAATGAATTGAGAAAGCACGGACTCCTGATTGGCGCAATCTCGCGTTCACGTTTAGAGAACTTGGGGGAGATTTTAGAGAGGATGTGGCAATAGTAGAAAATGAGAGTTTTCACCATGTGGGTGGGTTAATTCCTAAGGAGGGGCATTATTGTCCTTTCAAGTATTTTTTTAACATTGTTAGCTAAATTTAAATAGTTACCAACTCAGGGTATTTTTTTGCTATGTTTTATGACTTAGGGTATATAAGTACTACAAGAGTAAAACATTAGGGTATATAAGTACCATTTAGCCTTAAAAAAAACCCTATCAAGTAATCCCTCAATCTTAGGCTAATCATAGCTATCCAAATGAGAGTCGCTGTCATCTTTCAATCCCAATCCGAATCGGTTTGATATGGGCTGGAGATAACAAAAAAAAATTCAAGACCCCAGACCAGATTGGACTCTAACAATTACTTCTAATACCACTACCCATTCGAATTGATTTCCACTAATTATTTCTGATGCCACTACCCATTGGGATGGATATGTACCGTTGCCGGCTATTTCTTGTCCTACAGTAGTTCATAATCAGTGGAAATAATCAATGGATTTTGAGGCATAATTTCAACGGATACAAATCACCTACTTTAAACATATATTTTTTTTACTGTCATTTTTAGATTTTTAGTAAAAATTCCGACCACGAAGTGGTTGATTGGAGGAAAAACTCACTCTAAAAGTGATTTAGATATATATTGAAAATAAAAGATGGTTCCTATAAAATGACCGTATTTTAAAGCTAGCTTCTAGGGGGAAAACCCCCTAAATTTATAGGTTATTTAATTATAATATGGAAAAAACTGTAGTTCTTACAATAAGAAATTGAAAACAATGAAAATGAAGCTACGGTTGATTTCGGGGGAAGGACAATATAAGAGTTCATATGGTAGTCTTTTGTTGTTCTTTTTTCTTTAGCAGCTTTATTATTATTATTATTATTATTTATTTTATTTCTCGTGTGGATACATATAAGATGAAGTTGGAAGGGTGATTAAAATGTAACAAGTGACACAACGGGCTATGAATATTGGTTTTACGTTTTCATTCTATGGCTGTAAATGAAAAGAGCTTTGATGTATCCCCTTTTAAGTGAATGGAATTTGTTGGCTGGGATTGTATGATCCCATCGGTTTCTATCACAGAAGTTATTAGAATCAGATTGAAAAGTACAAGGATCATTATCGTATGGGCTAAGGGTACTACGGGCACATAAAGAAAAAGTTAATCCCGAATATTTAAGGCCATGTTTATTTTTTATCCACGGATTAAGGGGTATTGTATTTCCTAAACTAAAGTGCTATGAGCGTATCCTCTTGTATCTATTTCAGTCCGATCCAATATTTGTTTCCACATTGACTAATATTCGGAGTAATTTAAAATAGTTCATACTAGCGTTTATTTTAGGAAGATTATAACCGTTTGGACTAATATTATAATCACAATGACATTTTTGTCCTCACGTTCACTTGTATCGTATTAATGTAGTATCTTATTACTTGAATTATGTGAGCAATTTAGGTAGAATAATGTAGAATAATGGGTTAGGTAAGCTTCCTAGTAGCCTTAGTTTAGATTTCATCAGTTATGACTCATGATAAATTTTATTGAAATTTCACTCTTGTAGTTTCTCTATTGATTGCTAATTTCTTAGGCTTCAAAAGTCTACTTTTGTAGATAATCAATATTCCATGTAGCTAACCTTTCTTGCTTTGAAGGCCATACTAAGACAAAAATATAGGAAAATTTAATATAAGTTAAAAAGACGTTTCAATGTGGCCACAAGATTAATTTGCCGTTTTAAAAATATATATATATGTGGCCAAAAGATTGAAGCTTTTTGTTTGCCACTGCACAAATAAGACCAACAAGCACTTCAATTAAGAGGAGGAATAAGAACTAGGTCGATAATGATGCCGATGTATCGGAATAAAAATTGCTGAAACCTAAAGACGCTAAAAACACAGAAAACTCGCAGAACAAAGAGCCACAGAAAAATGCAAGGAAAAAAGAACTCGTGAAAATAAAAGCCATGAAAAGAGAAAAGATCAATAGAATAAAGCGAGAAAGAAAAAAAAAATATCGGAGGAATTAAGATTGTAGGGTTTATTTTGTCAAAAGATCTTAATCCCCTAGATGATTAGTACCTGGATTGTAAAGGTGGGAGGTGGGGTTAGAGATGGCCAACGGGACAAATCGAGTCGATTCGTCCGGTGTCTTGTACAAATCCAGAATGAGACGAATTAAATTCATCTCATTTTGAATTTGTACGAGACGAATTCGATAACCTGGTCACAAATTGGGCCTTGGACCCACCGGTCTCGTGGCGAGACAAGTTAGACTCGTCTCACCACGAGACTAACAAATTGGGCTTTTTTCCCTTTATTTTTCCTCTTTATTTTTTTTGTTCTTCAAATTTGTTCGCTAGACGAATATTATTTACTATTATTTTTTTATATATATTTTTATATTTTATAATAATGAAATACAAGTGTACCAATTACAAGAAATAAGGAGAAATAAATAGAAAAAACTTTTCATTTTATAAAATAATAATATATTCACTTCACATAATCATTGACAATATATTGGGAAAAATCTTTATTAGGGGACGAAGTGTAAGCTCCCGATGAATTGTCGGAGGCTCCGAAGAAACACTCGGAAGAAGAGTTGCAGTGCTCCATAATTTGAGATGATGTAAATACTAAAAGGAGAAAAAGATGAGAGTTGATGTTGTAGTAGAAGATGAGAGTTTGAGTTATGAAGAATGAAAGGAATTTAGGGGGATATTCATAGGATTTGGGGGGGCAGGGTGGGGGAGTTTTTATTTTTATTTTCTTAGTTGTCCCCGCCGCAACAGCGCTAAAAAGAGTTGTTGGCTAAGCAGCCCCCCCCCCCTAAATGGCTCAATCGTGGCAGTCTCTCACTCTTCAACGACTCTTGTTTGAGCCGTTGGGGCCTTAAAAAGATTTTTGGATTGCCTATTCATTTGGCAGCCTTTCTCTCGTTTTTTAGCCGTTGGGTCCTTTAAATTTTTTTTAACTTTTGGACTTACCGTTATTTTCCTTATCTAAGCAATATTTGTATAGAAAGGCTTTTAAAAAATATTACTACCAGTGGTCGGGGTAAATTTATCCGGATCTAACTTGTCTCATAAACGAGTCAGGTCTATACATGCCTCGTAGATGTTTGAATCTGGTTCGTGTGGGTTCACGGGACGAATTTGGGCAGGTCAAAATGGGGCCGGTTTCATTTAGTCTTTTCCTTAAGTGTTAATTAATCCCTACTTAAACATAGTCAATCAAATAAAAAATAAACATAAGCTAAAAAGGTGGGCCCAAACTATTTTAAAATAATGCTCTCAATATCTAAAAAACAAATATGACCTAATAAATATTAAAAAAAAGGAATTACTTTATATCTGATAAGAGGTATGAGGACTAAGTTAAGAAAAAATAAAGTAGGAGGAACATTTTCAGTATGGCATCCTAGTACAGGGACCAAGTTCGCCATTTAGCCTATAATCAGTAAGATTTTAATGATATGAATCTAAGAATGCTGGATTGGGGTTTGGACCGTTTGGTCCGTAGAGATCAAAGTGTACGTCTTATCCAAAGCTTTTTGTCCACATATAAGTTGTACAAATTTATTATTTGTCATTGCTTAATACAAAATCGGATTTTAAAAAATTAATATACTTCTCAAGAATTCTGTTTTCTTGTGTCTAGTTGATACAGAACTAAGGAATGTTTCCAATCCCCTTTCCTCTGCTAACAGAAGCTCATATAATTGATAACATTGAAACTAATTTCTTGAAGTTTGTTTGTAAGATGGCTGAAGCCCATGGGCCTATGTATCATTTCATTATTCCATTAGAATAAAAGATTCATTGGTGTTTAATTTCCTGAAATATTCAAGACCGTGCATTAAAAGTACCGTTTAGCTACACCCAAGGGTTTGATACCCATAGTTCGAAGGATCATGGAAAAAGTTCCCTTGTCAAACCTTTAAAAGAAAAAAGGCTGCGGAATTGACATATTCTCAGTGATTGCTTTCTTCATTGATTCATTTTGAATATATATATATGGCTGCGGAATTGACATATTCTCAGTGATTGCTTTCTTCATTGATTCATTTTGAATATA
>JBAKGM010000412.1:12773881-12792078 GCA_037177215.1 Asparagus racemosus | reverse complement strand
ACAGTTATTAGCAGGGTATTTATTCATATAAAATGGATAATGAGGGTATTAATTTGTAATTAAAATGTGATAATCAAAACTTTATATAGCCTGGTCTCATTGCATATTGATTTTGCATTAACTATGCCTTGACCCCTTCAGTGATGAGTCTTTGCATTGTATCAAGTGAAACTCTAGTTAATTGATGCTGAATACCTGATGCATTATTTGTTGGAGTGGAAGGATTTGCAAAGATTTAAGCCCAAAGTTGAGCAATTTCTTCTTCTTTCTGTTAGAGTTCTTTTTAAAGATGTACCAATTGATCATCAAGTGACATTTCATCGGTTGTTAGAACTTGTTCTGCACCTAGTAAATTTGGTTCATATTTTTTCTACACTACTAGTGGTATCATTAGAGTGAGAATCAGAATAAAAAGAAGCAAATGATTTATTATCATTATTTTCAACTTCATGAGATACTGATTGTGACCTTGATGACTTTTTATCATACATCAATGTTTTGGTACAATGGTACATCTCCTCTTAAAAAACATATCTTCCTTGTCGTCCACACTAATAGGCATGACATTCATGGCATGATTGCAAAAAGGATTATTTAGATTAGGCACCATAGTGATTTCACATAAGTGCTCTTGTAACCAATAGGCCCATGTTCTATCTTCAGAAGGGAGATCATAGCCCACCTTATCTTATAATAGTAGACGATACTCCTTATCCTATCATGTCACTACATGATATCCTCCTAGTGTTAATGCTAGTTCATACTAGTGAGGTAGTTGTTGATAATACTAATATTGATGATGGGTATCTTCATAATGTTGATAAGGATAAGTGTCTTACATTTCATTTTTTTGAGGCATGGCACGCTACATACAATGTCTGAAGAAATATCATGCTCCGATCTCATGATGAGTCAGTTCCACATAATGATGCCAAAGAGACTTGCTTTTCCCTAGTGATCTTTATTTTGCCCAAACACACAGCTACGAGAGGATATAGTTGAACCGTATTTAGACTCATAACTTACAAGTTCACTCGAATAGGATTGGTTGTGCTAAGAGCATGGGGCTTCATTTTAGTGTGCCCTCATTCTAGGTCTCCCATGGGGAATAGAAGAGGGGGTTGTAGAACATTGCTCTGACATCTCCTTTGAGGGGTCAATAATTTGCACTTGTTATACTGGGGCGGACATCACCCTGATTGGAGTTCTTGAAAAAGTTTTCTTCTTAATAGGGCCCCTTGATTGTTGATGCTTAGAAGGTTGAAGAGAAGGAAACGCCTTTTAGGAAAATATTGCCCCCTTTTAGTCAAAATCGAATCTATGCCTTCCTCCATAACTTCCTTATCCTCTCCAACAAGAAAAGTGGATGGTTTCTCCCTATTGTTGGAAAAATGGAAGGTTTCACTTCTTGTTTAAGGTATATTTAGGATCCTCACGAATGACGATATCAGAGGCACCCATCACATTTGTGTTGGGCTTCTGAGAATTAGCAATAGTGGTGTTGGTACCCCAAAAAGATTTTTTGTTTAATCTCTATATGAAAATTAATGGGTGCCACTTCACATGCGAATTTAAGACTGAAAGACGGTCACAACCGACCTTCTCTAAGTATTTCTCACTCGGCGCTATAGTATCTCGACCGATCGCTACAGTACCGACTGCTATAGTATCTCGGCAGACTGTTACAGTACCGACTGCTACAGCACTCGGCCGACCACTACAGTGCCGCCTGCCACAGTATCGGCCGACATGAAAGGCGTCATTGGACGTCCCTCTACAGCAGGCTGGCTCACTACTACAGTACTCGGCCGACTGCTACAGTACGGCCGACACGAAAGGCATCGTTGGACGTCCGGCTACAGCAAGCCGGCTCACTACTATAGTACTCGGCCGACTGCTACAGTACCGACTGCTACAGCTCGGCCGGCCGCTACAGTGCCGCCTACTACAGTACCGGCCGACACGAAAGGCATCATTGGACGTCCCGCTACAGTAGGCCGACTCCTTGCTACAGTTCTCGGCCGACTGCTACAATACCATCTGCTACAGGCCGGCCGGCACGAAAGGCGTCGTCGGACGTCCTGCTACAGTAGGCCGGCTCCCCCCTGCTACAGTATCTCACCCAACTGCTACAGTGCTGACTGCTACAGTATATCGGCCGACTTCTACAGTGCGACTGCTACAGCTCAGCCCACTGCTGCAGTGCCGTCTGCTACAGTACCAGCTGACACGAAAGGCGTTGTTGGTCGTCCTGCTACAGTTGGCTGACTCCTTGCTACGGTTCTCAGCCGGCTGCTGTAGTACTTCCTGCTGTAATGGTTGGCCTTGAGCCTTGCACCAACAACAAGTCAACATCACAATTAATTGCCCTGTGCTGGCCACATGGCTTTGTTACCACTCCCCATGCCTCACATCAAATCAATGGTGACTCATTCTACACATAAGCTGACATGTGTAAAACCAATGCTAAAGTGACCATCTTGCCCCTCTCTCATTCCTACAAAGAGAGAAACTATTCTCAACATAAAGGTACGCTTTTTTCCCCTGCACTCGGCAGTTAAGAACTCCTACTGTTCATCTTCTTCTCCACTCAAGCTCACTTACTGACTTGATCGTCGGAGGTACAACGGGGGAAACAAGCCCCGTCCTCTCACGAGCTTCTACCTGTGCAGGGGGGAAGAGCGGCCCAACTCAGAGCTAGATATTCGGGGGAGAGAGCGGATCCCCATCATCATCATCATCCGAAACGTCGAACCAGTCTTGACCGAGATTAGTTGACTGTGTGATCCGAGCGCAAGTTCGAGCATCAACAAGTGGTAATAAGAAATAGGATTGAAGGTGATCTCCTCATCCTTCAAGACATTTAGATTGTGGTATTGATTGAGGAATATTGTTTGTTGTAGCCATCTCCATAGGAACTAGCAACCACAATGCACCAAACACAGACACAAGATCGGAGTCATGCTGTTAGCACTTGAGTTGTTCACATGATTTTCATTTCTCCTATGAACAAATAAATTCAGAGACATTATTTTAGCATTTTGTGTGCATAATGTTTTATTTTTTCTTTTTTTATACTTTATGCACAAGATGTTGTTTAATGTTTACTTTCTAAAAGATGAGGGGAAAAGTGTGCCCCCACTGTGGTCACCAAAAATTGACCAATGATTTGTCATTTCTCCTACGAACAAATAAATTTAGAGACATCATTTTAGCATTTTGTGCACATAGTTTTTTTCTTTTTTTTTTCCTTTTTATGCTTTTTGCACAAGATGTTGTTTACCATTTTCTTTCTAAAAGATGAGGGGAAAAGTGTGCTTCCACTGTGGTCACCAAAAATTTCTATAAGCATCAGAATGCCCAATGTATATTTATTTTTTTAGAAAATTTTAAACTAGTGCTAGTATTTATCATAGCAGAAAATTATAAAAGGTTAGGCTAATCTCCCCTTGACTAGGCTATGTCACCAATCTCAAGGAGGGTAGAGCAACCCCTAAGAATTTACTTCCTTAATATATACTAATATCAATTTGATTATTAAAAGTTGGAATGCATGCTTCAAGAAATTTATTTCTTCATGTTATTTACTCTTACTAAAAGATAGCCCCTGATTAATAGAAAGCAAAGAATTAAACAAACATCAAAAATAAAATGTAGAGAAAAGTAAAATGTAGAGAAATATCAACTACATTATTTTTCTAATATATTATAAAATTTAAGGAAAAGGAGAATAATATGAGATCTTGGGTCTCCAGACTATATTTTGGAGCCTTCCTCCCTTTTGGAAAAAAAATGCAGCGAACCTTGTCATCATCTCTTTCACACTTCAAGTCTCTCTTTTTTTTCTAATTCCCCTCAATCTTTTCTCTGTATCTTTTCGTGTACCTTTTCCTCTGAATGATAAGAGGAGTGCCTATCTATAGGGAAGGCCAAAGGAAGTTGTCACCAAGTGTTGGAAAGGGATTGGTGGGGGAGTTATGATAACTCCCAACGATAACTTTCTTATTAGAACATCATATTACATCTACATATCACAACCAACATACCTTTTTTTGCCTTTTACCTCTCAAGTGCTTATCACATTCTGTATTTTGTGTTTCTTATCATAAGTATTATGAGGAGTCCATATACCTTCTAGCTAAAATTAGGTTTGTATGAGGATGAATATCTTTGAGTCAAATTTTATTGCCAAGAGCACATGACAATGCCTAATTTTGGCATGCACCCTCATGTTTGAGGCACATGTCTTTGTATGCACCCTCATGCTTGAAAATTTGGTTTATAAGAGGGGGTGAGGCATGTATCTTTGTGTTGGATTAGTAAATGGGGTACATGTATCCTCAATTTTGGTTTATATAAGGTGCTACCATCCTCACATTGTATTTCATTGATAAGGCTTGTTGGACCCATCAGATTTGACATATATTGTGGGAAGGCATGCCTCTTTGAATTGATTAATATAAAGAGGCTATCCTTAAGCTATTGTTTATATTTGATTATATGAGGTGTACATATCCTCAAGTTGATTTTATTTTCAAGACCTAAGGAGTGGGTGACAACCTTAGTAATACTATAAACAAATATTAATTTGACTAATCGTTTGTTGAGATGTGTAAATTTTTTTTATGTCTACAGAGATGGAATTAGAGAATGCCGTACACATTCAAATCTCTTGTTTCCATCAAAATTATAAAATATTTTAGCACTATTATGCCCTTGTGCTTATCCCCAATTCATGAACTCTCTATAGAGCAAATCTTTAACTCTTGTACGAAGCAAGACCATTTTTAAGTTCAAATAGGTGAAATGTCTAAAATGTGTTTTCTACTACTTTAAACACACAACATCAATGCATTAGACTTTCATTAAGAATATAACTCATCCACTAATTTTATAATGACAATATTGATTTTAGCTTTTATGGCATAATGTGTCACTCTCGATCACTTTCAGAAATTTGTTATTACCCATTTAAACCTTTTGACTGGAACATTTCTTATAGAAGGCTGGGTTACCATTTCTAGCAATCTCAAAATAAATGTTTTTGCCTCATTTTGCTTGATATCAATTTTTCTACCTTTGCTAAAGGTTTTATAAATGGATTAGGCAAGTTTTTACTTGTCTTAACATAGACAATCATTATAATACTATCTTGCATCAATTGTCTCACATATTCGTATTTTAGAGTTTTGTGTCTAGACTGAGCATTATAGCTATAACTATAAACCCTTGATAATGTGGCTTGACTATCACAATAGATTGATATAGAAGGCATTGGACTAGGAAAAAACTTAATATCTAGCAATAAATTTATAATCCATTAAGCCTCATAACCAATCATTGCAAGCAATTAACTTAGATAACATAGTGAAGTGTGATATACATGGTTGTTTCTTGTTTGCTTAAGAAATTACTCCTCAATAATTGTAAATATTATTCCGATTGGTTATCTCCTACACTAGTCATCTAACTTGCATTAGTGTATCCATCCTTATAATACGGTTGTATAATTATTGTAAAACAACCTAATATTTTTGGTCTTCTTTAAATATCCAAAAATCATGAAAATGATTTTCTAGTATTCTACACTTAGTTTACTAGTGTATCTACCTAGTTTGCATACAACAAATGTAATATCAAGTCTAGTACACTGCATAACATACATCAAAAAACATCAAAGAACCTTTGGCACTAACATCCTTAAGTGGCGTTGTATCTCTACCTGAATTAGTAGTCAATTTGACATTCAAGTAGAGTGCTAAGTTCTTTAAAGCCAATATGATTAAATTTGTTCAATATCTTTTCAATGTAATGTGATTAACCTAAGAAAATCTCAAACAATGTTTTCTAACTTTAATCCCCAAAATAGTATCCACTTCTTCTAAGCCTTTAATTTTGACTATAGAAGATAGATACTCTTTTGTCTCATTCATGCCAATCATGTTTATGCCAAATATTAGCATGTCATCAGCATACAAACAATCACCATAATTATTAGTGAATTTAGAATAAATGCACTTATTAGCACTATTATGCTTGAAACCATAACATGAAATAACAAAATCAAACTTTTTAAGCAATTGTTTTGGTCCATGTTTAAAGCCATAAAGATACTTAATTAGTTTACATATTTTTTACATATTTTTCTTTCATTGCGTGGAAAAATAAAATCATCTAATTGTTCTCTGAGAACCTCCTCATTTAAGTCTCCATTTAAGAAGGCAGTCTTGACATCCATTTGACGCACAAATAATTGATGAATAGATGTCAAAGCTATAAGAATTCTAATACATGTTATGTGTGCCACAGGTGCATATGTATCAAAGTAATCTTTGCCTTCTTCTTGTCTAAATCCTTTGGCCACTGGTCGAGCCTTAAAAGCTTGAATAGAACAATCAGAATGTTGTTTAGTTCTATAACTCATTTATATCCTATTGGTTTTCATCCTTGACGTAAATCTATAAAATCTACGTTTGGTTACCTATAATAGAAATCATTTTATCATTGCTAGCTTCTTTCCAAAGTGATGCTTCTGTCGATGACATTGCTTCTAATCTTAGATCATCATTTGGGCTAAAATGAAGTCCGCTTATTTAAAACACTGTTGTTCCTATCACCTTCAACAAGAAAAAATAACCTTTTGAGAAGAAATAAAATCTTAAGGTAAAATTTTATCTTTTCTTGCTCTAGTACTTATTCTAGTTATGATATTTCTTTAGATACACTAATTTCCTTAGCATGAAAATCAGAACTAGGAATATTACTAGAACTAGACAAAATAGAAACATATTCAATATTTTCAGAATCTGAAATTGTTTTAAAAAATAATTTAACAACTCTAGATTAGACAATGGTATTAGAATTTGAATCAAGCAGTCTATATGATTTGCTATTTTTAGCATGTCCAATAAAAAAATTTTAATAGCTGCAGCTCTAAGCTTTGTTATTTCAAGATTACAAACCTTATAATAAGTCAAAGGGCCCCACGCTTTAAGATATGATAGATTTGGCTTTCTACAGTTCCATGATTTATATGGGCTTATGTTTGACTTGTTAGAGGAAATTGTATTATGAATATAGCATATGATGTGTAAAATGCTTCTTGTCATAAATTTGATGTTAACATAGCAATATTAAGCATGCAGTTCGTAATTTCTTGTAAGTTCTATTTTTTTATTTCAACTAAGCCATTAAATTGGGGAGTGTAAGGTGATGTGCTTTGATGAATAATATCATGTTCTTCATGAAACATATTAAAAGCATCAGAAAAATATTTACCGCCTTTATCAGAACATAAGACCATAAATTTTTTTTTATGTTGATTTCAACATCTACTTTATATTTTTTACATATCAAAAGCTTCATCTTTTGTTATTAAAGATAAGCATGCATATATCTACTACAATCATCAATAAAAGTTATGAAATATATTTTTCCTCCTGTAGTTGGCATGCCATGTAATTAACATATATCAAAATGCATTAAGGCTAAAACTTTAGAATCTCTATGTGGAACACTTGAAAACTTAAGAATCTCTATGTGTAACACTTGAAAAGATTCTTTACTAGTTTATGCTTAAGATAAATTCACATTTATCAAGACCGTCATTAAAATCAATCAAATCTAAGTATTTCATATCTTGCAAATAGGAAAAATTTTAATGGACTAAATGATCATGTCATAAATTAGAGGACTCAACTAAGTAAAATATATAACTTTATTACTAATATTGTTTTGATAAGCTCACCACTAGAGTAGTCATTTCACACAAACATCCTGCTCTATAGATAGGATTACATTATTTGACTCAAAAGCAACTTGAAATCCTTTCTTACAAAAAAATTAATATGGGTTAAGTTTTTTTTTCTAATTTCAGGTACATATAAAGCATTTATTAGAGTCAATTTTTTCCCAGAAGTAAATTCTATTTCTACAATCCTTTTTCTACTACTTTTGCACAATATTTGTTTCCCATTTGCACTTCTATGATATCTAAATTTTCTTCAAATATTTTACACATGGATTTACCCTTACAAATGTCCATGCTTAATAGAAACCATATCAACCAGATTTACCAGAAGTCATAGAAGTGATATTGTCTTTAGAAACCATATTAATTAGATTCTCTTCTATCATATTTCCAGTAGCCTTTAGTTTTCCATTATTTTTTTTGTGATGACACTCTTTAGCTAAATGTCCATGCTTACCACAAATAAAACAAGATCCCTTAATTTCTTTTCAAAACTCTTCTTTTTAAACTATTGTATATTTCTCTTCATTTGTAGGTTTTCACTATTTTCCACAAATTTATTCTCTTCCCACTATGTGGACTTTAGAATCACTTCGGGGATAATTTTTTGAAATCATGTAAATGTCACTCTACTTCCGTTCAATGATTTTTTTTTACTTTTTTCTTTTGTTTTGAAGTTGTTCCAATAAAAATATCCTTGATTTTATGCACTAATTTCTTTGCAAAATATTTTTAAGTTAAGGGTAACTTAACAATATCCGTAACAACCTTAAAAGGTTCAAGAAGAATAATTTTGAGGACATGAACCTTATTAAGCATAACCTCCAATTTGTAAACTTTATTTAGGATGGATTTATCATCAACCATTTTATATTGCAAATATTTTATAATTAATTACTTATTGGCATCTTACTCCTCAGCCCATTTCAATTCTAGTGTGTTCCATATTTCTCTTGATGACTCTGTTCTTGTAAATAGGTCATAAAACAAGTCTGAAACCATTTTCAGCATATGTATACGGCACAACACTTCATCTTCTTCTCATTTTGACTTTTGCCTTTTTGCCTTTTGATTTCTTCTATTTCCTCCTCGATAGTTTGTTTCCCATCAGCACTTGGTTTGGATATTCTACAGGATGGGATTATGGTTGAGGATGTAGGAAATCTTCAATTTAGTAAGAAGGAACATCATTTTATCTTGCCAACGAGAAAAATTATTATCATTGAATCGGTCTAGTTTCACCACATCTGGATTGATTATCACTCTAGTTTCATAGGAACATATTATTAAGATAGTTAGAAATAATAAAAGTAGACAAAATTTCTAAGTGTGAATCACTTTCTTTAAAGAAATATTTTCCCACTTGGTAAACAAAGTTTGATTTAGTTTAATGCAAATTATCTTCATAGGATATAATAGAACTTGATACTTTTAGGATGCAAATCTAGAATTTTCCAGTAATTCTCTATGAAACATTTTATATAGATTATAGATTTTTATAAAAAGGAAAGTTTTTGAGCAAAAAAGGTTAGTTTAGAAGTTTAGATATGTGTCCTATTTATAGAATTGAAAAGATGCTCCCAGCGATCAAACCTTTTAAATCTCAACAAATAATTTCTAATGGTTAAACCCTTTGAAAAATCTCAATGGTTAATTTCCAACGATCAAACCTTTTTAATTGTAACATTTTTTAATCAAATTAACCCAACAAGTAGATGGAGGTAGAGGCAAAGTAATAGGAGGTGAAGGAGGAAGTAACTAAGTCTAAGAAGACCGAGGGATGTCACACCCTGATACCTTAATGGTACATGACTAGGCCAGCAACACACGACTTGGATAACAATAAAATCCAAATAATATACTTAAGCCCTTTTTTGCATATACCCATTTTTATTTAAAACACAATTTTTACAGAATACATTATAAAAGATTTCATTTATCGACGAATTTGTGAGAAAGGGATTTAAAATGAAAATACATTTTCTAGAAACCAAAACAAAACCAACATATACCTATTAAAACATTGTTCTTGATTCAATCAGCTCTCTACTATGAAATGCACCAAACTCTTGAAAAGAGATAAGAAAAATACAAAACAACAAAACAAATCCATCAAAGTAGATAGTAGAAAGTATCACCAAATGATAGGATCCAAATGATGGAATAGTGAAAATATGAATCACCATGCAAATAAAATTAAACTATGAAAAGCTCAAAAGATATATTCAACAATGATTCAGAAATGAGATAATACCAAAAACTGAATAGGAATTTTGAAAAGATAGATATGACTAAGCATGTATTAGTCTAGGAAAAAACTTACAAATCCATGTCAAAAAATCCCTACTCGATGTATTTCTCAAGAGGAATATGTATTTCAGAATATATAGCTTAGCTCACGGTATTTCAAATTTGCAAAAGACTGATATGTAGAAAATAAATATACAACATATGTGTGTGTGTGTGTGTGTGTGTGTGTGTGTGTGTGTGTGTGTGTGTGTAATAATGCATATCCTTGTCTTATGAAGGGTTCTCTTCATGTAATAATAATGTAGCACATTCTCCGCCAAGTGAAAAAAGAAGGGGAGAGAAAAACTCATAACCACACTTACTAGGCCACATCATTGTATATAAGGTAATCCCCTCATATGACTTATGATATATATGTATGTGTGTGTGTGTGTGTGTGAAGTGTGTAAGTGTTTGTGTGTCCTAATATTCTTCAGTTCGTTATACATTATTTAAGATTAAATAAAAAGTTAATCAATACTAGGTGGACGACAAAACCACACCTCGATAATTCAAAACAGAATTCTAAAAAACTTATCAAAATGGCCAAAATAAATCTCACACCTTAAAATGCTAATTTATTATTTACTATCTATTTTATTAAATTCAAAACAGAATTCCAAAAAACTTATCAACTCATTTTAAAGTGATTACACCTGATGCTTGATCACTATATTTTATTACACTTTTATACCATTATTATCTATTTTATTAAATAAATATACTTGCTAATATTGTTTGTTTAATGAGTTTGTTGGAAATAAAAAATCAAATAAGAACTCAAAGGAACCCAAAATACCTCAACTTGAAGCCTAAGAGAAGCCTGGACGAAGCCCACAAGCCCGCCTAAAACCTAAGAGCAATCAAATCAATATGTCAACTAAAAGAAAATAGAATTCTGTTACAACCTAATCGATGAACTAATCTATTAATTAACCAATAAGCTAATTGATTAGTGCGAAAAAGATTCTGAACAATGGTTATTTTTTATTTTCTTAGACCCCAAGTTTTACCTAATGGCTGATGTTGGTTGTTATAGGCTATAAATAGGGGTAGAGAGTGAGGGTTAGGGATATGTAAAAATTTTATAAACTCCTTTTTGGAGAGGAGAGCTCTTAATTAGGCTTTCAAAATTATAAACTTTAGTCTACAATAAATAAAAAAATTCCTATTTAAAATTTTTTTTTCTTCTTCTCTTTTGATGATGAAGATTTACTTCACAAGGGTTTAACCCCTTGCGAAATAAGTTTTCATCTTCCCCCTTTTATTTTCTTATTTAGAATTATGTTTAGGATTTTATTACTTATTTTTATTTCATGCTTTATCGTTTATATTTTTATTTCTTACTTTTTATTCATACTTTGTAGTTTAGATTTTTATTTCTTTATTTTTGCTCTGTAGTTTAGATTTTATTTCCTTACTTTTTATTCATGCATTATAATTTAGGATTTATTTGCTTTTGTAACATGAGTAGCTAATTTCTTTAGGATTTTTAGAATTAGATGAAACTAGTTTAATTTCTTTTTTGGTTTTTGAATTGCTCTCTTTTTTGTGCTTAGATAATCAACAAAAATGGTCATTGGTAGAAAAAGAATTTAATAAGCTATACTCATCTTAAATGATTTGATAGTTTATGATTTTTTAATTCTAGAATTACTATCTAGTAGTTTCTTTCTATTCATGAATGGTAATATTGCTTGAATATGTTCTTTTTATAGCTTATGCTTGTTTTTTGAATGACTTAGTAATCTACGCTTAAGAATTCTAAGTAATATGAGAATTAAAAGAGGGTAGTTCTTAGATCCAAATAGGAATTAACTAGTGGATTTAATCATATATTCCTAGTTTACTCACTTAATTTCCTCCTCCTTTTTTTTTTGCTTCTTTTAGTTTTGTTCTCATTCTTGATTTTCTTATTTGCTTCTTCTCTTTCTTTCATTCTCTTCTTTTATTTTTCTAGCCCCTTTTTATTTGCAACAAATCACAACCAAAACATCCTCTATTTGCTCTCTTTTCTTTCACATTTCAAAAACCCTTTTTGGACTTTTCTAATGCACACCTTCCTCATAGGGGTGACACTTGCATGCTGCACACACTAGTTACGCACTTGCATGAGGGTTAGGGTATATGTAAAAATTTTAAACTCCTTTTTGGATAGTAGACCCATTAATTAGGTATTTTAAATTATAAACTTTAGTTTACAATAAATAAATAAAATTCCTATTTTTAAATTTTCTTCTTCTCTTTGATGATAAAGATTTGCTTCACAACTCCTTACAATGTAAGTTTTTATCTATTCTCTTTTATTTTTTTGTTTAAAAGTGCATGCTTAGATTTTATTTCTTATTTTTATTTCATGTTATGTAGTTTATATTTTTATTTCTTGCTTTTCATTTATGATTTGTAGTTTAGATTTTATTTCATTATTTTTTTCTTCTTGCTTTGTAGTTTGGAATTTTATTTTTTTGCTTTTTATTCATGCTTTATAATTTAGGATTTATTTACTTTTGTAATATAAGTAGCTAATTTCTTTAGGATTTCTAGGATTATATGTAACTAGTTTAATTTTCTTTTTAGTTTTTGAATTGCTCTCTTTTGGTGCTTGAATGATCATGCTTTAGATAATCAACTAGAATAATAACTAGTAAAAAATAATTTAATAGGCTATATTTATCTTAAATGGTTCAATAGTTTATGCTTTTTAATTCTGGAATTACTATGTAGTTGTTTATTTCTAGTCATGAATTGTAATATTGCTTTATATATTTTTGATAAGTTATACTTGTTTTAAATAACTTGATAATCTACGGCTAAAAATTCTAAGTAACATGAGAATTAAAAGAGAGTAGTTCTTAAATACAAATAGGAATTAACTAGTAGACTCAATCATAGATTCCTAGTTTATTCGCTTGATTTCCTCCACATCTTTGTTTGCTTATTCTTTCAGTTTTGTTCTCATTCTTAATTTTATTATTTGCTTCTTCTCCTAGGATCGACATTTGCATGCTACATGTACTAGTTGTACGCTTGCAACATTTAATTTAAAACACATCAAGTTTTTGAGCGCCATTGCTAGCGAAGGTGCTTTTAATTAGTATTTTTCTACTTTGTTTCTCTTATTTGTGCGTTTCATTTTGAAGAATTGAGCTAAAAGAAGGGTGAAGATTAAAAAAGAAGATTTGCTTCAAGAAGGGGTCATCCCTTGCAAAGGAAGTTCTCTTTCTTGTGATTTTCAATTTCAACCCTAGTTAGGTTTTTCATATTTAGAGACAATTAAGAACTAAAATTAAAGAAAACTTTCTCTTGTTGGCCATAATAAAATTCACCATTAACTTGAATAACTATTAAACAAGATAATAATTGAAACAAGAGCTCTCTTCTCACATTTGTTTGATTGTTGAACCTAATTTAAAAAAACATTAGGCATCCGCTTGCAAGTGCTTTCATTTCTTAGGGTTGTATTGCATGTAGTTAGTAATAATTCACCAAAGTGATTAGCGCATTTTGATTTGAGTACACACTTGAATATACTTTTAAGCGAAAAACCCCAAATCAAGATAAGGTGAGGGATTTCATCACCCTTTTTTAGCCTAAAAATTACTAATTCCTTATTGCACTAACCCAAGCATTAAAATTCATTAGACGCTGGCCCCTAATGACTTGAGCTCATTAGGAAATAAGGAATTCTTTAGTGAGCCAGTTTAAGTTTATTTGACCCAGTTGGTGTTGAAGGTAAGGACGAAGATTTCTGTAAAGCACACTGCAAGGAAAGAGGGTGTTAAATGGTCTCCGACCTCCCTTTATTACTATTCTTATCTGGCTAATTGATCAAGTAAACTTGAATATTTTTACTAAAGAAGTTTTTGGATAGGAGCTAGACTAGTGGAATTTAGGCTTAACCTTAGAAATTAAGGGTGCTTATTCAAGTGGTCATCTTTTGGTTTATTTAATTAGGTTTTTATTTTCTCCTTTTTTTCTTTTTCAACAATCTTTTAAATCTGTTATTTTTCCCCTTTCTAAGAAAAAGTTTTAGATTTTTTTCTTAGGTTTTATAAAAAAGGGAAAATTTCACTTTTTAGATCTTTTTCTTAGGTTTTATAAATAAAAAATATTCAAAAAAGAGTTTCAATTGGTACATTCAAGTTTTTATTAGGGATAATACAGATCACTTAGTTCGCATTGTATTTGAATCAAAAGAAATGGCTAATCCTAATCCACCGTTCTTCAAGACCTGTATTATCCTACTGGGAATGCAATCTCATCTTTCATTAAACTTCTAGGTGCTCATCGTGCTAATTATGAGCTTAAACCTCACTTTATAAACATGCTTCCCAAATTTTTTAGAAATAAATCTGAAGATACATATATTTTTATATCCGACTTTGAGAAAGTTTTTCTTATGATTAAAATTACAGAGTTATCTAAAGATATAATTAACCCAGATTTTTCCCCTTTTCTTTAAAAGGCTAAGAAATGGTTGTATAGCTTACACACAAGTTCTATCTCCATCTGGGATAAATGTATTACCATTTTTTTTAAAAAATTCTTCCCAATCCATAAAATGGTGAACCTTAGGAACAATCTTTAGTCTTGTGGAATAATCCTAGGAGAGCCACGCTGAAAGTATTTCAATAGGTTTAAGAATCTTCTTATCCAATGTCCGGATCGTGATTTAGAGAAGTGATGTTTGTACAAAATTATCTATGAAAGATTGAATTATTCTTTAAAGACATCCTTAGATCTATGTTTCAAGAGGATTACATGAAACAAAAATGTTGATAAAGCCTGGGAATTTTTAAATAATTTATTAGAGAGAACCATGCAATGGAAACACTCTGATGAAAAAGCAACTTCATCAGTTCCGCCAATCCAATCTAGTGGTTTGTATTTAGGGTCGAACATGGCATCTGAAGCTAAGATGGCTATAATCCTACATCGGTTAGATGCTTTAGAAACCAAAGATCAATTTCTTGCTCATATCAACTAAGTTTCTTCTCTAGTATGTTATAATTTCTTTTCTCCGACTCCTGTTTCTGAAGAGCGTCCACTTTTAGGAAATAATCAACTATTTGAATAGATGAACACTTCATTCTAGCATTCTAGGAATAATTCATTTTCTCTAAACTATAATCTGGGTTGGAGAAATCATTCTAATTTTGCATGGAATTAGGTAAAATTTTTAGAAAATCCAAACTTCACTCCCTTTTCAGTTCCACAATTTCCTAAGTTAAACACAGATCCATTCAACACTAATAATTATCATAAATGGCAAACCAAAATTAGTCTCCTCATAATCAATCTGTAAAATCCTGTTCCACTGAGTTTTGACCATGAGAGATGATTTCGTGTCTTAGAGAAAGGTCTAGAAGCTATAATAAAAGTATCTACACAGACCACTAACATGTTGACTCAGTCAGTCAACACTTTGAATTCATTCGTGCAAACCACAGACTAATTATTAAATTCTAACAATTAAGCCATAGTTAGACTAAAAACTTAACTAGGACAGCTAGCCTGTGCTATGAGTGAGAGAGAGAAAGAGAGAGAAGGGAAAATTTTTATTCAACCAATTGCAAATCCTAAAGACACTAGATCAAGTTCATCCATTCTAGCTCAAGTTACTGCAATTCATATTATAAGGCCAGGAAAACAGATTGATAACTAAGTTAGAATGCCTCTAGATCAAACTCCTTCTTTCTCATCTCTAGTTGATGTCAGTCAATTAATTAGGAGATTAATTATGATTTTGGAGGTGTTTAGGGTCCCTTTATCTCCTTTGATAGTTGACTATGACCGCGAATAAACATTCCAACACACTGTAACACCGTTAGAGAACCAGTGTTGGGTTCTGCATTCAGCCATCCGATGCTCAAGTCAGCTTCTAATTAAATGGTTCAAAAAGTACTAAATTTACTTTGAGAGCATTCTCTAGTCAAGATTGTTCATACCATCATGCAGAAGAAATCATCCTTATTTATAGGAATTTGTAGGGGTTTATTTGGTAATTTGATCGGGTCAAATGATGCTTTACATGTGTCAGTCATTGAGCGAGTGAGTCATTATTGTGTTTAATGTGATAGCGACGGGATGACTAAAGTGCTAGCATCAAACAAGTCATTATGACTCCGGGTGGGGTCATAATGATTCTAGCCATGCATGAATGCGATAGTGTCTAGGCTATGTAGCTAAGCTCGGTAAAGTTGATAGGTAAGTCATCTTTCAAGACATTCCACAGTGAACTCGAGGGAGAGACATCATTCATCTCAGAATTTTTGATCCTTGAGTTTATCTCGATATGGACATGCTATTCTTCTTGGGACCAGGTCAAGAGACTAACCTAAAGACGCCTTTCATCTCAGATCTGTCTCTAAAAATAGGTCCGCTACGTACATGCCCGGGTTGGGTTCCTTGAATAGGGGAAAGTAGACCAGTTAAACATGATATGTGGCTACGTCAGGGGGTTCATTGTACTTAGTAACTTTCAAGGTACAACACTAGCCCTTTCACATGGACTCAGGAAGCCGAGTTTGAGAGAAATATAATGGTTCTTGCTCTT
Source organism: Asparagus racemosus (assembly GCA_037177215.1). Classification (NCBI taxonomy): domain Eukaryota; kingdom Viridiplantae; phylum Streptophyta; class Magnoliopsida; order Asparagales; family Asparagaceae; genus Asparagus; species Asparagus racemosus. The sequence goes on along the minus strand of JBAKGM010000412.1, from coordinate 12,775,483 downwards.
TGTCGTTTAGATATTTGGGTTGCTTTCTTGAATGACGACTGCGATGTGATAGGGTGATGTTAGCAGAGATCGTGCAGTAGTTTTGATAGATTGGTGCCTTGGTTATCGAACGGACGCCTTGATTAATGAAGCGTCTCATTCAATTTTAGAAATTGTTAGTAGTCTATTAGGTTACCAAGCTAGCCATTCAGATCATGTCACACGTCCTCTGCAACTTCTACATATATCACTTCTTTTCCTTGTTTTCCCATTTTACAAACCCTATATATACAAGTACATCATCGTTGAGAATTTCTTTCTCTCTCCTCTAAAAGATTCCCGACCAAACTTTCTGATCATCTTCTTCGATTGTTACGATGGTGTCCAGTGCTCAGCCCTCCATCTCTTGTAATGAGGCTTAGATTGATTTGTAGAGGAGGTTCACATCAATGGTGATCCGACCTTGCCTTGAGCAAATCACCAAGGATTTTGATATACCCAAGGGCTTTACTCTATTGGCCTTGTTAAGAGATCAAGTTGTTTACCATCATAGCTGCGATCTAACATCGGTGTATGTCCCTCATTTGGATTATTAGCTTCCATTATCCCTTCATCCCATTTCTCCAATGAGTGCTCGAAGCCTTGGGGATTTCACCTGCGCAACTAAAGTCAAACTCCATTGCTCTTCTCATCTGCTTCCTTGTTATCTACCACCTGGTCTACGTCGATTCGACAATGGGGATTTTGGACCACTTAGTCTACGGCCAGTCTAGCAAGAGTGAGGGCCACTTTTATCTACAGATGGTGGGTGGTTATCATTTGATTTCTAACATCCCTAACACAAATAAGAAGTGAATGGAGAAGTTTCCCTTTTTATTTTTAGAGCAAATCCTATTATGGCTTGTTCTTCATGGCTGGAGATCGACAAGGATTCTCTGAAGCTAAGAAGCTTTTGGAGATTGAGAGGTTCAGATTGGAGAAGATTAGAGCCTACAAGGGGTCTCACCACAGCGAGAGCCTTTTCAACAATGTTGTTCTTCTAGCAGCCAACATTTACTATGTCCCAGCTTCGAAGATAGATTTGACCCAGGCTGCCCTACTAGCTTTGGATGGGGATTCTTCAAAAACTCCTCAAGTTGGCCCCAATGTAGGGCATATGAAGTGTCTTCAACTCAAGTTGAAAGAAGACAATGTTCAGGTTGGTAGAGGGCGGCCGAGATTGTGGCCCAACTCAAAGGCTCAGGTTCAGCTATAGCTCAGGCCAATAAGCCTGAGAAAAGGAAGAGGTCAAAGAAGTTAATTCAAAGCGGCATCGTCTGGTAGAAGTCAGAGCACATAAGCTTCTTGCCTTGGATGAGGCAGTTGAGTGGAGTCAGGGCAAGTTGAGGCTGCACCGAGGCAAATTAGTGATGTTCTAGCCCCACAAACTTCTCAACATCCACGCTCTAAAGTTATTGAGGTAGAGGAGTTGTTGCACTCGGTGGGTAGGCAGGAGCCTCAAGATAGTGATATTCTAGTCCTAGAATCGATAGGGATCGAGACCTCATGATAATCACATTTTAATTACAATTTAATACCCTTATAATCCATTTTATATAAATAAATACACCACTAATAATTGTT
>JBAKGM010000412.1:12744094-12760525 GCA_037177215.1 Asparagus racemosus | reverse complement strand
AATAGATCCACTTAGCTAATCTTAATCTTATGTGAATAAGTAGGATATAAAGCTAGTTTCAAACAATTTCTAGAATTTCTGCAAATATTAGTTCCACATTTAGAAAAGGATAATTTCCTAGAGGGTTCTGGCCTCAAGGAGAATTAAAAAAAAAGAAAAATAAACAAAATATAACTAATCCCAAGAGGGTTATAGCCTCAAGGTGAATAGGATAAGAAAATAAAAATCTAAATTATAAAATGAATGCAAGAAAGTAAAGGCATGAAAGTAAATATATGAAAATAAGGACATGAATGTAAATCTACTCTACAAAGTATTAAATAAGCAAGAAAAGAAAATATTACAAGAACAGAAAAGAAAGGAATAAAAAGCAAACCCTCATCTTCATCTTATCTTCATCTTCATCCTCTTTTCATCCTTGTACAAAGAGAAGAAAAGAAAATATGAAGGGGTGAAAATATTTTTTTATTAATTGTAATAAAAAATTATAAATTTAGAAGGTCTTCTCAATTAAGAGTAACCCTCCTCTTCAATTAGAGTTTTTACATAATATTTCACACTCAAACCCCTCACTCTCTACCCCTATTTATATCCTACAAAAATGAAGGAGAACCCTTAGATGAAACTTGACAGCCAAGGAATTCAATATCAGCCATTAAACCAAATCCGTTATGAACCAATCGGTTGACTAATCGGTTGGCCGACCGGTTGGCCAATCGGTTGGCCGATTGGTTGGTTTGCATAGATTTGATTTTTTTGTGATTTTCTTGACCCGATTTCTTCATGGATCCTTGAGCTTTCTTGGGCCTTCTTTTGTCTTCACATTTGGGCTTCAATAAATGGTAGAAATTTTAGGAGTTTGAGCCTTTCGGGCTTTTATTCATTATTTCTTCATTAACCTACAAATTAAGATAAAAACAATTATTAGTAGTATATTTATTTATATAAGATAGATGATGAAAGTATAATTTTGTAATAAAAATGTGATCATTACCCATATGAGGAAAGTTTCCCCACAAATGAAGAATTGAGTCCTCCAAACCACGTTGCCCAGGTGACGGAGGTATTCTCAGAGTTGGTGTGCCATTTCCTCATCTGCCAAAGCGTTACTGGGAACGCCGGACATGATTTCACTATGCCTCATGTTCCTTGGGCAGACTATTGATTTCCTCATGTCAGTAAAAAGGATAAGGGTATAAGTTCAATCCCTCCCGTTGAGGCCAAGGATGTTGAAACTCGTATCTCCGATGATGATCATGTCCTTTATACTGCGGACTCGGATGTGTGTAGGTTCCATTCTGGTGACAAGTTTGAAACCTTCCATCATCAGGCAAGGGAACTGATATCTAAGCAGGCATTACTCAAGGGCTTCTTTTCCATTTGGTTGAAGGGGGTGTGTTGTTCCTGCTCGGCCGAAGGATCGTATCTCGATCAAGGTGCTGCATCCTCGATCAAGGTGCTGCATCCTACCGTGTTGCTAGCTTGTGGGTATAATTTATCCCTTTTACCTGTGATGGTGAGCTGCATTCATCATGGCCTGATGGAGTTGGCCACTGAATATCTGAAGCAAGAGGAAAAGTGTCTAAGAAATCAAGTGCCCAATCCTCAAGTAGAGCTACACTATATGTACTTAGTGGTATGGATCACCCAGCATTGCCCCTCAGTTGATGTCAACTGCTATGCCTGGTGGAGCAAATGTTGCTTTGCTCTAGAGGTTCGAACGCTCCAAGTGGTTGGTCAAATATCTTGTCGGGATTCGTAGAGTTCTTCAGCACAAGGATAATTATCGTCTTTATGGTTGCTCTCCTTCAATTAAAAGAATCAATCCTGGGGATGCATTTGAAGATGGTGTGAGCATCAAGGGCTTCACTTGTTTGCCTAGCGGGTGTTTCAAATGGTTAGTGAACATTCGACCGGGTCACCTTGTCGCTATACTAAACGGAATAGAATGATATATCGAGCCATACTTGTCATGACGGTTCGCTTGCTAGTTTGGCTATGATCAACTGTACATTGGAAATCTGAATCCTGGATTGGTACGTTCAGGAAGTGTGGTCGACGGCGCTCACGTTTGGTATCACTTTGTCGTTGGGGCTACTACAGCTAAGTTTTTGCTTCCTCATCATACGCCTAACTGTTACATGATATTAGGGTTTTGCAAGTGGTATAGCAAGGTCATCATACCTCACCCCAAGTTTCATACTAACAAATCTGGCTTGTTTTGGATCTCTCGGCGATATCGAGAATCTTCTCAAAGGGGTAAGAAGACTCGAGTTCCCAAAATCCGTGACTTCTTAGCAGAGGATATGCCAGATGATGATTTGGAAGCACCCGCTGAACAGGTTGCTCCTCAGATAGAGGTTAACGAGCCACCAGTGCCTCTAAGGCAGGTTGTGATCAACATCCAAGAACCACTAAACTGGTGGTTCGCCAAGAAGTGCGCGATAGAGGATGAGGTAAGGGAAAAAGACCATTATATGCTCCTCCTTCTCCGCTACCTTCAAAAAAGTAGCGTTTGGTATCTCTGAGCTTGCCATTGGGTCGAGAGTCTCTCCTGCAGTTAGAGAAGAGCCTCTGATAGTCCCCATTCTAGAGCCTAGAGTCGGCTCTTTAGGTAATTTCTCTCTTTGTATGCTAGATATTTTTGAAGTATCTTTGACTGATGTTCTTCTCATGTGTAGAGAAAGAACCTATTCCTCTAGATGATGATGAGGATTGAATGGGCTTCGGGCATGACGATACTGATGCCTACCTAATCGAGCCTGATGATGGGGCCAATATTGGTGGTTACACGCCAGGTACTTTTTTCAGCTCTTTCATGATGGATTTGTTTTAATAGCTGACATTTTGCTTATGTGTTAGATGATGAGTTGGACTTCGGGGTCATGAGTGAAGCAATGTCTGCGTCCTTCCCCGTGAGTGATCATTTCAAATCTGTGATTGACTTTGAAGGTGCCTCAGGTCCCTTACAGCCTGTACCCACCGTTGAGACACTCAAAACTCCTAGTTCGGCTCTAGTTTCATCAGCGCGGCGGAGGCTGATCATTCATGGATTATCTGAAGATGATGATGATCATCCTGTCTTCCCATGCTTGCATAAATTAGGGACGAGGTGCCACCGGATTCTGAATCACGTCCGGGTGAAAGTTCGAGTGTGCTTATAGTTGCTCTTGATGAACCAAGAGTTTCTTCCACAAGCATTGAAGTTGTGCCCATGGACATATCGACGACTATAGCTATGGTTGTGAGAACTACCGTCTCATCTACTATGGTAATGACGTTTGTTGTGTCTCCTGCTATATCGAAACTCTTGGTCACACTCACTCCTTATTTAATATCGGACACCAAACAGGTGCAAGCCTCGCCATTTACTTCTCTTACCTCCACCGATGCCATAGTGGTTTCCATTGGAGCGAGTCCTTCTAGCCATGCAGAAATTCCTCGATCTCCTAACCTCAGAGACTTGGTGGACATGGAGATAAAGATCTTATCAGAGAGTTTGATGAGCTTGTTCAACCAAAATGTTGCACTCACCTTGAAGTCTCAGAGGGAGTTATCGACCCACACCCTCAAGTTGATAAGGGGCTAGCTAGATGTCTTGGCATTGGTTGTTGGTCCTGCTCATACTGAACCTTTCAAGATGGCGATCGACAAAGCTGAGGCATGTTGTCGGGAATTACAAACTCTTCGCATGGCTGATCTTGAGGGCATTGCCGAACATGAATTCCATCATTTGATGGAGACTCATCGCAAGGACAGTGAATCCGCTCGAGCAAAAATGGAGCAGATTGACTTGAAGGTTGAAAGTCTGAATGAAAGCATCACTTCTGCTGAAGGTTGTCAGATGGAGCTCCAGAATGCTATCCAAGAGTAAGATATGGTGATTGATGAGGCCAAGGCGACCATTGCCACAACCCAAGCATTTTTGAAAGAAGCTCAACTTCAAATGGCGAAGCTTGTGCCTGACCAGGCTAAGTTCAACAAGAAACTAGATTCCTTAGTTGTCGAGCTTCAGGCTAAAACAAAGAGGTTTTCTACTATCAGGCTACAGGCTGCCCCTGTTGATCCTCGGATCTTGAAAGAGAGGGCTCAGAAGAGTGCTCATGATGTCCGGGATTCTCAGATGGCTGAGTGTGTTGCACGGATACACACTTTTTATCCGCTCTCCATGTAGAACACTTTTGTAACCATTTTAGCTCTTTTAATAAATGAAATAACTTTTTGTCTCCTTAAAGATGAATGTGCGATAGAGGTGTAGTGTTAACATATTGTAGTGACATCTTAGATAAGGAGGAAAATGTTTGGGATTAAACTGACAGAGGTGTAGTGTAAACATAGCAGTTTGATCAGACTGACACTGTTCAGAGGTGTATTGTTAACATAACAGTGTAGAGATATTTGACAGAGGTGTAATGTTAACGTGCTAAATAGGGTGACCAACAGAGGTGTAATGTTAACCAGCAGGTTCAAAAGAAGTCCAAAGGACGACTTCCGTTTGGAAATGTGATGTTAACTTAACGGTAGAAAATCTATGGAAGTGTAATATTAACTAATCGATTTTTAACATAAGCAAACTGATAGAGGTGTAATGTTAACCAGTCAATTTTGCTAAGATAGGTCGACAGAGGTGTAGTCTTAACCGACTAACAAAATGGTCTGACAGAGGTGTAATGTTAACCGGTCAGATCATTTGAGATGAGAAATCATTCAGAGGTGTAGTGTTAACGTCACGACTTAATCAAATTAGAATTGTTTAGAGGTGTAATGTTAACATGACAGTAGGGGGTATATTTAAAGTTGACACTATTCAGAGGTGTATTGTTCACATGACAGTGATGATATGTTTGGAGTTGACACTGTTCAGAGGTGTATTGTTAACATGACAGTGATGGTATGTCCAGAGTCAAGTAGAGGTGTGGTGTTAATTTGATGACTCTCTGAGGATTTTGATTGGGTTTTGGACCAGGGAGATTAATATTTTTCGTTCAGAGGTGGAAACTTAAACAAGACCAGGATTTCTGTGGGGATATAAGATTGACTAGGATCAAGGGTAGTATTTCTTGAGAAATTTCCCATTGATCGGTGCCATGAGCCTATTACCATTTTGGTCAATTAGGCGATATGTTCCATTTGAGTAGATTGTCTCGACTACAAATGGACCTTCCCATTTAGGTTGGAATTTACCTTTAGTCTTGTGCGTCGAACTCTCCTGTTGAAGGCTTTCGAAATTCGTGACTGGTAGATCTTGATTCTTTGCTGAGCTTGAAGTCTCAATTCATCAAGCACTTCAAGTTCTTGGAGGCACTTTTGATGGTGTTCTTCGGTTGTCATCTTCTCGGCAATGGCGATTCTTAATGATGAAACCTGAACTTTGAGGGGATCATGGCTTCACATCCGTAGACCAAGGAAAATGGCATTAAGCTGGTGAGAGTGCGGACTATTGTTCAATAAGCTCATAAACACTCTCTAAGTTTCTCGTCCCAATCTCGTTTGTTAGAGGCGATGAACTTCTTCAGAAGTTTGATGATGGTTTTGTTAAAAGCTTCAGCTAGATCATTAGCAGCTGGATTGTATGGCGTAGAAGCCACATCTTAAATTTTGAACTTGTTGCAGAATTTGAAGAACAGTGGACTGAAGAATTGCGGATTGTTGTCGTGAATGATTCACCTAGGAATGCCGAATCTATAAATCACGTGATGTTTCAAGAATTTGATCACTTGAGATGTTTTGACTTCTTTAAGGGGAACAGCTTCGGCCCATTTAGAGAAGTAATCTGTAATGGCCTGGATAAATCGATGACCCTTAGCGGACAGTGGACTAATTGGCCTGATGATGTCCATACCCTAAGCTTCGCACGGCCATGAGGCAGCTGTCGGATGTAATTCTTTCAGAGATTGATGTAGGAAGTCAGCGTGGATTTGGCACACATGACATCTTTTAGCATATGTTACCACATCTGCTATCATTGTCGGCCACTAACTATCTAGACGACGGAGTCGGTCTAGAAGTTTAGGACCTGGCTAATGAGCTCCACATGCACCATCGTGGGCTTCCTTTAATACTTCTCGAGCTTCACTTGGTGATAAGCATCAGAGAAGAATACCATCGAAAGATCGTCGATATAGTGTCTATGTGATAGAATCATAGAAAAAGAGAAGAACTCTTCTTTGAACGGAGACTGCCTACTTTAGATCGTTTGGTAGGATTCCGTGTAGGACGTAGTCGATGATTGGGAACTGCCAGTCATTGCCTTCGAAGCAAGTTGACATGACATGGACTTCGTTAGTTTCAAGCATATGCTCCGAGGAGCATACGTGATGGCTAGCCACTGTGATGCGCCTAGTGGACTTGGGTGCTAGGGCCAGTGTGGCCGCAAAGGATGATAGAGCATTTGCATGGGTGTAATCTAGGCAAACTACAAAGTTGATGTAGAAGCCTTTGAATGATTTGGCGAGCTTTATGACTGCTTTATGATAAGGTATGAGGTCTTTGTGGCGAACCTCATATTCTCCTTTGATTTGATTCACGATCAGCTTAGAGTCACCATGAGCTTCAAGATATTTGACACCCATGTCTTGAGCGAGTTGTAGGCTGATTATAAGGGCGTTATATTCAGCTACATTGTTGGAACATGGTTCAGTCAATGAGTAGGCTCGGGGAAGAACATGTGCATGGGGGTCGATTAGCACTATCCCCACTCCTGCAACAATCGATCCTTTGTGGTTGTGTCTTGATGCACTGTCAAAGTACGACTGCCATATGTAGAGGTCCAAAATAACATTTGACTCAAAAACTTCATTCGGAATGTCATCATAAAGTTGGCAAGACTTTGGGATGGGATGCTATGCTAGAAAGTTAGCAATTGCTTGGCCTTTGACTGCTTTCTGTGGCACGAACGTCATGTCGTATTGTGAGAGTAGTATCACCCATTTTGCTAGCCTAGAATTCAGTGATCCGGGCTTTGTCATGAGTATCCGCAGAAGATTGACTCTTGAAGTGACATGGATAGATTGACCAGTGAGGTAGTGCCCCATCTTCTGAATTGTGAAGACCAATGCTAAACATTCCTTCTCGACTAGATTATACTGATGCTCGGCACCAATCATAGTCTGGCTGAGATAGTAAATGGCTTGCTCGTGGCCATTATCATTTTTTGATCAAGGAGTGCTCCAAGAGAGTAATCCATTGCTCTGACATAGATCTGGAATGGTTTACCTAACATTGGTGCAGCGAGGACCGGCGGCTTTGTGAGATATTGCTTGATCTCGTTAAAGGCTTCTTGACAGGCGTCATCCTAGATGAACGAAATGCCTTTCTTCATGAGTCTTTGAAATGGTTGACACTTCCCAGATAAGTTAGCGATAAACCTTTGGATATAAGCTAATCGTCCTTGTAAACCCCCTGAGTTCTTTGAGATTTCTCGGAGGTGGCATCTCTTGGATGGCTTTCACTTTTTTGGGGTCAACGTGTATTCCCTTGGATGTGATAATAAATCCTAGGAATTTGCCTGATGATACCCCCAGAAAGAATTTGGTTAGATTCATCTTAAGCTGGTGCTTTCGCATGATTTCAAACATCGTTCTCAAGTCATTGGCGTGATCTTGCTTGTGACAACGCTTGATCGCGAGGTCGTCAACATAGTATTCGACCGTATGGCATAGATGTTCATAGAATATCGTGTTCATTGCACGTTGATAAGTAGTGCCAGCATTCTTCAGGCCAAAGGGCATTACCGTGTAGCAAAATATTCCTAAGAGTGTTCTGAAGGCCTTGTGCTTTTGATCATCTGGATGCATCTTGATTTGATTGTATCCGGAGAATCCGCCCATGAAGGACATCCTCTCAAACCCACACATATTGTCAACCATGACATCTGTGATAGGGAGGGGAAATTAATCCTTCGGACAAGCAAGGTTGAGATCTCAGAAGTCGATACAGATTCAGATCTTTCCACTCTTCTTCATCACCACCACAATGTTGGCTAGCCAATCGGGGTGTTGTTCTTCATGGATGAATCCGCATTCAATGAGTTTGTGGATTTCCTTTTCAATTTGCTCCATCAACTCAGAATGGAAACATCGTTATTGTTGCTTGACTGGTTTGACGCTGGGGTCAATGTTAAGTCGATGTTCAGCCATATTGAGGTCTAGGCCCGGCATGTTTTCATAACTCCAGGCAAAGATATTATTGTACTCTTGAAGAAGAATTATAAGTTCTTCCTTTTCAGCGGATGATAGACTTTCGCTGATGAAAATGAGCATGGGGTTGGTTTCACTGACAATATTTATTTGAACCACTTTGTCTTCAGTGGGTGGCTCTCTGGCTTCAAAGTGTGATTCCTATTACTTTTCAAACTGTTTTGTCCAAGGATCATCTTCAAGACCTTCCAATACTTCGGACTCATCAAGATCACTGGTTAAATCATAGGAGACTATGTTGGCTGTGAATCAGACTCTAAGGCTGATGTGAGAATTCCAGTTAGATGTAACTGAAGAGATGTTCAGAAGGTCATCAGATGCTGGTTCGGTATGTGGTTCGGCTTCAGGAGAGATGTAACCGAGCCCATGCTTAGTTTGATTGTAATAAGCAAACACTTCACCTTTTGGTGTAAAGGGGATCAAAGGGACTCGTAGTCCTCTATTGAGTCCAACCCTTGATTCGTGGTAAGGTTGTACCCCATCTTCACCATGATCTGTTGAGACTGCTGGCTCTATCGGTAGAATTCTAGTGTTGCTTTCGTCTCTTCGTTGGTATTTAATAAATGAGGTCGTTTCTCAACTTTTCTGAAGTAGATCAGATCCGATGTATTCCCTCTAGGCGGAACCATGAAAATAACGTCTTTTGAATTATCTAGCTGCTTGAGAGCGGAGTGTGATTCGCTTATTCGCATATGTAATGCTAGTTCCGAAGCTAGTTTGGCCATCAGAGTCTCGACTCCTGAGTTTTCAGACTCAGAGTTTAGAGAGTATTCATAAGCAAACTCTTCTTCATTAAAGATCCAATTGCCCTGATCTTTGGTAGATTGGCCAATGTAGAGGTCCTCTAGGGTAATTACAAGTAGATCTATCTCCCAAATAGAATCATCAATGAGATCTAGCTTGACATCTGCTTCATTACCGCTATCCTCATCATTGGGAAGGACAATCTAGATTGTGTGATTTTCATCATACAAGAGAGAGTCAGTGAAGTAATTCTCCACCGCCTTGAAAGGATGCCTTTCAGCTTCGATTCTCTGCTGAACCCCCTGCTCATCAACGTATTTAAAACATTGATGAAGTGTTAAAAGGAACAATCTTGTTAGAGTGAATCCTATGTCGTCCGAGCATAAGATTGTAAGGTGTTTTGACGTCAATGACATAGCAAATCACATCCATCTTCAAATCTCCAATCTGACATTTAAGTTAGATCTTCCCAAGAGACCGGCTACTGCTAGAGTTAAAGTCAAGTATGGTCGCCAAAGTCTTTGAGAGTTTATGAAGGGGGATTCTTAGAAAGCTCAAGAGTCTTCGTGGAATTATGTTTAAGGTGGAGCCTGGATCGATATGAATTCTTTCTACCTTGACGACCTTATATACCTAGCATAGTAGAGGGGTCGGTTGTGATGATGATTCTTGAAGACAGAAGTGACATGCATAGATTCCTCTCTAATGATCGCGGAGATGGTATTGCAAGTCTTCATCTTAGATTTGGATTTTGGGAGAGTCCAGTCTTCACCTTGAAGAAGGTCAGGATGCACGCACATTATTTCCCCTCTCGCTATGGTAAGAGGAACTAAACCTCGACTTTGCTATTTTTGGTGGTCATAGTTTACCACCTCCTTCCTTGTACTAGGAATAGGAACAACACCATCTTGGCTCGAATATCCGGCATGGAGCCGAACTGAAGTGTTACCATGTTAGCAGTGACCTTCTTCTACTCAGGTTTCAGCTTGAAGATCCCCGATTCGATGAATGTCTAGATCTTATCCTTGAGGATGTAGTAGTTCTTCATCGGATGCCCTAACATCCTATGATAGAGACAATAATTAGGGCCATTGATCTTTCTGACTTCTTCATGGAGTCTAGCTTCCGGGAGCTTTAGGTGATTCCCTTTATTGAGGACATGGAACATGGCGACTGTATGTTCGTCTTTGAATGAGTAGTTGCGCTGGAAGTTCTTCCTTAATTCTCTTTGCTTGTTTTTGTTAGAATTTTAGACCCCAACTACAGAAGTCTCTTTGGTTTTCGATTGCAACGTCTGCCCTTGCTTTCCCTTGATGCCCTTGAAATTTGTGTGGGTTTTGAACTTGTTGAAATCCTCTGATGATTTTTCGACTATCTCAACTTGTTCCATCAAATCCTTCCAAGTGTGGAGAGTGACGGCACCCATGTGAGCTTCTATTTTCGCCAAAAAGTTATGCCGACAAGTTTGTAGCAGCATTAGTAGAGGCATATCTCGACATCGCAATGTCAAGTTGCGGTAACGTTCGATGTATTCTTTGACTGTCTCCGTCTCATTTTTGCTTTGTTTCTTAGAGAGGAGCTTGGCCATGGTAACATCAGATTGTTCCTCATGGAATTGTGAGAGGAAGTTGGATTCCAAATTCGCCCAAGATCTGATTGATCCTTCAGGCAAGTTCTAAAACCAATCAAAGGCTACCCCATAAAGAGTACCTATAAAAAGACATGCCTTAATGGCATCGTTACCCACTACATTCCCAGTTTGTTGATGGAAGTAGTAGATGTGTTGGTTGAGGGATCCTTTCCCACCAAACAAATGTAACATAGGCAGCTTGAAGTTCATAGGGTAAGGAATCATGTCCCACTCAATGGATAAGGTCGGACAATCCCCACTTTTTTGAGCTCTGTTCACTATGAAAGAACGTTGAGCTACTTTTGAATGTTCTCCAATGTTTTCACTTCTTTCCTTGGTTTGGCGAGTATCGTCGCTTCTGACCTTGCATGCTCATGCTCGAAATCTACATTGCTTTGGTGCTCTTGATCTTCTTCTGGAGGGTTTCTGCCGATTGGTTTTTTTCCTTTTGAAGGGCTTGCTTGAGGATGAGGATTCAACAAGAGTTGCTCAATCATCCTTTCTAGGCGTTCGATCTGATCGTCCACCTCTTTCTTCTAGATATCTTCTCAGTCTGTTACATTTGAGTCAGAATATCTTCTTAGTCTGTTACATTTGCTTCCCACCGTCATCCTTGACTTGAAGTAGCGGTTGGGTTTGACGCTATGGCTGAGTTGGGATCGCTGGAAGTCAGTTGATTTGCTTGAGATGAGGACTGCGGTGATTGTATGGAAGACTAGTTGAATTGAATTATCACTTTCCTCCTTAGTCTGGTGTTGTGAAACATGCCCTCAACTTCTGGAAGTATGGACTGGATGCCTAGAGAATAAATTGGATCAGGAGAGCTATTTGTATTTTCCTCATCATCTTCGGAAGTTATACTTGTCACATTGATAGTGAAGACTTGAGTGCGTCGTCGTTGCTTATTTCGAACCCTTGAAGGCTCAAGAACAAGACCAAGACGGTTGAAAACTGACTCCTTACATTGGCAACTTTCTTGTACTTCCGAGACTACTTCTCTGAGGGCCATGCAATGCTGACATTAGAGAGCTCTCTTCAGAGTTATGAATTCTCGTAAATCAACATTGGTGCCAACTTCGCTGGCTTTGACCTTAAAATGCAAAAGTTGCTTACAACGACACTAGCCAGATGTTTGTCCAGTGGGATTATCAATGATGATTTTATTCCTCTAAGGGAATTTTGATGAGTGGTTACCCCCATTCTTGGCTTCTAACGAGGAAGCATAACGAGCATCGCGAGATGCTTTAAATCGAACTCCTAAAGGAGTCAGTGACTGAAGCCCGAGATCAGATGTGTTAAGTTCTTGATCTTCGCGCGAGGCGAGAGTCGAATTTCCTTCACTTTTGGCTGTTCACGGGGAAAGTAGTGTCAATTGTCATTGCAAATGAATCTGTTACAAATTTATTTTTTACAACGAAATTTAAATAGAAGTCGCCTTTTTATAAGGTTTACAACGAAAACTGAAAAAAAATCACAACTTTTCTACCCTAGTTGAACAAACGTGGGATCCATTTATCGAATCCTCGCTTGCATGGGTGTATTTCCCTGTGCTAGGGACTCTATTCTGTCCGTGGACCGCTGTGTGATTCGATCCAAGTCAAGATCTACAGGATTGAGGGGACTATTTCATGAAGGAAATATATCACCTAAAGCAAGTGAAATCGACCAAGCGAAATCACAGCTCTTCTCAGGATTAAGATTAAGCTTAGATCTGAAAAGAATCGCCATAGATCTGATCAAGATCTCCTCTTGAATCTTCTCCTCATTGCATGGATTTGAAGTGGAAGGCGTTCTTCGCTTGCACCAGATCTGGAATTGAGTTTTCTTCTTTGGAAATGCTTAGATCTGTGCATGAGAGACGAATTTTTCTAGCCCTTGAAACTGAACCCCCCCGGCCAATTTATAGGCTGGGGTTTACTGTGATGAGGCGCCCTCTGGTGCCTTAGCCTAGGCTGAGGCACCAAATGGTGCTTCGGCCTTGGTCGAGGCACCAAATGGTGCCTCAGCCTGAGTCGAGACATTCATTTGGGCTTTTCCGGTTGTTTTTTGGTATTTGTTTGTCCAGTATTTTATCATTTTACCCGGTCGTGTCGAATCTAAACCCGGTTGATCGTCCCGTTGATTTTAGAATCTGATCGGTGTAGTTCCGTTGATACTTGAGTCCGATTGATTCTGTCTCATCGATGTTCGAGTCTAGTCGACTCGCCTTGTTGAGTCTCGCAGATCTGAAGCTTTGTCATTAGAATTATTCCACGATCCATCACTTCACTGACTTGCACGCCTTGCCGATCCGCTTCATGCGCTCGTCGACTCACTTTGTGCGTTTTGCAGCGTGATTACGTCGTCAGCAGTTCTCGGTCGCATCGTTGGATGGGTCGTAAATTGTTAACCCACAGTCACGAGTCTCATTCAAGTACTGATAAGCAATTTTCAATGCCTACAGATACCTTCTCTGAAGTGTCTCAGTCTCGATTTTTTAGACGAGTCTGGGATACTTTGGATATGATAGGCCCCAACCTTCAGTCGGTGTACAGGACCTGTGAATGGCTTCGGTGTTCGACCTCTTCGATCCTTTCAGACTCTCCAGTGCTTTGTAGGATACCTGAAGGCATCACGATAGTGTATTTTTTGTCTGACTGTTGTCGAGATCTTGACCTAAAGCCGATAGATGAATTTCTTCTGAGATTAGCTTCGGTATTTGATTCCTCCAATCCTTTCAGATTCTCCAGTGCTTTGTAGGATAGCTGAAGGCGTTACGGTGCTGCATTTTTTGCTTGACCGTTGTCAGAATCTTAATTTGAAGCTGATTGAGTTCATTTGAATTTGACTCGTATCAGCGAGTTGTCATTCGACTGACCATCAAACTTTCTATGAGACTCCTCTGTTGATCAGGGAATTCTTCTTTGATATGTGCTAATCGGTGTCAAAATATGTGCGGAATTTAGCCTTTGATCGACATTCGCGACATGTTGACCGGCGTCTAATTTTGCTTAGAATCTAACCGTTGATCAGTGAATCCTTTGGCGGCGATGCGTTGCCTGACATCAACACATTTTATACTCGTACGTTTACTAGAGTTTTAGGGATTCGGTTTATCCTCATATACCCATTTGGAGGTTCTCGAGTTATCCAGGAACTTCTCGACAAAATAGGAAATAGTTTATACTCATATATCTTTTTGGAGTATATCCAGGACTTGAAATGGTTAAGCCAGATGAAAACATGACCTTCATGAGGTGATATCCCCTGTCGAATAATTGTCCAGGGTCCCTCCGATGTATGGGAGAGAGAAGGAGTCACTTAACGAGCTGAGTTGGTGCCATTTTGTTACCGCCGTGGTCTGCTTGTGGACACCCCCATGGGCGACTTGATACTCGGAACGCCCCGAGATGACTGTGTTCCTAGTGATATATCATTTGAGCCCACAATTCCTAAAGATGTCAAGGTTTGTTATTCTCCTTTGTAGCCACGGTGATAGACACGCTCCTCAGCAGCGGGCTTTCCCTCCATCAGTTCAGGCTGTTTCTCGATCCACGGACGGCCTTGATACGGGACGTGGGTTACCCAGAGCTAGCCCAGGCTATAGCTAATGACCTCGACTATCTAGAGGCCAAGTTTCAGAGTTTACAAGAACTGGAGGTAGCAGGGCTCTCTTCATATATAGCCGCGCAGACAGAGGCTCGCCTGGCAGCTTGGCGTGATACTCGTGTTTTCACTGGGCTCGAAGTCTAGATGCAGGGAGACTAGGCACGCCATTTAGAGATTGCTGTTTCTGAGACTTCATCATCACTCAGCCATCTTTAATCTTGTGTCGCCATGAGCGAGGCTAAGTTAGTACAACTTGAGCAGGAGCTCCAGGCAGAGAAGGAGAGCCTAAGTGTCTTGAAGCTGACAAAGGCCAACAAAGCAGAAACTCTTGCGATCGTGTTCGAGAAAAATGAACTCTCGAAGTAGAAGCTAGCCATGATTGAGGGGAGACTGTGAAGACACTCAACACCAGCGAGGAGTCCTTCAAGGCTGAATTACAAGAGGAACTTCAACGAGCCTTCATCGATGAACTATCTAAATTAAAACAACAAATCTGTTGTCACAAATTTGATGTCTAAGTAATTGTAACTTCTGCATTTGCCTTCTTATTAATTGAATATGTCTCACTCTTTTTATGTTTTATTATGATTCTTTTATTTCGTCAAAAATAATTAACCATAATACTCATAGGATTTTTGGGAAACCCTCAGCCATCGACGGATTTGATGAGCTTTTACCGATTACCATTTGAATCGGGCTGGCATTAGGATTATTCGAACCCGTTCCGCATGTAACATTGTGCTAAAAGAATGAAACTCTTTTAGACTTGGCGCTATGATATTGAATACATAGACTTCGTACTATTTTACGGGTAAGAGACTAACTGGCGACGCGTGTTCGGCATCGACTTTGGGGTTATTAGCCAACCCCCGGCCCTCAAGGGATTTGGTGTGTGTTTACCGATTACCGTTTGAATCGGGCTAGCACGCGAATTATTTGAATCCATTCTGTATGTAATATTGTGTTAAAAGAATGAAACTCTTTTAGACTTTATGCTACGATGTTGAATACGTAGACTTCGTCTTTTTCACGGGAAGACTAACCCGGTGACATGTGTGAGGTGTCGACTTATCTTTGCTTAGGATTCGGGATCAAATTCCCCAAGAAGAATCTTGGATAAAAAGATTTCTATTAATAAAATTGGCGTGAGAGAGGAAGAATTTTATATTCCGTCTCTCATAGTAAATAGATGAAACCAAGAGCAGGAACTTTGCACTGGGAGTCGAGAAGATTCAGGCCAATTTCAGTCGGACGACCTGATCTGAGAATTTCGGCGCATACCTTCAGTCGGCACTACTTAGGAGAGGGGTGAAACTAAGAGTGGGATCTCCACTCTGAGAATCGGGAAAATTCAGGCTACCTTCATTCTGGGGAAGATTCAGGCTACCTTCAGTCAGAAAACCTGATCTGAACATCCAAGTGCATACCTTCAGTCGGCACTACTTGGAAATGGGTGAAAATAAGAGTGGAATCTCCACTCCGAGAATTAGAAAGATTCAGGCTATCTTCAGTCAGAAAACCTGATTTGAAAATCTCGGTGCATACCTTTAGTTGGTGCTGCCTGGAAAGGGGTGAAACTAAGAGTGGGATCTCCACTCTGAGAATCGGGAAGATTCAGGCTATCTTCAGTCGGAAAACCTAATCTAAAAATCTCAGAACATACCTTCAGTTAGCACTACCTGGGAGAAGGATTGAACTAAGAGTGGGATCTCTACTCAGAGAATCGAAAAGATTCAGGTGACCTTCAGTCAGATGACCTGATCTGAAAATCCCGGTGCATATCTTAAGTTGGTGCTACTTGGGAAGAGGGGTGAAACTAAGAGTGGGGTTTTCACTCTGAGAATCAGAAAGATTCAGGCAACCTTTAGTCGGATGACCTGATCTGAAAATCCCAGCCCATACCTTCAGTCGGTGCTACATGGAAAGAGGGGTGAGACTAAGAGTTGGTTTCTACTCTGAGCATTGAAAAGATTCAGGCGACCTTCAGTCAGACGACCTGATCTGAAAATCCAGACGCATACCTTCAGTCGGCACTACCTAGGAAGAGGGGTGAGACTAAGAGTAGGGTTTCCACTCTGAGAATCGGAATGATTTAGGCAATCTTTAGTCGGACGACCTGATCTGAAGATCCCGGCGCATACCTTTAGTCAGTGCTACCTGGGAGGAGGGATAGAGACTAAGAGTGGGGTTTCCACTCTGAGAATCAGAAAGATTCAGGTGACCTTTAGTCAGACGACCTGATTTGAAAATCTCAGCGCATACCTTCAGTCA
>JBAKGM010000412.1:12725888-12743994 GCA_037177215.1 Asparagus racemosus | reverse complement strand
TACATCTTGACGCGCTGTCGAAGTATAGTTGCCATATTTGATGGTCTGAGACAGTGTTTGACTCAAAGGTTTCATCTGAAATGTCTTCATAACATTTAGAAGACTCTGGGATGGGATGCTCTACTAGAAAGTCAGCAATTACTTAGCCCTTGACTACTTTCTGAGGTATGAACGTCATGTCGTATCGTGATAGCAGTATCGCCCATTTTGCTCATCTAGAATTAAGTGATACGGGCTTCGTCATGAGTATCCGTAGAGGATTGACTCTTGAAATGACATGGATGGTCTGGCCGGTGAGGTGGTGTCATATCTTCCAAATTGCAAAAACCAAAGCCAAACATTCCTTCTCAACCAGATTATAACGATGCTTGGCGCTAATCACAGTTTGGCTGAGGTAGTAAATGGCTTGCTCATGGTCATTATCATTCTTCTGAGAAAGAAGTGCTCCAAGGGAATGGTCCATTGCCCTAACATAGACCAAGAATGGTTTACCTAATATTGGGGCGACTAAGACTGGCAGCTTTGTGAGATACTGCTTGATCTCATTGAAAGCTTCCCGGCAGGCGTCATCCCAAATGAGCGAAACATCTTTCTTCATGAGTCTTTGGAATGGTTGACATTTTCCTAACAAGTTGGCGAAAAACCTTTGGATGCAGGCTAATCGTCCTTGCAAGCCTCTGAGTTCTTTGAGATTTCTCGAAGGTGACATCTTTTGAATAGCTTTCACTTTTTCGGGGTCGACATGTATTCCCTTAGATGTGATGATAAATCCTAGGAACTTGCCTGATGATCCCCCTAGAAAAGATTTAGTCAGATTCATCTTGAGCTAGTGCTTTCGCATGATTTCGGATACTGCTCGCCATTGATGTGGTCTTGCTTATGACGACTCTTGATCGCGAGATCATCAACATAGCATTCAACCATCTTGCGCAGCTGTTCACAGAAGATTGTGTTCATCGCACATTGATAGGTAGCTCCAGCATTCTTCAGGCCAAAGGGCATTACTGTGTAACAGAATACTCCTAAAGGTGTCCTAAAAGTAGTGTGCTTTTGGTCATCCAGATGCATCTTGATTTGGTTTATATCCAGAAAATCCATCCATAAAAGACATCCTCTCGAACCCGCACGTATTGTCAACTATGACATCCGTAATAGGGAGAGAATATTCGTCTTTCGACCAGGTGAGGTTGAGATCTCAGAAGTTGATGCAGATTCAGATTTTTCCAGTCTTCTTCATCACCATTACAATATTGGCTAACCAATCGGGGTGTTGTTCTTCACGGATGAATCCACATTCAATGAGTTTGCAGATTTCCTTTCCAATCTGCTCTATCAATTCTGGATGGAAGCGCCATTGTTGTTGCTTGACTATTTTGACATTGGGATTGATGTCAAGATGGTGTACAGCCACATTGGGGTCTAAGCCCGGCATATCTTCATAACTCCAGGCAAATACATTGATGTATTCACGAAGGAGACTTATGAGTTCATCTTTCTCAGTGGATGATAGCCTTTCACTGATGAAAATGGGCTTGGGATTAGTTTCACTGTCAATGTTGATTTGAACCACTTTATCTTTGGTAGGTGGTTCTTTGACTTCGAAGCGTGATTCCCATTGCCTTCCAAGTTGTTTTGTCCAAGGATCCTCCTCGTGATCTTCGAGCCCTTCAGACTTATCAAGATCGCTGGTTAGATCATAGAGACCATGTTGACTGTGAACAAGGCCCCAAGGCTGATGCCTGAATCCTCAGACGTATCTGAGGAGCTAGAGTCATCAGATGCCAGCCTAGCTAGTAGTTCAGCTTCAAGGAAGATGTAACCGAGTTCATGTTTGGTTCGATTGTGATAGCCGAAGACCTCACCTCTTGGTGTAGAGGGAGTCAAAGGGACTCACAACCCTCCATTGAAGTTCAATCCTTGTTTCATGGCAAGGTCGTACCCCATTTTTGCCATAATCTGTTGAGATTGTTGGCTATATTGGGCGAATTTCGGTACTCCTTCAATTTCTATATTGGATTTTGACAATTGTGATTGTGCCCCGACTTTTCCAAAGATGATTGGATCCATAATGTTCCCTTTGGACTGAACCATAATGGTACCATCCTCTGAACTATCCAATTGCTTGTGACCTGAATATGATTTATTTATCGGCATATGTAATGTCGATTCAGAAGCTAGTTTAGCCATCAAAATTTCGACTCTTGAGTTTTCAGACTCAGAGTTTAAGGCATAGTCATAAGCAAAACTCTTCTTCATTAAAGGTCAAATCACCCTGATTTTCAGTAGATTGGTTAACACAAAGGCCATCCATGGTAATTACAAGTGGATCTATTTTCTAGACTAAGTCATCAATGGGATCTAGTTCAACATCCGCCTCGTTACCACTATCTTCATCATTGGAAGGACAATCTCAATTGTTTGATTTTCATCAGACAAGAGAGAATCGGTGAAGTAATTCTCCATTCCTTTAAAAGGATACTTTTTAGCGTCGACTCTCTGTTGAACACCTCGTTCATCAATGTATTTGAAACACTGATGAAGAGTTGAAGGGATGATCATATTAGAGTGGATCTAAGGATGTCCGAGCAAAAGGTTATAGGAATGGCTACTAGTTGACAATTAAGTCGGATCTTTCCGAGGGAATGGCTACTGCTGGAGTTAAAGCCGAGGATGGTCGCTTGAGTCTTTGAGAGTTTATGGGGAGGGATCCCTAGGAAGCTCAAGAGCCATCGAGGGATAATGCTTACTGCGAAGCCCGGATCGATGTGAATCCTCTCGACCTTTGTTGACCCGATAAAGCCAGTATAATAGAGAGGTCGATTGTGATGGTGGTCTTTGACAAGCATGTCCTCTGGAGTGAAGGTGATGTAAGGAACCTGCCGTTGGCATTGATAGCATTGCTCGAGACCTTCGTTTTGATGTGGTTCCGTCAAGCGGGCAAGGATTGCCTCACTGTTGTTCAAGGCTTCTTTCAAAGCTTCCCTCGTGTCCTTTGACAGATGTAAAAGTTCGTACAAAGTAATACGAGCCGGGATGTTGGCAAGTTGAGCCATGATATCATATTTGAAGGAGCTTTTGGGATCATTTGAAAGACGTTGCAGGGCTTTATTGAACCGGACCTCCTTCTGTTTGGTTGGTTCTGGTTGTTTAGACGTACCCAGTTGGTCATAATCCCTCAAATAACCTTTGCCAAACCTTGTTCCTTTCATGGCCGCTTTTTCCCCTTTTGGATCAGTAATTGTAGTGGCGACGTGTAAAGATTCTTCTTCGATAATTGTGGAGATGGTGTTGCAAGCCTCCATCCTGTGCCTGTTCTTGGACTTCTGAAGGGTCCAGTCATCATCTTGAAGAAGATTGGGATGCACCCACATGATCTCCCCCCTTTTTGTGGTGAGGGGGATTAGACCACGGTCTCGTTGGTTTAAGCGATCATGGTTGACCACCTCCATCCTTGCAGTGGGAATGGGGATGACGCCATTTTGGGCTTGAATTTCTAGCATGGAGCCGAATTGAAGAGTCACCATATTGGCGGTGACTTTCTTTTGCTCGGGTTTGAGCTTAAGAATCCCAGACTCAACGAACGTCTAAATTTTGTCCTTAAGGATATAACAATTTTTCGTCAGATGTCCCAACATTCTATGATAGAGACAATAGTTGGGGTTGTTAGTTCTTCTGACTTCTTCGAAGCATCGAGCTTCCGGGAGTTTCAGACGATTACCCTTATTGAGAACATGGAGAATAGCGACTACATGCTCATCCTTGAACGAATAGTTGCGTTGGGAGCTCTTTCTTGGTTCTCTTTGCGAGTTGTTGCTTGAGTTCTGGATTCCTACTGCGAAAGTCTCCTTGGCCTTCGGTTGTGGAGTCGATCCTTGTTTGCCCTTGTTGCCTTTGAAATTAGTACGAGATTTGAACTTGTTGAAACGCTCTGATGACTTCTCGGCTATCTTAGCTTGTTCCATTAGGTCCTTCCAAGTGTGGGCAGTAACAGCTCCCATGTGGGCTTCAACCTTTGCCAGAAAATTATGCTGACAAGTTTGTACCAACATTAGTAGGGGCATATCTCGACACCATAGCGTCAAGTTGCAGTGATGTATTCTAGGACCATCTCATTCTCATTTTGTTTCTTGGAAAAGGAGCTTGGCCATGGTGACGTCCGATTGTTCCTCGTAAAATTGTGAGAGGAACTTGGACTCCAAATCTGCCTAAGATCTGATTGATCCTTGGGGCAAATTTTAGAACCAATCAAAGGCTACCCCCTGAAGAGTGCTTATAAAGAGATGTGCTTTGATAGCGTCGTTACCCACTACATACGCAGTTTGTTGATGGAAGCAGTAGATGTACTGGTTCAGACATCCTTTGCTATCAAACGCATGTAACGTGGGTGGCTTGAACTTCATCGGGTAGGGAACCATATCCCACTCGATGGGGTAAGGTCGGATAATCCCTACTTTCTTAAGCTTCGTTCGTTGAGAAAGAGCGTTGAGCTACTTCTGGATGTCCTCCATGGCTTTTGCCACTTTGCTTGGTTTAGCGAGCATCGTCACTTCTGACCTTGCATGTTTAGAGTCTGTGTCACTCTGATGTTCTTGATCTTCCTCATTAGGTTTTTCACCAATCAGCCTTTTCCCTTTTGAGGTGCTTGCTTGGGGTGTGGATTTGTCAAGAGTTGCTCGATCATCCTTTCTAGACGCTCGATTCGATCTTCCGCTTCTTTCTTCTGGATGGCCATTTGAGTCAGAATATCTTCTCGATCTGTTGCATTCACTTCCCACCGTCGTCCTTGACTTGAACTCGGGGTTGGGTTCGATGCTATGGCTGAGTTGACATCACTAGGAGGTTGTTGATTGGTTTGAGATGAAGATTGAGGCATTTGGATGGAAGAATAGTTGAAAGGAATTGACGCCTTCCTCCTTAGCCTGGTGTTGCGATATACACCCTTCGCTTCTGGAAGTATGGATCTGATGCAAGGAGAATACTCTGGATTAGGAGAGCTAGCTTTATTTTCCTCATCGTCTTCAAAAGTTATGCTCGTCATGTTAACAGTCAAGACTTGAGTTTTGCTTTGTCACGTACGTTGCCGTTGTTTAGTTTGAGCCTTGCAAGGCTCAAGAACGAGACCGAGGTGGTTGAAGACTGACTCTTTGCATTGGCAACTTTCTTGTACTGCCGAGACTACTTCTCTGAGGGTCACACAATGCTGACATCGGTGAGCCTTCTTCATAATTACAAATTCTCGTAAATCAAAATTGGTGCTAATTTTACTGACTTTGGCCGGGATGTGAACGTCGCTTGTGATGACACTGGCTAGATGTTTGTCCAGCGAGATTATCAATGATGATTTCATTCCCCTGAGAGAATTTTGAAGAGGGATTACCCCCATTCTTGGCTTCTAGTGAGGAAGCATAGTGAGCATCACGAGATACTTTAAATCGAACTCCTAAAAGAGTCCATGATTGAACCCCGAGATCAGTTGTGTTAACATCTTGATCTTTGCTCGAGGCGAGAGTCAGATTTCCTTCACTTTTGGTGAAGTCTGTTCGACGTTTGGCTAACCCAGAACTATCCTCAGCCAGGGTGGTATTCACATACGCGGGGGTCATTTTAGACCTGGGATTCACACTATGATGAATTCTACGACAACTGCATGTAGTCGGAGAGATTTTGTTCTTGGAAATAGATTTCTCAAACTTTGCTTGGTCAAATTCGATGATCAATGTTTCAGCAAAGGACCCTAGTGTTTGAGTGTCAGTTTGTGACACAACCTTCTTGTCAGAGGAGAAAGTAGTCCCCAGCAAAGTCGCCATCATGTTTCGGGTCTTTCCTATATTGTAATTAACTCATATTACAATTTGTAAGACAACAATGAAACTAAGGAAAATTTATATTTGCTGAGGTTCTTGTCTACGTGCCAATGGAGTGTCGATCTTGTACTCCGTTGACAAACTGAATCAAGACTTACGAGTCTTTTGATGTTGGCGAGGGTCGAATCACTTGGAAGCTAGTTCGATCTTCTCTTGTGATATTCCTCTGCGTATGTATGTTGAATTGTGTGATTCCCCTCCCTTTGATCGGCTACCCTTTTATAGGCTAAATGAGAGGATTAATGGCCTCCTTAGAACGTGGGTTAGTGGCCCTTAAAACAGGAGATAGTGGGGGAGTTATCCCTTAAGAATAGCTCTCATAACGGCTATTTGGGCGAGCTTCGTGGTCTTGGCGGAGCTCACTGCAGTCGTGGGCAGAAATAAAGCAGGTTAACAGCCTCCTTGGAATGTGGGCCATTAAAGCAGGAAATAGTGGGGTGATTATCCCCTAATATAACTCTTATAACGGTTATTTAGGTGAACTTCGTGGTTTCGGTGAAGTTCGATGAAGGCGTGAGCGAGAGTCACCATGGGTGCGTTCGAGTGTCACCTCGGACGTAGATATACCTTCTTCGGAGGTAGATGACTTGGTCCACTTGAACTGATATGGACGAGGTTCATTAGTCGGCGACCTTCGCTTATGAGTTCGAACTTGACACAGAGTTCTACTCTAGTCTGGATGACTAATGACGCCTTTCGAGTTAGTTTGGGAATTGACCCACGTTTGATTTGATTGAGTCGAATCGACGAACTTCACTCTGAGTCAGCAAATGGCACCATTCGACTCAGCCTGAGGCATGTTGTGGGGGTCGACTCATGTTTGACTTAGTCGAGTTGAGTCGACATGAGTTGCTTGGTGACGTCCGCTTCAGTCGTTAGGCAACCTTCGCTATAGCTTGTTAAGAGCTAGACTTTGGGCCCATTCGAAGTGTTTAGCCCACAGGTGTTCATCTCTTGGATCCAAGCTGATGACATTGGGCCCATTCGAAGTGTTTTAACGTCTACATCACTATGATACGTTAACATTACACCTCTATCGTATACATGTCGAAAGAGATAAAAAAAAGTTCTTTTATTGAAAGAGCTAATATGTTACAAAGATTTTAAAGGGAATATGGATAAAAAGTGTGTATTCGTGCGCAATATATTCAGCTATCCTAGAATCCCTAGCCTCATGAGCATTCGTTTGGGCCCTTTCCCTCAGAGTCCTGGGATCAATAAGAGTAGCTTGGGTTCTAACAGCCACCAGCCTCGTCGTCTCAACCTCAAGTTCTGCAACCCTAAGATCCCACTCCTTAACCAACTCAGTTGACTTAAGTTCAAGCTCCTTTTTCTGCTGTTGAGCTGCTTCCAACTGTGCTTGAGGTGAAATAATAGCCACCTTGGCCTCATTCATGGTGGCTTCTTTCTCCATTTCTTTGCGAACAGATTCTTCAACCTCATGGCGCTTCACCCAGAGTTAACAAAATTCTAGTTCAGCAATGCCATCAACATCAGCTGCAAGAAGCCGTTGCAACTCTTGAAACTGAAGCTCAACCTTGTCAATCATTATCTTGAACAGTTCAGTACGTGCGGGACCTGCTACTAACGTTAGAAGGCTAAGCTGATTCCTCAACAAAGCAAGAGCGTGAGCAGATAAGCCTTTCTACATAGTCAAAGAGGATTCAACGCTTCAGTTGAATAGCCTCAGTAAGCTCTCGATCAGGATCTAAACCTCCAACTCAATCAAATCTTCGGAGTCATGAGATTGAGGAATTTCCACACGGCTTGAAGGACCCACTCTTGCAGAAACCACCTACGCATCTGTGGTTGAAGAGGTCGGCAAGACTTGCATTTGTTCACCACTCGATAGGAAGTATGGAGCAAGCATGGCCAACACACTAGAAACATCTACCGTGGTAGAAGCCACAGACGTCACATTGGTTGATGGGAGGATAGTTCTCACAACCAGTGCTATGGTCATTGGCACATCTGTAGGCACAACTTTAATACCTGTAGTTGTGACCTCTAGCTCATTTGGGTCATCATCAAATTGAGGCTTAGAACTCGGCGGCACTACCCTTCCGACTCCTACTAGAATCGGAGAGACTGATGCATTGTCATTTTCATTAGATGACTTGGGAATAACCAATCTGCATCGCACTACTAAAACGGGTGCAGATGTAGGACTGACTATCATATCGACAGCCAGATCAGACTTTAAGACACCAGAAGCACCATCGAAATTAGCCACAGGCTCAAACTCTCCACTATCAGGAAGAGATGTAGGAGCCACCCCATCCATGATCTCCAATCCGGGTTCATCATTTGCTAAAGTGATAGACAAAGCGTCAATCATCAAAGTAAAGAAACTACATGAGATCGATCAGAGAAAAAGTATACCTGGCATGTAAGAAGAACTGCCAACATCGCCCTCGAAGCCCACATCATCAGGCTTAGTAAGATAAGCATTAGTGTCGTAATCCACCTTCTCCCCATCATCTAGATTTTCTTGATCAAGAAGATCGGGCTCTTTACCTGCATATAAGAAGTGCACGTCAATCAAATGTACTTCAGACGGCTTGATACAAAGATATGAGTAAAACTCACTTGAGGGTTCAGCTCTAGGTTCCTGTGTTGGAATCAAAGAAGACTTTTCTGTGATCCTTGAAGAGCCTCCAGGCACAGGCTCAGGCTCCGAAGCCGCCAAACGTAGTTTCTCTGAAGGTTGTTGTGGGAGACGAGCGTGCAGTGGTCTCTTTCCCCTATTTCACCTTCCTCTGCCAGGTCCTCCTTGCCGAATTGCAGATTCAAATGGTTCCCGGATGCTAACACCAATTGGCCTTTGAGGAGTAGGATGCCCACTCGGTGCCTCCCAATCTTCATCATCTAGCACGCCTTCCGCTAGAAAATCTTGAAGTCTAGGAAGCCCTACTCTTTGAACCTTTCTTAGAAAGCTCCCTATATCTCTGGGTCATCCATCGTAAGCCAATTTTGTTCACATGAAACTCGGGATTGGGAACAATCACTCTGCAATACCACTTGTAGAACCCTAACGTCATATAACCGTTGGGTCAATACCACTTGCAGAACCCTAACGTCATATAACAGTTGGGTATGTGATGAGGGACTGTAAATCTAGTCCCTGTAACCCCGGCAGCAAAATGATACCAAGCATGAGCACTGTCTACCAGGCTTCCCATGTGCAACAATCCTCGATTCGTGTTCCCCATGAAAAGCTGGTCATATCCAAATTAACGAGCAAATCAGCAAGGCAAGTATGGCTCGATGTAACATTCAGTCCTGTTCAGCCTAGCAACAAGGTGACTTGGCGTAATATTGACCAACCAGTTGAAACACCCACTGGGTAGGCAAGTAAAACCTTTGCTGCTTGCACCGTCTTCAAACTCATCCCTGGGGCTTGTACCATCAATCTCAGGAAAATAACAGTAAAGGCAGTAATGATCTTTGTTCTTAAGAATCCGACGAATCCCTATGGGGTATTTGACAATCCACTTCGAGCCTTCATACTTCTGAAGTAATGAGACGCCCTCTCCACTTGGTGCGGCAGCTGACATTAATGAAGAGCAGTATGAAGTATACTACATCACCATATATGCATATGGTAACTCCACTCTAGGTTTCGGAACCTGATCTCTTGGATTGTTATCTTCCTAGTTTAGGTACTCGGTGGCTAACTCCCTTAGTCCATGATGTATGCAATTGACCATTACTGGAATAAAGGCCAAGTTATACCCAGAAGCGAGCAGCACAGTAGGAAATAACACTTTGATAGAGATGTGATCCCTCAGTCGGGAAGGCACAACGCAACCTTTCAACCAAATCGAGAAAAATCCTGCGAGCAGAGCCAACTCCAATATCGGCTCCTTTGCTTGGTGGTGGAAACTCTCGAATTTATCACCGGCATGGAACCCACATTCATCTGATTCGACGGTATGAAGTACTTGACCCTCATTGAAGATCTGGGTCCCAATTTCAGCCTCCTTCGCTAGATGGATCGAATTTACATTCCCCTTTTAACTAATGTTGGGGAATAAATATTCAGCCAAGGAATGCGAGCAATAGTAGAATCATGTCCGGCATTCACAACAATCCTTTGATAGATAAGCAAGTGGCAGACTAATTCCTGAAACGCCTCCCTGATATGAGCAGTCTCTAAATAAGTGCCCAACTCTGTATTGGTCGGGAAGAACTACTCATATCGACGGTCTTCCATTGGTAATCGCAACACTTCAAACATTTCATGCAAAGTGATCCCAATCTCACCCGCCTGAGTGAGCAAAGTGTTGATGTTGACGTTATACCGCTCTAAAATGATGTACGACACTGGCGCACAATCACCACACCATATTTTGAGGCTCTTACTACAGAGTAGAGCCCTAACCTTCTTAAGCTCCCCTCAAAAGTGACAAGAGCGTAATTCACCAGACTGGTCCACCATTGGGTATCCGTTGATTTTATCCAGCCAGGGAATATAGTATTCCCATTAGGATATTGTGCATCGGTCTTTGCGAGTTCATTCCCAAAGATGTTCGGGATAACAAGAACTTCATTAACGTGGGCATCCTCATGAACGAAGCCCAAAGCAAGCCTATGACGTTGACTCCGTAGAGTCCTTCTTGACGAAAGCCAGCATTGTACTTCAGAGAGCCCACCTTAACGTTTTCTTTGTTGGTGAGGATGTAACGCATTAGGGGGGGCATGGCGAGATGCTGCAAGTACATGAAGGACATATGACACTCTATTGCGGGCAAGTAGTAACGGCGGTCTCCTTGGGTGTAATACCAATGCTCCTTTGCCCAATTGAATATGGAGGTGCCATTGGGATTACTTCTTGTCTCCCTTAAGGGTCAAGACGTAAGACGTGACTTTTCGTCCCATTTGAAAGCTGAGTCGAAAGAAGTTGACCGGCGAACCTCGCTCAAGTGAAGGTCGCTCAAATCAAATTGGCGAACATCACCCAAATTAAAATAGCGAACCTCGCTCAAACAAAGGTCACTCAAGTCAGAATGGTGAATCTCCTTCAGGCGTCGGTCGATCAAACTAAATTATGACCCCCGCCCAGCTATAGAAACCTAAAGGGCTTACAGGAATGAGTTCTGCCTGATAAGCGAAGCTCGCCGCATCAAGTGCCATTAATTGCCTCTAATATAACTTCATTGTTGCCGACAGAAATTCATCGGTGAGACCACAAGTGGTCATAAAAATCACGCCTTTGGTAGTGAAAAAGCTTTAAGTGCTCCAAGACACTATTTAAAACCCAATTGGTGTTGAATTTTGATATATCCAAAGATCACCATGAATGGGTTTGAAGCTTAACCACGGCCATCTCCAACTGCGCTAGTGCACCCTCTGCTCTTGGTTGACGAGGTCCCCCAGTAGCACCTCTTCCTCTTGAGATTGCACGACGGGGAGCCATTGAAGATTGATCTTTTGGGATTCTAAGAAAGCTAGGATTTTGAGAAAGTTAAGAATTTTTTGAAAATCAAAGTGAAGAAGAAAGGAGGTAAACAGCTCTATTTATAGATTGACCCCGAACTTCACTAAAGATTTTACCCTTAACTTCGCTAAAAATCTTGTCCCGAGCTCCGCTAAAGATTCTTGCCTTGAACTTCACCGAGAATCTCACTCTGAATGAACTTCACCACAAGTTCAGGCCTAGAAATCGAGGATTCAAATTTTAAAATCTCATGTTGAGCTCCGCCTAACTGACTTACTGAGCTTCGCCCAGCCGACTATTTTTTAAGATAAGTGAACTTCGCCCCATTTAGTTGGGTGCTAAAGTGAACTTCGTCAAAATGATATGGCGAATTTCACTAAGTCTCTAAATAGAGAAAATTCTAACTCAATATGTTGGAGACCCTACTTGGCGAACTTCAATTCGATTATCGCTGACATAAGGAAGCTTGAGCTTTGCTTCCAACACAACAACTCCATGCAGAGTTCAAGTTCACTATAGAAGTAAAGTTCATACAGATCAAACACACAAAAATGGACAATTTCAGAAAAAAGTTTATTTTTATTGATTGAAGACTCTACTACATAAATGGTGACATTCAGACTATCCAATTACAGGGATAATGGGTATTCTTTGCTATTTCCTACTACCCTATACTCCTAACTATAGGTAATGTGAAAGTTGAGGAACATACACGAGTGCACTAAGCTATAGCCCCTATTCCTCCTATCTCACAAAACTTGGGGAGCGAAACTTCTCCCCATACAGACAAAATAGCTCCTACTTACTTCTACCTAGGCCCTATGCCAGGGGATAAGAAAAAATTGTTAAACAAGAAGTGCCCCCGTTGCTCCAAACTGAAGCATGTTAAGAGGAGGAAGCACTTCTTGCAACTAAAATTTGATGTCGGGCCTGAGATAGCCACACGATGTCTAATTACGTTTTAGGTTCACATTTGTGAGACCTAATCACTATCACAGTCCTCACTTGTAGAGCTCCAAGGATCTTTCTTCAACCGCCATCTCAGTCGTCGAACGGTCTTACGCAGAGCATGGTACTCGAAGCTCCAAGCATCTCTATTGTGATTCAACTAGCCCCAAGATCTTGACTGAATCTTGATAATCTGCTCAAGTTTGACCTTCTCAGCAGACAACAAATCCGCCAGTCTGCGAAGTATGTAGAGTTAATTCGCTTGGTTGCCCCCTACTTGGGCGAGCTCCTATTGGAGCGATTTTATTTTAGCTTCTCTATTGAGGAGAGCATCTCTGATCTAAGTGATGGAAACTTAGACATGGAGAAGATGAAGATGGATATGAAGATGAAGAATTTGGAAAGGAAATAGTGCTATTTATAGCCTTCTCCAAATCCAAACTTCTAAGAAAATCACATCTTTTAAGATTTGATTAAACCGGACAAAGAGGCTAAAGCTTAGCCTAAAACTCGATCAAATCTATAGCAGATCTTGTGAATCTTCAATCAAGAGATCTTAGCCATAGATTATGGCACAAATCCAAAGGCCTAATCCCAACGATCTTCGCTAGTTAGCAGATGTCAATAGTTGATGAACTCCCGCACAACTCAGAATCAGCCAAACTTTGCTGATTTCTCAACTTCGCCTTAACAACAAAGAGGGCGAACTTCATTCCAAACGTAAAGTTGGATGAATACAAGCATCATTGAGCCTTCAATACAAGTCTACAATAAAAGAAGTCACATTCAATAGTACACCTCTAGCAACCAAGTAGATTGGAGACAAATTTTTAACCTAAACAAGACGACTCAAGCTACATTCATCAGTACACCTCTAGCTATTACCCAAAGTATTTCAATCCTAGCTGCAAGTCAAATGCAAGATTTTGAAACTTTTGAGGGGATCTTATAGATTGTAAAAATATATTCTACCTAGGCAAATGTTCAGTTTGGAACCAAGAAGTGAACGCCCATGGGCTAAACACTTTAAATGGGCCCAAAGTCGAGCTCACAATAGGCTATGGCAAAGCTCACTCAAACAAGCACGCGAGCATCGCCATACAGCCCACTTTGGCTTAGCCCAAACGAGTCAATAGTGAACCATACAAAGTTTGCCATTTGATGTTAGTGAACTTCGCTAGCAGTTGTCCATGTGGGCCACACCATCCACAATTCAGAAGCAATGACTCACCCACATCCAAGTGAGCCTCGCCCAAACACTTTCAGCGAGCTTCACCACATCTGCGAACTTCGCCAAACAGCCGTTTGAGAGCTATTTTTAAGGGGATAATCTCTCCACACTATCTTCTATTTTGATGGCCACTTAACCCATAATTAAAGGTCATTAACTCTCTCTTTTAGCCTATAAAAGGAGGAGGAGATTGTGCATTCGACACCAATCTACAGATCGACCTATACACACACACAAGAAGAGATCACTAGCCTTGCACTTGTGTTTCTTTCGTGCTTTGGTGCTAAGAGAAGATTGAGTTATCTTCCAAGCCTATTGTCTTAGACAAACCGTCAACACAGTACGAGATCGACGCTCCATCGGTGCACAAAAAAGAACCCCAGGAAAAAATAAATTTTCCTTAGTTTCATTGTAATTCTTATAATTGTAGTATGTGTCAATTGTAATACAAAAGACTCGAAACACCAGCATGTAGGGCCTTTCTGCTCTTTAATATGTGAAATTTATCCTTTAACAAAGGGTAGTCCCTCTTGATATGCCCTGGCTTGTTGCACTCAAGGCAGTTTGAGGATCCTACTTTATTTGGCATTTTGTTCCCTTTCTTTCTAAAGAACTTCCTCTTCATAAATCTTTTAATAAGTAAAATGTTTCAGTTGATCTTAATGTGATTTCTGTTTGCAATCATTACATTTTTCTTTCCTAGAGTTATAGAATCTCATATAAAGTTATACATTGCCCATAGAGAGATATTCTTTTCCCATAAATACCTATAATATTGTATGAGAAGTTATATTTTGCTCATAAGGAGCTACAGTTTAGAACAAAGACCTACACTTTGCTCTGTAGAAATTGAAGAGTTATTAAGTTTTCATATTTTTATGTTATTAAGAGCTATAGATATGGAATATTTATTCTAATTATATCCATCAATTTTCATGCACGCATATTTCACAATCTCAATTTGTCTCATGTTTTTATATTTTTATGTTATTAAAAGCTATTAAGCATCCATATTTTTATGTTAGTAAGATCTGTAGATATGGAAATATTCTTCTTCTAATTGTATCTAGCTATTTTCTTGCATACACATTCCACACTCTGTTTCTTTCATGTAGTGCCAAAACCTATAAAGAGTTATACTTTGCTCATAAAAATACATACTTTACCCATGAAGACTTATTAAAAGTATGATAAAAAAATGACATCCTGAAACACTTCATCAAGAAACTGGCAATAGAACTCCAACAAAATCACCACATTATCAACCTCCGCCACAAACAACATTTACAAAATCCACCATAATTATCGACCTCCATCTCTCCAAGCATAGAACCAAAAAGTTATACAATCTTCATCACTGACAACAATTAGAAATTCACCATAATTATCAACCATCTAGAGCTCTAAGCATAGAACCAAAAGGTTCTCAAATACATCTTATGAACAATCTAAAAGCATAAAATATTTAGAAAAGTTCTCAAATCCATCTCATGAACAATAGAAAAAAAAATCTAAGAAGTAAACCCAGGTTAGGAACAACCCCTCGAGAAACTATTGGAAAAAAACCCAAATTTTCAGAATGAATAGTTATTATGGATTTCCCATAATAAGACTCAAAAGTTTTGAATCACAGAAATTAATGTTTACCTCATATTCATATTCAATTAAGATTTTAATCTTCCTTGCCTAAGAAAAGAAAGATCTCGTTCGATTGCACCAAAATAGGAGCAAGAGAAATCGCGACACCAAATCTATAGGCCAAGAGAAAAGTACGCAACGTTTATGCAAGCGAAATGGGTCAATTGTAAATCGTTGGTGCATTTTAGGGATTGATTTCTTGGTGATTTTAGGAATTGACTTTTTAGAGTTTTGGGTGAAATGAAAGAAAGAGATGAAGAGAGAAAGAGCGCTGATTATTATTGGGGAAGAAGGGCAATTGTGGAAATTAAGATTTTATTCGGAAATACTGCATAAAGTTTGAGGGTATTATGTATTATGCGTTTAACAATAAGTGGTTGGAGGTACTTTGGGTGTATGAGTGTTTAAAGTGAATGGATTTTATAAGTGGGGGGTAAAACTTTGGGTTAATAAGCTAAAACCCCTTGTTCTTTTGATGAGAGCATTACACACACACACACACACACACACACAGAGAGAGAGAGAGAGAGAGAGAGAGAGAGAGAGAGAGAGAGAGGGAGGGAGGGAGGGAGGGAGGAAGGGAGGGAGGGGGAGGGAGGGAGGGGGAGAGGGAGGGAGGGAGAGGTGTGTGTGAAGAGAGAGGAAAATAGAGGGAAAAGAGTGTGAGGATTAGAGAGCTCGAGTCCTTGTATTTATCTATTTTTCATAGTGAATATCTTGCGCATTTGTCATAGAGGGATTGTTCAATTGGATAATACGCAACAATGGGGGCTAAAATATAAAGTATGATACGTGACATGATCTCATTGGCATGGCGAATGGCTGCGATCTACTCAGGATATACTGATGGCTAGGATTTATTTGACTCGGGATAGCGCCCTTACACATTCTTAGATGATCTCTGAGGTGTCTGTGTGGCTTAATGTTTTACTCTTTAGGCTAATACAAGCAAAGGGCATTCAAGAAATTTATAACATAGAGGAGCATACCGCGCATCACCCTGCAATGCAGTGAATGAACTGGCACTGCTTAATCCAATATATGAGCTTAGTAAAGACATCTAGGACTTTACTGACCAGCACTTGTTGCTCCTGCTGTTGCTCCTTCGAGGCTACAATGTGATAATCTATACTGATTCTATGCTTTCCCCCATCTACTTTGACAGTAATAATGCAGCAGTTAGAAGAGAAGAAATGTCAAGGTCCAAAGGGCAATAATGGAATAATACTGATTGAATGTAAGTATCCATTAATCTTTTTCCTCTTGTTTCTTGTATATGGTTCTTTTCATATTACCACCCACCTTAATCAGTTATCCAATATTAATGAAGATAGAGATGATTTTCTAAAAATCAGCAGAAACAATAACATTAACACGTCTTCTTAAAGATTCAAGGTCTTGAAACATCCTTAGAATGTAGAACATCTCAAGAAATATTTTTAACGAATGTAATTGCAAGGCCCCCATGATAATTAAAATCTGGCTTACTTTTTCCCACAATTTTGCCCAAAGCACTTGGTATCAGTTTTCAAGAGTAAACCCAAGGCACAGGAAATTCCTTACAACTCGGTCTTTACTGACTCGTCCAAGACTCTCAAACCCTAGTATCGTTTTTCAAGTGTAAACCCAAGGCACATAAAATTCCTTGTGAGTCGGTCTTCACTGACTCGTCCAAGGCTCTTTGAGCCCTTAATACTGATTTTCAAGAGTAAACCCGAGGCACTTAAAATTCCTTACGAGTCTGTCTTCACTGACTCTCGTCCAAGGCTCTCAAAGCCTATGGTATCAGTTTTCAAGAGTGAACCCAAGGCATAGAAAATTCCTTGCGACTCGGTCTTCACCGACTTGTCCACGGCTCTCAAAGACCTTGGTATCAATTTTCAAGTGTAAAATCAAGGCACAGTGAAAACCCTCTATGACTTGGTCCTCACTGAGTCGTCTAAGATAGAAACACTTTGATTTGGTCTTCATCAACTCATCTAAATATGTCTCAAAATCAATGAAACCATGGCACACAATGAGACATAACTCGGAAAAAATTGCAAAAATATTCAAGTCATACAAAATTGGTCTTTCATTTATTCACAAGAATTTACAAGACCTTTTACAAATGATTCGGAAAAAATACATATATAATTTTTCATCAAGGAGCCGAAGTACAATCAAGAGTCGAAACTGGAGCAATAGCAGGAGCAAGACCCAGAGCAGGAGCAGGACCTAAAGCAGGAGTAGTAGATGAGGTCTCTGGTCAGTCGAAAGAAGAATATAAACTGGCTTCCTCACTGGAGCCCTCCTAAGCCACATCTTCATCTAATCCGCCGCCAACCTCCTCATCTTCCTCCACCATTCCCAATTGGAACTGTCCATATCTGGTTCATCCTTCGGAACCATATCACATCCACCTTCCATCTCAAGCGTCTTAAGAACGTCGAGGCAAACGCTCACCCTGGAAGGGTACTTGAATTGGTCAAGATTAACTTTAAGCTCGTGAGGGAGCTACCTCATCAAGTGATTGAACCGTGATGTGATGTTTTACCGCAAGTGCACAGCGTAGTTGTAGCCAGCACTGGCAAATAGGAGTCAATCCCACGAGGACTAGTTGTTAACTACCAATTATTCACAAACTAATTATCCAGGCAATTCGATGTCTAAGTGATTTAGAATAAAATAATGAAATAAGCTAAAATAAATAAACCTTGAAAGAAATCAAATGATGAAGAATTCTAGAATCGTGATCCACCACAACGACGATTATGATGTTGAGGTAATGATCCTCCGTCAAATATGAATGTCCACTCTTATAGGGAATTATCCTAATTTAATTGCTATCTTCTCTCGAAATATAACAACGTGTTTAAGAACTAATCAATCCCTATTCTCATGGTAATTGAATTTGTTCGAACCCATAAAGGGCGATGATAATTCTTAAAACTCCTCAAGAAACCTAAATCTACTCTCGTGATTTAGAATTTCAGGTTCTATTCT
>JBAKGM010000412.1:12676194-12689796 GCA_037177215.1 Asparagus racemosus | reverse complement strand
CCGCTACGCAAGCAGCATTGTTCGCCACCACCCGAGAAGCAAAAGAAAAGAGAGTCAAGGCCGCAGGATACAAGCATCCCATGTGGATTATCAATGATCCCATGTTGACCATCGATTGTGCTATTGACCATCGATGATGCAAAAATCCAGAGAGGTTCAGATCATCGATGGGGTCATCAAACATCGATGGTCACTGCTTCACCATCGGTGATCGAGAGCCACTATCAATCGTTAAGAGGCCAATTCTATTTTTTCAGATTTCAATCTCAACTGTTCATTTAAGGTTAATTCTCAATCTTCTCCTACATTGTTCACCACTTTCTTTGACCTAAGTGGAGGAGCAAAAAAGAAGAAGAAGAAGAAGAAGAAGAAGATAAGGAAACGACCTAGGTAAGACAGAGATCATCAAGGAGTAGTTATTTGATTCTACGGAGCGTCGTCGATCGTTCACTCGCCATGCACATCACCATCTATCAATCAACGGTGAGGATAGCCACCATTGGATCTTAGAGTTTGCATCAAGCTTCCAGATCTTCACTGAAATCATTCTGAAGTTTGACCCATTAACCAAAAGGGCTATAAGATTTTTCTAATTGAGCATAAATAATATTTATTATTTATTTCAAAGTTGTTTTTCTTTTACAATATACTCAAGCTAGTTTGATTGAGGATTGGGAACAAGCTAAGGGTAGGATTACTCATTGTGAGGAGTTAGGTTAGATGGCTAGTTTAGGATAAACTAGGGTGTGGTCTTATGTGCCTACTGAATCGGGTCTCTAATTCAGGAGAACTCTATCATAGTAAGGAAGCCCCTTTGCCAGAAAGAAAAGTGGATGTATGATTATTTATCCGAACTAGTATAAAAAATCTTGTGCGTTCTGGTCGTTTCTGTTATGATTTTTTATTACAATTGTTTTGCCACAATTATTTGATTTCTGCTACATATTCTGTGATAATTTGAAAAATAGTAGTCAATCCTACACCTCCCTCTAGGCTTGCATCTCAGATCTAACAAGTGATATTAGATACTAGTTACTCATTTTAGGCTTTATAACCTAGAGATGTCTAGTTTAACTGCCACAATAGCTTTTCCTAAAGAACACATAGTAAATCAAACCCCGCTTTTCAATGGGTCAATCTACACCTTTCAAAAAGAGGGTATGCGAGTCTTGCTATTATCTAAAGATTTTGAGGCCTGGAATATTGTAAAGACTGGCTATAGTGAACCCACTACTAACACTAGTGAGACCATCTTAGCTACACCAAGAGATAAATGAACCCCAAGTGACAAAAAGCTTTATTCTTTAAATGGTAAGGCAATTAATGCTCTTTATTATTTATTAGCTGCTGAAGAATTTGACTGTGTGTCATCTTCTACTACCGCGTAAGGGATTTGGAATACTCTGGAGGTTACATACAAAGGGACGTTGCAATTAAAGGAGGCTAGACTTATACGTTTGTTAGCATGCATGAAAACTTCAGAATGAAATCTTCAGAGAATGTTCAGGACATATTCACATGATTCATAGATACAGTGGACAAACCAAAAGCCTTAGTAAAAGGCTATGGGAATATATAGTTTGTGGGAAAAACAATTTCTCTCATTTTCTAAAGATTGGGAAGCAAAGGCAACTGCTATTAAAGAATTGCAATTTTTTCTAAAATGACACTTGAGAAATCTTGAAGAAAATCCTCCCACATACAAAATGCGCTTGAGAGAAAGAGAAGATGATTCAAAAGATAACGCTAAGACAAAGTCGTTAGCTTTAAAAGGAAAAAAGGGAAAAAAAATATAAGACAACATAGAAGAAGGAATCAAGTTTGAGCTCCGAGGATGAAAAAAAGTCAAGTGGGACTAATCATTAAAGAATTCAAATCCTTTCTCAGAATAAAAAATGGTCAGAAGTACCTACAAAATAGATAAAATCAGTTCACCAGCAAGGTAAATAAATATTCCTTGATTGATTCTAAAACTGAGCCTATTTGTTATCGATGCTGGAAACAAGGTCACTACAAGAATAAATGCCCACAGAACAAGAAAAACAAGAAGTTAGAGGGCAAAGGTTTAAAAGTGACCACATAGGACATGAGTGGAGATGAAGAATCAGAAAGTAGCTCAAGTGATGGTGAGAAAAGTAAACTTTTGCCTTATGGGTAGAGACATTGTCATTTTCAATTTAGAACAGAGAGACAGAGACAATTCTGAACATGATAGCTCTAATGATGAGGTATACCTTTCATCGATGAATTATATTCTGAATACAATGAAATGTTAGGTCATTTTGGAAAAATTCTAACTCATAAAGTGCGATTACCTCTTTTAAGTGCATATAATGTTCCATGTATAGAGATATGAACTCTGATTTATCTAAGCAACTAACTGAAAAAATAACTGAAAATGAGAAATTAGTTGCTAAGGTAAATGAGCTTTTCTGTCAGTCGTCTTCTAAACAAATAAAGTTTGAAACTAGATGCACCGCTAAAGTGTTTGAAAATGAGCAACAAAAATCCAAAATATTTGTTCTGAAAAGGCTGTAGAAAAATGTCATTGGTTCTAAAGGTTTAAACACAGTCATTTTCAATCGACAATTTACAAAAGCTAAAACTGGACTTGGTTATTCATAAAGAAAAACGTGAAAAATTTTAACCTTCTTTTGTAAAAGGGAACAACTTAACCCTATTTGCACCTATTTCTAATGCGTCTTCTATTGTTTGTACTTTATTTAGTAGAAAGGATCACATTACAATGAACTGTCATATGTAATATAGAGTTAAGATAGTTAAGCAGATTTGGGTACCTATAGGTAACCAATGTGAACCTATGTGGATACCCAGATCACACCTTTCTATTTTTCTATAGGTGTGCACATAGATGGAGGGTCAATGCGACATACAAGAGATGCTCTATGAAGTGTAGAATCAATATCTAATTCTCGGTCTAAAAAGAGCCAAAGAGATACAATTTTAAAAAGAGCTCAAATGAATTGTCCACAACATTTGAGTAAGTGAAGAAATTCATATGTTTTTTTCTTCTTAAATGGTCAAGTTATTGGTTTTTCTCAAGTATGCATCTCACACTCATTTGTAAAACTTTATTTTATTTTATTTTATTCTCTTCTCCTTTGTGTGTGTGTGTGTATCTGTGTGTGTATGTTTTCTCTAATAGAAATAATAATAATAATAATAAAAGGAAAAAAGGTATTTTGGGATTGTCCGTTGATAGTTAAAATCGACCATCCATGATCAACGATTACTTTTTTTCTAACTTTTACATGTCTCTTTCACTCACCAAAACCCTAGTTTTCAATCTTCTTTTTTGGCCAGAAGATTCAAGTTGTCTCTATTGTTCAAGTTGATTTAAATATTTTTTTCATCACCAAGGTATAATCTAAACTCTAACTTGCATTTTTTTCCTCCTTCTTATAGAGATCTCGATGCAAGTTTGTGATGAAATTGGCTAAAATTTCTATAGTATTAGTTGTACATTGATATGGTTATAAATGAGTTATAGTAAAAGATTTGCATGATTGTAGTTCAAAAATCTAATTTTTCTATTGAAATTATCATTCAACCATCAATAATTGAAGAACACCATCGATGATCACGAAGAACACCATCGATGATCACTTGGATCATCGACGGTGTACAATCATTCATTGATGGTCAATGAGCAGTTTTGCGAAATAAACCCCTTTGTCATGCATTTTTCATTAAATCTTGTTTCTCATTCATATATTATGACAATTTCCATGTTTTGTTAATAGAGATATGTCAAATACGAAGAGAGAGAGAGAGGTGGAGAGAGAGAGAGAGAGAGAGAGAGAGAGAGAGAGAGAGAGATGATCTTTTTTCCTCAAGATGCATACAAGGGAAGTTTGAAAAACTTCTTATTGTTTATGAGCGGGGATTTGATACACACAATTTACATGATCATATCAATATTGAGAATTTGCTTGAGAATGTGGGGTTGAAATATATGATGGATAAGAGACTTGAAAAGGCTAAAATCACCTTGGTGAGAGAGTTCTAACTCAACTTTGAGAAAGAACAAAATAAAGATATAGCAACCACCGTTGTTAGGGAGAGAGAGGTGAAGATCATACTCTCTTATATCTGCAAAGTCTTGAACCTTCCTAAACCCCCCTCCAAAGAGCTTGGATGTTTTTGTGTATTCCCCTAATGTTGTTGTTAGTTTAGAGGAGTACAATAAAATGTTGAATTTTTGTTGGGTATATTATGGGATCTTTAGCTCTAGATATCTTAACACAGAATATATCTTACTCAGTATCTTTCTCAAGTTTGACTTGTACCCCAGTGCTACTCATCCTACTCTCAGCACTCACGATATGGTCCTCATGTACTGGATAGCCAATATGAAGAAATTTGATCCTGCTACCTTGATTTTTTTATTTGGTTGAACATTTTTGCTGCTGTTGCTCAAGATGTCGAAAAGAAAACTAGGCAGAAGCATCAACTTCTCACTTGTGTATCCTTTCCTCATCACCGATATTTTTCAAGACCTTAAGATTCCCTTCATTTCTATAGAAAAATATGAGACAGGGAGAGCGCCACTATCTGTCGACACTATAAGGAAAAGTATTCCAACAAGGAGAAAGGGAGAGACTATAGCATGTCACTCTTCAGGAGCACAGTGATCATCAGCTTAGCCACTAACGTTCTCCTCTACTAAGTGGACCCTATAGACACTTGGTGATAGGGTGGAGGGTCCGAGTGACAGAGTTGATTCACTTGGAGGAGATATGACAACTCAGCATGTTTACTATGACACCTCTCTTTAGTATATCACAGGGGCTCCACGCCAGATGGATTCATCATTGGGGAGACAACCCGTTTATGATGATTATCTCTCAGGACCATCACAGCCTATAGGAGCTCCTCATCCATCCACTACTCATAAAGCTGATAGTGCAGACAATGAGGATATGGAGACACAAAGAGATGATACATATGCTTTTGAGTAGGATTGGGACGAGGTGTGATCTACACTCTTGAGGAGGTCATTTCCTTTTTCTTTTCTTTTTTTGCTTCTTTATTTCTTTTCTAGTTTGTATACATTCTTTTATATGATGCATAAGATATTTGGTCAATATTAACTATATTGATACT
The DNA here is from genome assembly GCA_037177215.1 of Asparagus racemosus. Lineage (NCBI taxonomy): Eukaryota > Viridiplantae > Streptophyta > Magnoliopsida > Asparagales > Asparagaceae > Asparagus > Asparagus racemosus. The sequence goes on along the minus strand of JBAKGM010000412.1, from coordinate 12,684,669 downwards.
TGGTCAATATTAACTATATTATCTGCACTGTGGGATGGTCACTCTGATACATTTGCATGTTTCATTTGATGCATTTTTCGTTTTTCTTTTCATACATATTTTTTCTTTTCTAATTTTTAATTTTATTTTTTTGTTCTTTTCTTTCTTTTTTGTTTCCTCTTAAACAAAGAGAAGAAGAAAAGAAAACTCTGATATGCCTATGTACCTATATTTTTTGAGATATTTTTGGATGATATTGTTCTTTGGTATATAGGTATGAATATGATATGCATAGTTCACATTTGTTTTTAATGTATATGATTGTATACATGATGATTCAATGTTGGATGCAATATATCATGATTCATGAGTCACTCCATGTGTCATATGTACAACTTATACATATATTTCTCTTGTATTTTGTTGTGGGATAGTTGAGTTAAGGTTTTATACAAGTTTTATGATTATATCAGTTTATGCTTTGTGATATTGATAGGGGTACAAAACGGTCCGGATATATCTAGACCGACTACAACCGTATTCGTTTAGAAAGTGAATATGGTAGGAAAAAATTAAAATCGGCCAGATATGGTTTCAGATACAGCTATAGTTTTGATTTTTCATCTAGATACGGTTTTAAATATGGTTTTCGGGTCAAAATTACAGATACGGTTCTACACTTTTTTGTTGTTTGGATTAGACTTGAAAATTATACAGGTAAAGTGTTTACAAATATTATTGACTGGCATTGTTGAATGCATATCTTCATAATGTGATATCTACGGTAAGTTTGTGATCAATGTAATCTTGAGGATGCTCCAAAATAAATCTTTTTGCATAATCTGTGCCCCATAACGACATGCATTTGGTTGTAAAATGTAGCATTAGATGTATTGACATTTTCTATTAATCACCCAGATGTAACTTGATTTCATGTTGTAAACAACTTGTTGGTTTTCAAGGAAATAAATTTTCAGACGAGTAGAATTAGGATTAAGTGTAAAAAAACACTCAGTTTATATCTAGTGATATAGAATTAGGATTCATAGCTCATTCCAGGTTAGTTTATGCAAGGATGCATACCAACACTCGGGTACTTATATTAAAGATAAGAGTGTGTTTGAAGAGTTCATAGCAATTTGTTAAGATTAGTCTACATGAGGACTAGTATTTATGTCTATGAGGTGATAATTTCCATATGCTTGAATAAACTTATATTGATTATATTTAATAGATGAATGCTTTTTTTAGTTATATTTAGTTTGCAAAATATTATAATCATATGTAATTTTTTATCATATCCAATTCATATTCTTTTCCCAAATATCCGATTAATATCTGTATCATATCTGTATCCGCTTCTCTAATATCCGAACTGTATTTGTTTCCGTTTAGTGCTGATATAGTCATGTCTTTTTCTTACCGATGAATATCTGTATCTGTTTTTAGAAAGCGGATATGGATATGGTAAGTGTCATATCCAACCGTATCCGAACCGAATGCACCCTTATCAGTACCCCATCTATCATTGAATTCTTCGTGGCCTCTTTCTCCCCCTATGAGTCCGCCACCAACGACCATCATCGTCATTGCGTGTTTTGTCATTGATCACTTTCTCCATCGTCAAAGTCAATCATTTGATCATCTCTGCTAGTCCTTTGATCTCTTTCTTATTCTCTTTCTACCCCTTCCCTAATTCATCAAGCCTCTTTCGATTTGACAAAGTTTGATTATCAGTAGTTGATAACTCTCCTTCCATCATTGTAGATGATCGAATTCTCTCAACGAAGGCACCGATTGATGAGAGCCCAAACTTGACTTTACACCACTGACAAATCAAGTGGTATAAACTCTCTATGCAACCACCGATGAATCAACCTAATACATAGCCCAAGAACACCAAGAACAAATCTGGAATTCTGAAAATAAGAAATCCTAATTTTATTGATAAATTCTCCCAAGTTTTCAATCACCAAAAACATAATAAAACCCTAATACCTAGCCGGCCTTAAATAGCCTTTGTTTTGACTTCCTAAACAAATACTATTTGTAAACAAATTCTTAATCCTAAATAATTTTCTACTTCCTAAAGAAATCATGTTTGTCTAAACAATTCCCTACTACTTAAACAATCCCCTACTTCCTAAAGTAAATCATATTTGTAATTAAATCAAATCCCATTATGTAGCTTCTTGTAATTATGCACCTCGCGAGCACGATCACTCTTACGCACTGATGACTCCAGAATTATATCAGAAACTTTTATTGATAGAATACTAAATGGTACAACACTCTCTCTTATAAAAACACCTCACTAATACACAACTCTCTTATTTTGGACACTCACACAAGTCTATACTACATACTCAAGCTCTCAGACTCACTTCTTTGTTGTATGCTCAAATAAGAGCCCAAGACCTCTATTTATAGTTGCATAAACATGCTAGGAAGTCTATAGAAGAATGAATCCTAGCCACACACTTGTAGGAAATTTCTAGAATAATGAATATAAGCTATACACTTGCATACTTCTAGAAATTTCTTGATAGAACTACTATGTAGGATAATGCTCAATAGAAATCTAGAGCATTACTATAGATATTTCAAAGTCGGTGAGGATTTTCAACACTCCCCATCATCACCAACTTTATTCGACTACGATGTCATTCTAGGTTATTGTCAGAATTCTTCAAACTTTAATAGAGTTTAGCTCTTTGTGAAATAGTCTGCTACTTGGACTCTAGTCTTGATTGGTTACATAAGTATTTTTTCTTGTAGCACATTTTCTCTTATGTAGTGATGATGGATCTCTATGTGCTTTATTCTCGCATAAAACACTGGATATCTACCAATCGAATAGCTGATTAATTGTTGCAACGGAGAGGTACTCGGCAGTCGACTGGCTGATGCAGATTACTTAATAGTTGCAACAACCATGTGATCACTTAAGCTATCATTACTACTGCTCTATACTCTGCCTCAGTAGTCAAAAGTGACACTACAGATTGCCTTTTACTGCACCACAATAACGCTCCTGATCAAGGCTAAATACATACCCTGTTGTTAATTAGCGAGTGTCATGATTTCTAATGAAGGCTGCATCGCAATATCCTATGACTTTCAGTGCTTCTCCTTTCTTGTATAGTAGATGAAAGTCAAGTGGTCCTTTTACATACATCAATATTCCTCGAAAATGGCCCCTAGATGAGGTTTTCTTAGCTTTTGCATAAACTGACTTGCTACTCCAACTCCAATTGAGATGTCAGTCCTTGTAATAGTTAGATAGATTTGACTACCTACCAATTTCCAGTACATAGTTGAATTTCTAACTCCTTGCCTATTTCTGTGCATAATCTCACATTTACCTCCATATGAGTTGTGATTGACTTGCACTCTAGCATCCCAAATTTTGGCAAGAGATCTTTTGCATACTTGTGTTGGTGTAAGAATATCAATTCTTCTATTCATTATACCTCAAACCCAAGAACGTGTTTGGGCTCTCTAAGTTCTTTCATCTAGAATCGCACCACCAGGTTCACTTTTGACGAATTTCTAATTCATCATCTCTAGTGATGATAAGCTCATCTACATACACTAGTAGTATTGCTAGTCTCCCTTCTTCAAATTTTACGTACATGCTTGAATCTACAAGTGTTAGTGCATATCCATTATGCACCGAAAATTCTACTGTCTTACCATACCATGCTTGTGGAGCTTGCTTTAGTCAATAGAGAGCTTTTCTCAACTTACAGATATGTTATGGATGTTTATGATTTTCAAAGCCTTCTAGCTGCTCCATGTATATGTCTCAATCTAGCTCTCCATGTAGAAAAGGATTCTTCACATCCATCTGTCATAACTTCCATGACTTTTCTACTGTTAAGCCTAGAAAGACATGTATTGTAGTTATTGTAGATATTGGACTAAACGTCTCATCATAGTCTAGTCCATACTGTTGTGAGAATCCACGAGCTACCAGTCAAGCCTTATATCTATCGATAGACTCATCTAGACAAATCTTCACTTTATAAACCCATTTACATGATATGGGCTTCACATCTTTGGACTTCAGCACCAAGTCCTAGGTTTCGTTCTACCTAGGTTTCGTTCTACAATAGTGTTGACATCTCTTCTTCCATTGCCTTTCTCCATTCAACGCTCTTAGATGCTTCTTTAAAGGTAGTAGGCTCTTTGAATCTATCTACTTCAACAGTAGTTGCACTAGCGTACTTGGGATTTAGTTTCTTCTGTCTATTCGATCTCCAAAGTTGATGTGGCTCATCTATTGTCTCTTCCATTTGACTTGGTCAAAGCTCCTTTGTTGCTTCATGTACTCATGTCCTTCAGGAGTTTGTAGATGAGCTAGGTTGTGTAAAATCTTCTAGAGTGACTTGTTGCTCTGAGGCTTCTTGACTTGGTGACTTATTATATTCTTGTCCTTCCTTCTATAATTTCTCTTGCAACTTGACTACTAAATTTTTAGAGTCTAGCAGTGCTACCTCTTGTGACCACTACGATGATGCTTTACCAAAGAAGCCATTGTGTAAAATATAGCATTTATTGGTTGTAGGATCACAATACTTCCATCCCTTCTTCTCAGTGTCATAGTCGATGAAGATGCATCGCAGCGCCTTCTTATCAAAATTTCCACGCAAGTTATCAGGTATGAATACATAACGTACACACCCAAAGATTTTTAAGTTGCCTTCAGACTCCATACCTTCTAAAAGGGTGAAACAATCTGAGCCTTGCTTGTGATCGCTGATTTGTAATATACACTACCGTCTTCATGCATTCTACCTAGAAGTGACTAGTTAAGCTTCTTGCGTGCATCAAAATTTAAGATGTGTTCATAAGCTCTCTCTTGAGCAGCTAAAGGAGAGCAACATTTTTCTTTGAGAAGTGGGAAGCAAGCGAGTCCCATGCTTGTTTGGTGTCTAATTGTCTTCAATACATGAAAGCGAACTCTTGTTTATTATGATTTGAATCACATACAAAGCTTCCTCTACCTTTATATTCTACTTCTTGATTGCCTATGCATTATTCATTAGTAGTAAGGTGCCATCACCATCAACGATATCCCATACGTCATGACCTTTGCGATAGGATTTAATACACGTCGACCAATCTCGATAATTGTACTCGTTGAACTTCTCCATACTGTTAGGACCATTGATCTGATCAGACGTCATGAGTTGATTGTCCTTTACATACTAAGTGTCCCAGACGCACGAGCTTCACAATCCCAGATTGTGCACGGTCAAAAATCACCCTCAAGCAACATCTCAAATACGGTCCCCAACCAATTGGCACGCACAGGCCCTAACCGTTTGCTCTAATACCAAACTGCTAGATTTTAGAGAAGATAACTCTCTACATAAAGAGAATTTTTATTGATAGAACATTACAGACTACAATGCTCTCTTACAATAAGTCCTCACTAACAAAATCATATTAAAGAAAGAAAGAGTGCTGTATATTTTTAAAATAACTAGTATAGTATACGAGCATTGCACGTAGACATACGCGTTGATCCTGTTGAGAAATTTTTATTGTTTTTTAGTGAAGGGTTTTTCTAACCATTGCCCTGAAGGCATTAGTTAACAAAAAGAGGGAGAGAAAGGCAATGGTGAGGGTGAGTGAGGCTTTATGTTTCCCACTAAGCACTCTTCCTCTTCTCTTACACTTTTTTCTCTCTCTTGGTTAATTATTGCTCTTGGGCAATAACTAGAAAAACCGCTTAGGGAAAAGGGAATGAAGTAATGAAAATGTGAGGAGGTGCATAGGTATTAAGAGGTTATTGGTAAATGAGTGAATAAATAATGATATTTAATAAGTTGATGGATAGTATAGGGCTTAATGAATACAGCTTACATGGGTAATTGATGGAAGATTAAAAATAGGAGAAATATGCAAAATGAACCTTGTTAATAAGAAAATGAGCAAAATCTACCTTTTCCAAACAAAATTAGCATTTTCGACCTTTTTTTGGCCAACTCATCACTGCTGGCCCAAAAAGAGGTCGAAATCGCAAAAGTGAGTTTCATATTTACACGGGACTAGTAGTCATGTGTAATTACAAAGCTAATTAACCCCCGCTACACCTCTCTCTCTCTCTCTCTCTCTATCTATCTCTCTCTCTCTCTCTCTCTCTCTCTCTCTCTCTCTTCACAATTTCACTTTACTCTCTCGTGACCCCTCTCTCTCTCTTCACATTTTCACTTTACTCTTTACCCCCCCCCTCTCTCTCTCTCTCTCTCTCTCTCTCTCTTTGTGCCCATCTCTCTCTCCCTCTCTCACTCACAACTAGCCGCCTCGGACCGCCCGCACCACAGGCCGCCATCGACTGCACCTGATTCCACCATTGAGTCGGACTTGTTCAAGGTGAAGTTTTTTTCTTTTTGGTGCAATTGATGAGTGATATGACGAAATTGATGAGTGATCAGATGATTAGGAGCCACAAATTACATGGGACTAATAGTCCCATGTAATTAAAAACCACCCACTAGCAGAATCGACCGTTTTCTGCCAACGTGGGCAAAAAATGATTGAAAATGCTAATTTTGTTTGGAAAAGGTCGATTTTGCTCATTTTCTTTTCAGAAAGGTTCATTTTAAAAATTTCTCCTTAAAAATAAGTAACTCACATTAATAAGTAGGATATCATTCTAATATTATTTTTTTCTTCTAAATTACATAATTAAATTTTATATAATTAGAAAATTATTGTATATTCAAATAATAGTTAAAAATGTGAGATTTTGAGGTATTAAAGTGCAAATAAGTCTAAAACTAAAGTATGGCCACATACAAGACATGTATACAAAAAGATGCTTCTCGTTAAATCTTTTAATTTCGTGTGACATTATCTGTATTAATATTGGATAAACATATGCATGCACTAAATCACATTGGCTTTCTTCAATCAACTGAAAGAGGAGCAAGCACATAAGAAATCTAATCATCATCCACGTGCTCCCGAGACTAATCGACACCAAAAGAGGAATTGTAGAATCATCTCAAAATTTAAATACAATATTCTAAAATTGTTCTAATTATCTCACATTATCTACATAGTCTTCCTAATGACGTGCATTGTCCATAAACATACTTGTCAAAATGTTATTATTAAAATTTAATAACATTATTAAGAATATTAAATAAAATACTATATATTATCAAGTTTTAATTTTAATCATCACATTGTGAAGGACACAAATCTAGACTGTCCGTTTCTTTTGACCAATCTCCGGCTCACCATTCTTTGGTAATTGTTCATCTTTGTTGAGACATGTAAGAAGACATAATTCATAGTGTGTAATTTATAAAGAAAAATAATAAAAATAATTATTTGGACTATGAAGAATAATTTAATTTTTCTTGATATTTTAATAGTGTTCATTAGTGTAAAATCTATTAAAAACTGAGTATATTCGTTTAACATGTTTGGAAAACCAAAAGCCAATAAACTTGAATCCGCCTTGCTTCTCATGCAAGAGGATGCTCACTTAAACCTTTTAATTTCTACTCAACGTTTTAGCATATATGTTTTCTGGAGCTCGTGTGCTTGTACTTCTACAATCGATGAACACTTACCATGGACCAAGTTGACTATAAGATTTAAGCTTTCGGGTATTATCTCTAGCTTTCTATTTAAGTCCACTAACTTTCGGGTATTATCTCTAGCTTTCTATTTAAGTCCACTATGTACTCTTTGTAAATCTTTTTAATATACGCTTTTATATGAATTAACAACATGATTAATATATCAATCTTCTATGATCTAGGTTCAACTTGATCTAAATGTCAGCCTTGTTCTTTAGAATGATAATTACGTATAACATCTAAAATACTTACCCAACATAAACATTCAAGGGTAAATTTCACATAAGACCCTTTCATTTTGCCCATTTTGAGATAAACCCCATGGAATTAAAGAGTCACAGATCAATGATTTTATAATTAATTAATTAGATTTATAATCTAAAGCTTTATTTGGCATACAATCTATAGATTTTGAAGTCTGCAAAACTAACCTAAAACATTAAAGTATATACCTTTCAAATACCTTATGTGGTGACTATCGGGTAAATTTCACATAAGCCCCACTTAAATTAAATTTATAATCTAAAGCTTTATTGGACATATAATCTGTGATTCATCTCCACCGACTGTTTCTTCTGTCATCATCAGTTAGAATTAGTTCATTTGAAGTCCACACTCCTTTGATCCACAATTCCACATTAATCAGAATTTCTACCAATGAATCAAACAATATATACATACACGTGAAAAATGGAAAACCTTGGTACCAAGTTTCTCAATGGGACTTGGTACTGATGTGGACAAATGTGGTCCACATTTGAAGGGGTTGGGTGAATTTTATAAAAAAGACCTTCACTTTTAACCAAATTCAATCCTCTTAGTGTGTGGACCAAATATGTCCACATCACTACTAAGTCCCAATGAGAAACTTGGTACCAAAGTTCTTCATATT
>JBAKGM010000412.1:12648042-12665444 GCA_037177215.1 Asparagus racemosus | reverse complement strand
TTCGGTCAGTATGACCTACGTCCACGGGCGAGAACAGCAGAGAACTTTCACTAATCAGAGGAGAATATTACAAACAGGGGACTACTCTAATATCTCCCCGAACTCTCAAGGAGAATAACACTCAGAAGAAAAAAAACTCTCTTTCTCTTCTCTCATTTTTCTTTTCCTTCCTCTCTACCTGTCTCTCTTTTCTTTCTCTGTCTGATATATTTAAACCCTAACCCCTCACCCCCCTTATATAGGCATTTAATGGTTGGTGGCACAGTGAGCGTTAGGTGAGAGTTTGGTGGCACAGTAATTCAAAGTCATTAACAGCTCCTGAGAGTAGGCTTTGGATCCCACCACAAGACTCCGACATCTGGGTTGGAATTCGCACTCTCCCTCTTTTGTTTGGTTCTTGATAATTATTACTAATTTGAGCTGTGCACCTCACGCTTGCCCGGTTTGGATGCTTTTTCAGTTTGTGTTCATGGAAACATTCTGCCCTTTGGAAAACTTTGTTGGTTCGTTTTTGGGGTATAATCGTATAAGGATGGGAAATATGGGATCTACTCCTATCATCAATATGGCACTCAAGATTAGAAACAACAGGATAAACAGCAAGTACAGAAAAAAGGAAAAAAAAAGGAGTTTTTCTAGAAACAGTCATAAAAAAGACATTGTTTCAAATATCCCGGACATGGCCGATATATCAACCGCTAAATACTTTCGTAAGGCTTCTCTCAACACAAGATGATCTCAATATCCTCTCACTTTTGGCAACCTTTGGGTGATGCATCATGAATTACCCAATATATTAGGTTACATTTTGGCCTCAAACAAATCAGCTAAAATGTTGCAATGTTAAGTTTTATTTGTTTTAAAAGACTTTTTATGGAAGTTTAGGTCTAAAGTCAAACCAATATCTTCTTAGGTAAATAACCAGAAAGAAGATTTAGGGTAAGTTGAGACCAAATTCTTTTGCAAAAATTTTGCAAAATATACCACGTTTCCCACATCTTTATTCTTTGGTGCATCAAGTACGAACATCTATAATACATACACACATTATCTGAGTCACACTCCAATATTTGTTAAATATCACCAATACATCACTCATATCTGCCATCCAAAAAGGAATTTTTATGTTCGATATGTCCCCAATATCCGACACTTAGAACACTGAAAATGAGGGATCTCTTAAGTATCTAAGGAAGAAACATATAACTTGAATTATGGAACAGCAAGAACATATCTAGGATTTATACTTGAATGGAAATGAAATTGAAGCCATTAAGTCAAAGCACCATCTAGTTTCGTATTTTTCTTTCCACTCCTCTGTAAATGTGTCTAACTAGATACTTTCTAATTCTGCACAGCAAGATTATTCCACCAAACCAGCAATAAATTATGTGAATGCCTGCTATGTTAAGATGCCTTTAATAATAAGTAAACTATGCATTATAATAAAAGAAGTATAATCATTAATCCAGAAAAAAGTTTTAACTTTCAGATATTTAACAAGAGACGATATTTGGGGCAAAAAGGAAAAAAAAGGTAGAATAAGCAAAAGCAAGGAATTACATAAGAAAGATAATGATGGGATAAGTAAATCAAGGTAACAAAATAATCTAATTAGAAACGTTAATTGACCAGCTTAACTTCTTCCAGCATATCCAAAGAGCCTAGCTTGTGAAAACATCCAGCATGCAAACAAAATAATCATGGTCCCCTTCCTAGCTGAATGCTATTGGAACCTCCACCAATTCAACTTTGCCTGATTAAATTAATTCAGTCCTGCCTCAAAACGCTCTTGCAATGAAAATTGCATTAACAAAATGTTGACGTGCATTTTGACAAGTTCAAACTTTTATGCTCAAACTACTGAGACTCCTCTCAAAGGTTATCAAGATTAATCATCAGTTCACTGTTCCAATAGATATCCGAAGAATCCTTCGCAGAAGATGTAGAAAGACCACACTCAAGTTCAGTCTCAGCCAAGGCAACCTCCAAAGAATTGGCCAAGTCTGCCTCCCAAAGCCCCAACTTGCAAACTTTCTTGTAAGCTTCGTATCCTGCTAATTTTAGATCAAGGGAGATCATTTCTCTTGATTCCATCACTTTGAGTAAAGCTTGAGCAGCACCTGAGCTCCAAAAAACAATAACTGAACAAGTTTTATCTACAAGTCGCAGGTCAAAGTCTTCAGAGAACATAGGATGGATTCCCTTGAGGTGGAATTTTAACTCAGAAGCACTAATTCTATCGCCAAAACCCCACAAGAAAACTATGTTATCGGTGCTCACTTTCCTCCTGTTCTTATCCATTGAGAGAATGACATCCTCATTGTCCCCAGACTCTTGGAAACTAGTGTAAGTAGGATGAAAGATATTTGTGTAATCTTGAATTGATTTATGCTGCTCTTCATACGGCTCTTGACACTCGGGAGATAATTTTAGCAAATTGTAGAGCTTAGAAAATAAGGTCGTAATTCTGAGGACATTGTGTCCGTGATCTTTCTCAGTTTTCACATCGGCTGTTAAGACAATGATGTAAATAAAATTTAATAAGTTAAAAAATTCTAAGAAGAAAAGGGTTTTAGAGGAAGAAATACCTTGATGAGGGATTTCTAATTCTATGGGTACAAAGAACTGCCTCTTCAAGTAACTAAGAGTAGCTGGTAGACTCTTTGCTTTTCTCAAAGGCCCAACTTCTTTGGATAGATGGTTCACATCAAGTATATTAGGGAAGACCAATCTCAAAGAGCACATGAATTCTGACAGGCTTGGTGGCAGGGGAGCAAGGAATTTTGAGTGGATAAATGTAAAATCTATACCACAAAATTCCACGAATATATTCATTAAAAAACACCATAAAGCATATATGATTCAATATTGTTGAAAATGTAAATTTGAGAAAATTCCCCTGGACTTTAAGGGGTTTTGTAGAAAACCCTCCTGAACTTTATAAGAAAACCACCCCTAACTTATCTCACTCTAGTATCTTGAATGACACCTCTTTTACTATCTACTGAAAAACATCATTTTCTTCCACATCCCCTACCTCATTATCTTTTTCTACCACCTCCTCCATCTTGATAAAAAAAGTTGCACACTCTTCTTACTCCACCTTCTTGGCAAAATTATTTCCCACGAAAGTAATAGAACTTCTTCCTCCTCGTCCTTGAACAAACTATAGTTTCTCATATAATTCGTATGTATAATCTTCTCACTCCTCCACATCATCTTCTTCCATCTCGTTCGTGGAACAACCAGTCAAAATTATGCATACAATCATGAAACTTCTTACAAATCCTCCCCGGCATTTCATCATCTGCTCTATTACTAATATTAGGATCTTTTTATCGATAAACTGCACCTGACATAACTCGAAAAGATTCAATAATTTCCAAGAAAAGTTTATGGTGAAGTTTTTCTGTAAATTATTGAATCTCTCCGATGTATATATGGTGCAGTTTATCAATGAAAAGATGCTGCTGACATTAGTAAAAGAGCGGATAGTGAAATAATCAGTAAAGTTAGATGATTGTATGAATTACTTTGACAGCTTATTCCACTGGTGGAAGAAGGCAATGTGGAGGAGGCAAAAGCTTATACGTACGGCTTATGAGGAAGTATAGTTTGTCCAAGAAGAAAGAGAACAATTATATAACTTTTATGAGAAACAGTTAAGTCAAGGAGGAAGAAGAACATGACATTTTTGGCCTAGATGGAGGAGGTGGTGGAAGAAGATGATGAGGTGGAGGATGTGGAATAAGACGATGTACTTCAATAAATAGGTAAATTTGTTTATGAGAATTGTAAATGGCCCAGATGGATTTTGTATATCTTTGAAACTCATCGGAGGTTCACGATTTATAAAGTTAATGGTATTTTATGCGACCCTCCCCACCAACCACCCCCCATCCCCCCCCCCCCCCAAACCCCATAAAATAAAAATAAAAATAAAAATAAAAATAATGATGATGATGATGACAGTAACAATAATATTAATAAAGAAATACTAAAAGTCAAGATGAGAACTAACCACGCAGACAGTTGTATGCAATGATTGGTTTCTGAGATCTGGAAACCAGGTCTATCACTTCTCGGAACCCACGAACTTTCAGGTTCTGCTCATCTTCAACATTTTCAATCTCACTCTGAGAATTCGATTGGAAAAATAGGGAACTCATAAGAAACTCGGAGAACAAAGTTTATGGAACAATAGGAATACAAGAAAGTCCCTACCATGAGAAGAAGTTTGTCCTCATCTGAACTAGTTAGCACAACACGTACTGCCTTGGGCACTCCACCTTTCTCTGGAACAACTAAAGGCACAAGGTCATCACCTATCTTGTTAACTATCTACATTCACAGAAGGAACATGAAAAATTAGCTCTGACAAGGTGATGCGTTATGTATTTGTCAATTTCTAATTAATTGGTATCAGATAATTGGTTTGTAGAACCACTTTAGATTGGAGGATGACAACTATGGGGTTAAATTCTTCAATATGGAATGCTCATTTGGGTTCATTTAAAAGTTGATTTCCACCATATTAGATCTACTAGTACAAGGTAATGTCTTGAACAACATATAATAAACAATAAACTAGTTAAATTATATATATTAAAAAAATCCAGTTCAGAGATAAAAACTATGATGAAGATACCACTGTATTAAGATTATGTGACTTCTCTTCTAAGCCTTTACATATCAAGTCTAGAAATCAGGTATGGACTTTGTTAAAAGTCAAAACAGTTTTATGGACAACTTTGGATTTTTAAATAATTTGAAAGTGTGACCGGGTGTTCATCACTTTCTTGGTTAACAGCACAAGGTTCAAATAATGGAGATACGGCCCTGTATGTACAAATTTCCAAATAATGGATTGCACAAACAAGTCAACCAACGTACAATAAATGACAATAGGACTAACATACCTCTAGAGTCAACTGCACTTGACGATCACTGCAGACATCGATACTCATGCATGGTCTTGAACCATAGAGTTCGTCGCCTAAAATTAGTTTTCTCAAAGATTTTACAAGAGAACCTAAATAAAAACAAGAAGAATTAATATAAATTTAACAAACATAAAGTTAGAAAAGGATCATGTTCATCTAAGGAAACTACCATCAGCAACACTGTCTTTGTTTTTGCAGGCACTTCTCCAGTGCTCAATTCTTGACTTGATTCTTCCCATAAAAAGCGAATCAGCAACCGATGGATTCAAGGAGGATGAAATTGGATGCACTCGAGGAACAGGATTTCTCTCTTTTGCTTTTGATTCTTGAACTCTAGACAAATATGATATTCCTGCGAGCGGAAAATAATTGAACATCTGCTAAGGATACTTGAATCTTTTGATGAACTAGCTACCATCATGTGGTGCTCACCATCATAAATGCAAGCATTAAAGTCAAAACCTTCTCGAGCCATAGAAGTCAGGAATGAAGTTTGGCACGAGAAGCTATAGGAAGGCATGCCTAAACTTAGCTCATCCCTTGGAAATAAATGAAAGTTGTAACTGCAAAAGAACAATTAGAAAGCTGTTACCCAATTGACCGGTCATGAATTCTCAACTGGGCAGGTGTTGGAAAAACATAGAATATAGACTAGGAGACACATAAAACTTCCACATGGCAAGTTTTCCTCCTAGACTTCTTTCAAGTTCTCTTGAAAAAGTTAAAATGTAAATGGATATAGAGATGGTTCTTAAAATAAAATTGTTTGGTTACAGTCGCATATGATAGGCATTTGCAAATAGGGAAGAAAATCATGAAATAATAGTGAAGGAATATTATCTATTGATCCCGGTTTCCAGAAGCCGGCATTATTTTTCCCAAACGTAACATATAAACGCCAAAAGGTTAGAGTTTGGATAAGGTAGGAAGAACTAAAAAAGGCAGACACCTGCCAACTGAACAAAGGAATTGAAACAGATATTCAGATAATTGAGAGAGAAAGAAGGCTCTTCATGGGAGGAAAAAAAGATATCAAAAGGAAAAAAAGCATCCTTAGTTAAAAAAAAGAGTAATGTTAACTTTGGGTTGTGAATGATGGTACTAAGGCTGATATTTTACATGATTTGGTTTTAGTTGAGGCCTCTTTACCGGCAAAGTACCTAGGACTGCCTCTTCTAGTGGAAGGCTTGGCAAAGCTTTGTTTAAACCACTACTAGATAGGATTTCTGAAAAAGTTCTATGTTGGAGTAATAGGAATTATCCTATGTCGGAAGAGTGGCTTCGGTGAGATCTGTGTTTCTTGGTGTCCAAGTGTTTTGGACTAGTGGTTTTTTGTCACCAAAAGCAATCATGAAGGCCATCAATGCTACCTGTAGGAAATTATTGTTTTGGTTTGGGGAAGAGGAAGGGGTTGGGGAGGACGCGCAAAGATGATAGAATTAGAATGACCTTAGTAGCATGACATGATATGTGTAAATCCAATAAATGTGTTGGGTTGGGCTTATTATTGCTGAGAGATGGAATTTAGCAGCATTAGAGAAGGTGATACGGAATATACATTAAAAAAGAGACTTTGCGGATTAAATGGCTTCATGAAGCTTATCTCGAGCATGCTGATATATGGAGTGTGCAGCCTAGAGCATGTGATTCTTGGCAATGGAAGAGGGTTCAGGTGGGAACTATCTGCTCTTGCAAGGGGAAATGCAGAAACTTGCCACGGAGTTTTGCAAGCTATACTCTAAAAATTTTTACGCTCTATCAGGTTCGGTTTGCTGATGGAAGTAGCTGGTCCCCTTTAATATGGAGCTCCCTAAATGTGCCTAAACACTCTGTGATTGAGTGGTTTGCTATGAGAGCTAGACTCTTGACTCAAGGCAGGTAGATGCGATTTGGGATTGTGAATCAGGGGTGCAAGCAGGGGCCCGAAAGCTTGGAGCACTTGTTCTTTGAATGCTCATTCTCTGCTAGAATCTGAAGGGTAATTATGGTTTGTATGGGTTTCAGAGTGGGGTTGTTTCATTGGAGTGATATCATTGTATGGTGCTCTGCTCATTGGAGAGGAAACTCTGTGAAGAAGAAGGTTTATCGTGCATGCTTAGCTGTGTGAGTCTAACACATCTGGAGGGAGAGATATCATGGGGTTTTTGCGAATGATTCTCATATGAAGAGACAATCATCAAAGATATAAAGTATTAAAGTGTGAAGTGTTAGAGAGATCTTTTCATGCAAAACTTTCATATTATGCCTTGATATATTTGTTGTAAGTGAGCTTTGTGAAGTCATTATGTATTTTGTGGGCTCTGTGACTTGTTAAGTGCATGCTCGGGTATGCCTAGTTTGTTGTCTGTACTTTATTACATTGGCAAATGAAAATTAATTCAATTACCCAAAAAATGATCCGGAATATCAAGGGAAAGAGAGAAGTTAGTTTATTCATGTCATAAGTCTTTTGATTCTTCCTTGTCATCTTATTATCCATCTTGTTATGTTTAGTTTTTATGTCTATACATCATTAACTGCTAAATAACAGCACCATCTCGTTATTTCAGAAATTGGTGACTGAACATTCAAAATGGAGTAATTAAAAATATTTGCATATTTTGCCTTGGATTCAAACTTCTGGGTAAATTTCTGCAATGCTTGTTCGTCGCATTCTTCACATGCATGAGAATTTCATGATTATATAATGATCACATACATTAGATGATTAGATCAAGGTGGAATATGTCCAAACATGCACATCTTTCTAGTAAAGTGATAGTAAATCCTAGTATTATGACAACTGAAAACAGGAGATACTGCATTTTTGTGGTGACTAATTAAACTCTAAGATTACCATGCTTGTTTTCTGTTGTGTTTTCTACCTACCATATAAAGCAGCGGCTCTATTTGGTTTTTGCAGCAAAATATATCTTAATTGCATTTTTTGCATTTGAGTTACTTGACTCTAGACTACCAAACTGAGGACCATTTGGCTATTATTCATGGTTAGCAATATAGTTATCAATCTTAAAGCTCGTGCTTAGGTGCAGCATAGAAAGTATCAATCTAATTGGATTTTTTTTCTCAGCATCAAGTTGATAAAAAACAAGCCGCTCTTCCAACTTCTCTCCTCATTTCCTAACTAGTCATTTGCAGCAGAACCAAGCACTGCCCCTTCTTCTCATTTTAATTTAGTATGGACACTTCGCACTACGCTCGAAAACGAACTAAAGTTTTGAAAACTTCAAGTTTAAAGCTAAGCATGCCTCTAATTGTTATAATTTGAAGATCACTACGTCCATATCTTCCTTATTTGTTTAATTGTTTGCAGCTGCCAACATGATCAAGCAGAAGGATGGTTAATGTTTTAGCAATAAGTATTAAGTTGCTAGTAATAGGCATGGTAAGCAAGCGGGTGTAGGTATGTGCGGGCACATTTATGCCCATTTTCCCATCAAAGATCTGCTAAATGAGTCATGCCTCACCCACCCATTTATTAAATGGACAGCTCATATGCCCATTTAAACATAACATTCTCCTTCCAAGTCCAACCATCACTGTTTTTGACAATACACAATATCGTGTAGATGCCCTTTGATCCACAATGTTTTACATGCTAATAAGTTCAAAAAACAAGAATCAAGTTTCTCTTAATTAAATTTCTCTTTGAGCAATTTGAACAAAATATTTCTTCCATGGTCAAACTTTTGCAAAAACATGAGGTGGTTCATTACCACTCAAATTGGAGTCCTTTAAGCTTAGTCTGATAACTCTTCTCTCTAAATCTTCTCTTGCTTAAGCGTCCACCAGTTGATTGGTCATAGCCTTCTTCTGACATAGCAACTTCAAAATTTTAAATGAGACTTCCTAAAGTTATAGTAACACTAAAATACAACATGAAGAAAAATCAGTAGTTGAATAAAAATCATTAGATTAGCAGTAACAAGAACCTAGTATAATAAGTCAGAAATAAATTTTGCAACATAAAGAAATACGCACATAAAATATACATAGAAAACAAGAGAAAGAGAATAGAGAATACACCACAATGAGAAAATAAAACATCTAATAAATTTCATCTTTAGATTTAGAAATAATAAAATTATTAAAATCATGCACCAAAAAATATTTTCAAAAATAAAGTTGCATTAGTCATGGAATCAATAATATTAATCTACTTTGAGACAATACTTCATAAATATACAAAGAAACAACAAAAACGATAGTGACTTTCAAAGTCCTCATTTAACCAATAACTATATTTAGCAAAGAACAAATACATATTTGAGTTTCAACATTTTCTAGAAGAAGGCGATTATGATACTTTTGACGCACTCGGCCAGCAATACTGAATACAGATTTAAAAGCCACAAAAGTAATGGGATACTTAATATACCATGAACCATTACTGACAATTAAGAATGCTTCTCATATTCTCCTTTCTAGTCCTTGAAGTATTCAAATTCTCATTTTTTTTCTAACTAAGAAATATTAGAATTTGAACATTTCTCTTATAAAGAGTCCTCAATTGCCAATTATGACGTATGATATATTAAGTATCCTCATTACTTTGTTGGCTTCTAAATCCGCATTCAGCATAGTTAGCCGAGTGCTTGACTACTATCATAATCACCTTCTTCTTGAGAATGTTGAAGCCAAATATGTACTAATTTTGGCTAAATGGACTGTTTCTCCCAAAGTAAATTAATATCAGTTTTTAATCAAAGTGCAACTTTGGGAGATATTGAAGGACATTTGTGTGTGCGTGACTATAGCAATGCCTATATTTCTAAATTTTGAAGTGAAATTGATTATATTTTTGTTTTCTAATTGTGGTACTCTCTATTTTCTATTTTTGCCGCATTTCTTCATGTTACTGAAATGTTTTATTTTTGTATTAGGCTCTTTTGCTGCGGATCTAATGGTGCTTATCTAAGCAACTAATTTTTCTTAATGTCGCTACATTCTACTATTTTATTGTACTTGAATTTTAAAGTTGTGATGTTGTCAAAAGAAAGCCATATGATTGATTAGCTAACAAGTGTTTTAGCAAGAGAAGATCTATGAGAAGAATATTAATTGAAGTTTTAGGGACTCCAATAGGACTCCAATTTGTGTTGTAATGAGCAACCCTCGTGTTTTTGCAAAAGTTTGACTTTAGAAGAAATTATTCTCGCCTTTAGTCGGTGAGAATGCGGAGAACAGGTTCTTGTTGGTGCAGACATGTCGAGTAGCTCCAGTGTCAATCCACCACTCCATTGGGTTAGACCCCACCATGTTCACCTCAGAGACCACAGCGATTAGATCATTATCACCCACGTTGTCAACTAAGTTGGCTTCTTTCTTCTTTGGGTGCCTGCATTCAGTGGATTTGTGGCCCAGTTTGCCACAATTGAAGCACTTTCCTGCAAACTTCTTCTTGGCGACTGTTTGGTCCCAAGCTTCAGATTTGCCTTCTTGCCCTTGTTTTCTCCTTTGCGCTCCACAACATTTGCTTTGCTGTCAAAGGCTCGAATGTTTTGCGCTCGGTGCCTCGGTTCTCCTCCTCAATTCGTAATCGAACAATGAGCTCCTCCATGTTCATCTCCTTGCACTTGTGCTTGAGGTAATTCTTGAAGTCCTTCCATCCGAAGGTAGCTTCTCGTTTACCACAACCACTTGGAAGGTCTTGCTTAGCACCATTCCTTCTGCTTAGATTTCACACAAGATCACTTGAAGTTCCTGCACCTGATTCATCATAGTCTTCGAATCCATCATCTTGAAGTCTAGGAAGCGGCCGACGACAAATTTCTTTGCCCTAACATCTTCAGTCTTGTACTTCCTATCTAGGGAATCCCACAACTGCTTCGTTGTCTTGTACGCAGCATACACCCCGTACAACGAATCGTGCAAACCATTCATTATATAGTTCTTGCACAAAGAGTCAGAGTGAATCCAAGCATCGATGGCACTAACTACTTGCGCATCTGCTTTGCCCTCAGGCATCACCAGAGCATCTTCCATTAAAAACCTCACAAGGTTCATTGTGGTGAGATAAAACAACATCTTTTGTTGTCATCTCTTGAAGTTCAAACCATTGAACTTCTCTAGTTTCTCACTGTGGTTGACGGAAACCATCGGCCCACTAACCAGGACGGCCACTTGATTTGTAGCAGCGGCATCATGGGCAGAAACAGTGGCATTGGCGGAACTATTCCCTACTACAAGATCTTCATTGGAGGAATCCATCGCAACTCAATTAGGATCTGCTATAAGATTGTTACAAACAAGTAGTCAGAAATTGCGATGCTATAATAATATATAAAAGAACTACAAATGAAAAACTAGAAGAAATATAGAAACAACAAATTTATGACTACAAAGAAGATGTAGAAGAAGAATCTTGAGGCCAATGGAACACTATCTGCTTACAGCAGTTTTGCCCTCTTCGGAGTGCTCGAAGACTAGTGCAGACGTCTGCCTCCCAATATACAATGTGCTTATAAGGCAACCAGCACCCACTCTTTGCTGTGCGAACTGAATAACTGAGAGAAGAACTGGAGAACATCAAAAGAGAGAGGGGAAGAGATTGCTTTCTTATGTGTTTTGAAGCTTGAAGGACTATGATATTTATAGCGAGGTGAAGAACGGCCTCTCAGAAATTAGTTTCGAAATGTGTGGATGACGTTGAGAAAAATCTGCAACTGCCCCCACAACTTGAGTGATCACCTCCCACTCATGATTTTCATGGGTAGTTCACTCAGTCCAGACGTGGACCAAGTCTGAAGCTGACCCAGAGTGTGCCAAGCCAAAAAAATCCCTGTAGGCAAAACGTAGATTGTTCTAGGCTCCTGAGATTTGGTGCGACCTTCGTGCCTGTAGGTCGCACGTCTACACACGAGTTCAGGCTAATCAGGCTAGTTCAGATCCTAAGATTTACACCCTCCTGCACGGGCGCGTGAGATATAGCTTCCCTAATGAGAACTTACCTCCTATTGTTGGACTTTCACTTGTAAACCCATTCTCATTCCCTATTCCATTCAATGTGGGACTAAACTTCCCACTTGTTCTTGGGTCCTTTGGGAACCATTTTTTCCCATTCACACAATGCTATTTTTCTAACAAGTAGAAATTTATCGAGGCATTGTTTGGTTTGTGAGAATTATTGTGACATGTGGTTGTAGTTGCAGTTATTTGATTAGATTTTAATTTAAACTTTTGAATACAATTATGTTGTGTGTGCATGTCTGTTTTCTTTCAAACAATACAATTTTTTAAATTTCTATTTGGGGTTAATTGTGGTTAGAGATGTATATTAGCTCTTTTTGTTGCTCAAAGATTGTAATTTCAACCTTATGTCCAAATCTATATGAATCAGTAGTCGTAATTTGAGGTTATTTTGCAACTGAAGTAGCAAACCAAATAACCCCCATTCTTGTACATAGTGTCACTTCTTTATCTCAGTTACATGCAACTATAGTTGTAACTATAGCAAACCAAACAAATAGTTTTAATTAATTCAACATGTCATTATTATGTACAACTACAGCAAACCAAATATGTGATCACTTTTCACATTCGGATACCACTCATCCTAGCTAGTGACATACATTGGCCTTTTCTTTTGGCTAAGTGGAAAATTTTCTTATGATATCATTATCAAACCGAATTTTGAGGGTTGGATATGGACAATTTGATTCTTTGCTGAGCAAAAAGTTGATGGATGAGAGGAGATTATGGCTATTTTGTGACGTAACTTTGGGCTGAAATCTGTAGATGATGCACATTTGCGCAACTCATAAATAAACTACTTGCAATAACTTTGTCAAATTATGATCATAACTCTAGGCCTCGGCTGGGGACCTGTATTTGTGTCCATGGATTACATATGTTCTCCATACTTTCTATTAACAAGTTGATTCTTAACGTTATTTGAGATGTTGAGAGCATTCAAGAATGATTCAAAACTCAAACCCATGTTTCACACAGTTTGAGGAGATGTATATACCCTTGTCTCAGTCACTCTTTGAGGAGATGCATGTACCCTCATCTCCTTCACTCTTCCGAGATGCATCTACGCTTGTCTCGATCACACTTTGAGGAGATGTATTTCACTCTTCAAATTAAACAAGGATGGAATTTGCTTTGAAAGCAATCAAGATATGTCATTTGGTCAATCTAGATTTGGAGAGAGATCGCACCCTCTAAGAGTCAAATGAATCTCAAACATGGGTTGAAAACCACTTTGTTCAACAACTTAAGCTATTAGTTATCAGTTCCAACTTTCTAGTTGAATTTATTATTATTTTCAATCTTCTCAATATTGGAACATACTAACATATGAATTACCAACAACCTCCAGTTTCATTTGTAGTATACTCCAGTAACCTATGAGAAACCATGACATCTCCAACATGCAATCTTAGGCATTCATACATTATGTCTGTGTTATTATCTGCGAGTTTGACCTGAAATGCTCCAGGTGGATGTGTGCAATTCAAAAAATTAGGAAAAAGGATAAGTGGATGTGTGCAATTCGAAAAATCAGCGAAAAGCATAAGTTTGAGGTGTTATTGCTCGAGAACCTTTGTTGTTTACACAACATACAACATGCACAGCAAGCATCCGGATAATGCTATTACACACAATTGAAGGCATTGGTAGTACAAGGTATGGACACTACCTAGGGTAAATTTCTTTAAATGGAGTTTACGAGATTCCTAAGACAAACGAGTTTTCAATGGCAAGTAACCGAAAATCAGCAGCATGGTGCAAGACAAAACATCACATATCATTGAGAAACAACTCCTCAAAGAAGAAATTTTAAGCAACTTGGGCATGTGAGAGATTAGACCAAACAAGAAATTGTACAAGGTCCGTGACACCGGGCCTATTTGGCAAACTCCATAAAATTGGGCTAGGATTGATCCTAACCCTAGTTCTTTTTTGAACCAAGGGAAGAGTGCTTTTTTAATAAAAATAAAACAAATAGGTTAAGGCCCTTTTTCCACTTTGGAAAAACTTGGCCAATTCTTTCCCACTTTTAAGAGTTTACCAAACACAAAGATCTTTATCACAAGAAAAAGGAAAGAAGAAAAGAAAAACGTGTAAACAACAAAGTTTTCTATAAGATTTGACACCATCCGCTTGCAAAAATGCTACATACAACAAAATTTGCATTCCACTTTTTAGCAAACCAAACAGTTTCCTAATGATGCATTTTCAACCATAATCTACAAAATCATCAAGTGCGTGCCCTTCAAGCCAAAGAGGAAGCTTGTTGGCAACAACATTACATGCCAATAACAAGGGCCAAGAGTTTGGATTTGCTCAAAAAACTGAATCCAATAATTTGAATCTCTTTAACTAGATCTTGATGCTGCAGTGCTAATAGGACATCATTTCCCTCTGTGCAAAACCATCGGGTGCTTCTTTAGCTACAATGAATGCTCAAACTACTGAGACTCCTCTCAAAGGTTATCAAGATCAACCATCCGTTCACTGTTCCGATAGATATCCAAGGAATCCTTGGTAGAAGATGCAGAAAGACCACACTCAAGTTCAGTCTCAACCAAGGCAGCCTCCAAAGAATTGTCCAAGTCTGCCTTCCAAAGCCCCAACTTACAAACTTTCTTGTAAGCTTCGTATCTTGCTAATTTTAGATCAATGGAGATCATTTCTCCTGATTCCATCACTTTGAGTAAAGCTTGAGCAGCACCTGAGCTCCACAAAACAACAACTGAACATGTTTTATCGACAATTCACAGGTCAAAGTCTTTAGAGAACACATGATGGATTCCCTTGAGGTGGGATTTTAACTCAGAAGCACTAATTCTATAGTCCCCTATTCTTATCCATTGAGAGAATGACTATGTTATCGGTGCTCACTTTCCTCCTGTTCTTATCCATTGAGAGAATGACATCCTCATTGTCCCCAAGCTCTTTGTAAACTAGTGTAAGTAGGATGAAAGATATTTGTGTAATCTTCAACTAATTTGTGTTGCTCTTCATATGGCTCTTGACACAATGGAGATAATTTTAGCAAATTGTAGAGCTTCGAAAATAAGGTCGTAATTATGAGGATATTGTGTCTGTGACCTTTCTCAATTTTCGCATCGCTGTTTAGATAATGTTGTAAATAGGATTTAATAAGTTAAAATGCTAAGAAGAAACGGGTTTTAGAGGAAGAAATACCTTGATGAGGGATTTCTAATTCTATGGGCACAAGAACTGCCTCTTCAAGTAACTAAGAGTAGCTGCTAGATTCTTTGCTTTTCTCAAAGGCGCAACTTCTTTGGATAGATAGTTCATATCGAGTATGTTAGGGAAAACCAATCTCAAAGAGCATATGAATTTCGACAGGCTTGGTGGCAAGGGAGCAAGGAATTTCGAGTGGATAAATGTAAAATCTATACCACAAAATTCCACAAGTATATGAATTAAAAAACAACATAAAGCAGACATGATTCAAGATAATTGACAATGTAAATTTGAGAAAATTCCCCTGGACTTTAAGGGGTTTTGTAGACAACCCTCCTGAACTTTATAAGAAAACCATCCCTAACTTAATCTCTACTAGTATCTTGAATGACACCTCTTTTACTATTTAGTGAAAAATATCATTTTCTTCCACATCCCCCACCTCATTGTCTTCTTCTACCACCTCCTCCATCTTAATAAAAAAAAATTTGCACATTCTTCTTCCTCCACCTTCTTGGTGAAACTATTTCCCATGAAAGTAATATAACTTCTTCCTCCTCGTCGTCCTTGAACAAACTATAGTTTCTCATATAATCCGTATGTATGATCTTCTCACTCCTCCACATCATCTTCTTCCATCTCATTGGTGGAACAACCATTCAAATTATGCATACATTTATAAGACTTCTTACTAATCCTCTCTGGTATTCCATCATCTGCTCTATTACTAATATTAGGATCTTTTTATCAATAAATTGCACTTGACATAAGTCGAATAGATGCAATTATTTCCAAAAAAGCTTATGGTGAAATTTTTTCTGTAAATTATTGAATCTCTCTGATATATGGAAGGTGAAGTTTATCACTGAAAAGATGTTGTAGATATTAGTAAAAGAGCAGATAGCAAAATATCAGTAAAGTTAGATGATCATATGAATTATTTTGACAGGTTATTCCACTGGTGGAAGAAGGCAATGTTGAGGAGGCAAAAAATTATATGTACAACTTATGAGAAAGTATAGTTTGTCCAAGAAGAATGAGAACAATTATATAACTTTATGAGAACAGTGACGTCAAGGAGAAAGAAGAACAAGACTTTTTGGCCTAGATGGAGGAGGTGGTGGAAGAAGACGATGAGGTCGAGGATGTGGAATAAGATGATGTACTTCAATAGATAGGTAAATTTGTTTATGAGAATTGTGAATGGTCCAGATGGATTTTGTATCTCTTTAAAAGTCACCAAGGGTTCACGATTCATAAAGTTAATGGTATTTTATGCTAACCTCCCCCCCAAACCCCCCTCCCTCAAAAAACTCCCCCCCCCCAAAACCTAAATAATAACAATAATAATAATAACAATAACAATAATATTAATGATGATGACGATAATAATAATAATAATAAATAAATACTAAAAGTCAAGATGAGAACTAACCTTGATGAGAACTAACCATGCAAACAGTGGTATACAATGATTGGTTTCCGAGATCTGGAAACCATGTCTATCAATTCTCGAAATCCACAAACTTTTAGGTTCTGCTCATCTTCAACATTTTCAATCTCACTCTGAGAATATGATTGGAAAAATAGGGAACTCATAAGAAACTCGGAGAACAAAGTTTATGGAACAATAGGAATATAAGAAAGTCCCTACCGTGAGAAGAACTTTGTCCTCATCTGAACTTGTCAGCACAACATGTACAGCCTTGGGCGCTCCACCTTTCTCTGAAACAACTAAAGGCACAAGATCATTACATATCTTGTTAACTATCTACATTCACAGAAGGAACATGAAATATTAGCTCTGACAAAGTGATGCGTTACGTATTTGTCAATTTCTAATTAATTAGTGTCAGGTAATTGGTTTGAAGAACCACTTTAGATTGGAGGACGAGAAGCATGGGGCTAAATTTTTCAATATGGAATGCTCACTTGGGTTCATTTAAAAGTTGATTTCTACCAGATTAGATCTACTAGTACAAGGTAATGTCTCGAGCAACATACAATAAACAATAAATTAGTTAAATTATATATATAATAAAAAAATCCAGTTCAGAGATAAAAACTATGATGAAGATACCACTGTGTTAAGATTATGTGACTTCTCTTTGAAGCCATTACATGTCAAGTCTAGAAATCGAGTATGGGCTTTGTTAAAAGTCAACACAGTTTTATGGACAATTTCGGGTTTTTAAATAGGGGTTTTCTGATATTGGTACCTTAAATTTGATCTTTTTTGATATTAATCCCTCAAATGTGAGTATTTTGATATTAGTCCCTCAAATTGCTTAACTG
>JBAKGM010000412.1:12577939-12616432 GCA_037177215.1 Asparagus racemosus | reverse complement strand
TTGACACACACTCACTCTCACTCACCATTTCTCAAACTCATTTTAGTTTATTTTCACTTTACCACTTCCATCTTAATTCCCCTCCACAATCACTTTCTTCCTCGTTTTGCCACGCACATTTTCTAATCTCTTCACACTCATTTTCTTTCCTCATTTATTTGCGCATAATCCACATCCACTCTTCTAACCTATTCACCACCATCTTCACCATGTTTCCATTTTATTTCGAATAAAACTCCTAATTGTCGCGCATAATCTTAAAAACCAAATTTGATAAATAACTTCTACTTCACGTTCCTCGTGGGATCGATATCTTTTATACTATAACTTGTTAGTTGTATACTTGCAACTTAAAAGGAGGTAAGCAATTATTTCCACAACAGTTTGGTTATGACTACTCTCTAAACTCTGAGTCTGAAAGCTCAAGAGTCGAGACTCTGATGGCCAAACTAGCTTCAGAACTAGCATTACATATGCCAATAAGCAAATCATACTCTGCTCTCAAGTAGCTGGATAATTTAAAAGATGTTACTTTCACGGTTCCGCCTAGAGGAAACACATCAGATCTGATCTTCATTGAAAAAGTTGAGAAACGACCTCCTTTATCGAATACCAATGAAGAGACAGAAGCAGCGCTAGAATTCTCCAAATAAAGCCAGTAGTCTCAATAGATCATGGCGAAGATGCCTTACTGCAAAACAAGGGTTGGATTTCAATAGAGGACTATGTAGGCGTTAAAAATTGCCTATAAGACCCACAGCAAAGAACCTCACTTTCGACCCAAACAGACTACGAGTCCATTTGATCCCCTTTACGCCAAAGGACGAAGTGTTTGATTATTACAATCGAACCAAGCATGGGCTCGGTTACATCTCTCGCGAAGACGAACTCCATACCGAACCAGCATCTGATGACTTTCTAGGTAGCTCTTCAGATACATCCAACTGGGATTCTGACATCAGCGTTGGAGTCCTATTCACAACCAACATGGTCTCCTATGACCTAACCGGTGATCTTGATTAGTCCGAAGTGTTCGAAGATCCTGAAGATGATCCTTGGACATAACAGCTTGAAAAGCAATGGGAATCACGCTTTAAAGCCAGAGAGCCACCCACTGAAGACAAAGTGGTTCAAATAAATATTGACAGTGGAACCAACCCCAAGCTCATTTTCATCAGTGAGAGTCTATCATCTGCTGAAAAGGAAGAACTCATAATTCTTCTTCAAGAATACATCAACGTTTTTGCCTGGAGTTATGAAGACATGCCGGGCCTAGACCCTAATGTGGGTGTACACCATTTTAACATTGACCCCAACGTCAAACTAGTCAAGCAACAACAACGACGTTTTCATCTTGAGTTGATGGAGGAAATCCAAAAGAGAATCTACAAACTCATTGAATGTGGATTCATCCATGAACAACAACACCCCGATTAGCTAGCCAATATTATGGTGGTGATACAGAAAAGTGGAAAGATCCGAATCTGCATCAACTTTCGAGATTTCAACCTTGCTTGTTTGAAGGATGAATTTCCCCTCCCTATCATGGATGTCATGATTGACAACATGTGTCAGTTTAAGAGTATGTCCTTCATGGATAGATTCTCCGAATATAATCAAATCAAGATGCATCTGGATGATCAAAAGCACACAGCCTTTAAAACACCCTTAGGAGTATTTTGCAACATGGTAATGCCCTTTAGCCTGAAGAATGCTGGCACTACTTATTAACGTGCAATGAATATGATATTTCATGAACATCTATGCAAGACGGTCGAATGCTACATCGATGACCTTGCGATCAAAAGTCATCACAAGCAAGACCACATTAATGACTTGAGAACGATATTCGAAATTATGTGAAAACACTAGCTCAAGATGTATCCAACCAAATCCTTTCTGGGGGTATCATCAAGTAAATTTCTAAGATTTATTATCACATCCAAGGGAATACATGTTGACTCTAAAAAAGTGAAAGCCATTCAAGAGATGCTATCTCCGAGAAATCTCAAAGAACTCAGGGGCTTACAAGGACGATTAGCTTACATCCGAAGGTTTATCACCAACTTGTCTGGGAAGAGTCAACCATTTCAAAAGTTCATGAAGAAACATATTTCATTCATTTGGGATGCCGCCTATCAGGAAGCCTTCAACGAGATCAAGTAATATCTTACAAAGCCGCCGGTCCTAGCTGCACTAGTGTTAGGTAAACCAGTCCCGATCTACGTCAGAGTAATGAATCACTCTCTTAGGGCACTCTTTAATCAGAAAAATGACAATGGCCAGGAGCAAGCCATTTACTATCTTAGCCATACTATGATTGGCGCCGAGCATCAGTATAATCCAGTCGAGAAGGAATGTTTAGCATTGGTCTTAGCAATTCAGAAGATGCGGCATTACCTCACCGATCAACCTATCCATGTTATTTTATGAGTCAATCCTCTGTAGATGCTTATGACAAAGCCTGGATCACTAAATTCGAGGCTAGCAAAATGGGCGATACTGCTCTCACAATACGACATGACGTTCGTGCCATAGAAAGCAATCAAAGGCCAAGCAATTGCTGACTTTCTAGTAGAGCATCCTATCTCAGAGTATTCTAAACTTTACGAAGATATTCTGGATGAAGTTTTTGAGTCAAATGTTATTTTAGACCTCTATCTATGGTGCTTGTACTTTGACAGCACATCAAGACGCAACAACAAAGGAGCAATTGTAGCAGAAATGGGGGTAGTGCTGATCGACCCCCATGGACATATTCTTCCCCGAGCCTACTCATTGATTGAACCATGTTCTAACAATGTAGCCAAATATAACACCCTCATAATCAGCCTACAACTCCTCAAGACATGGGTGTTAAATATCTTGAAGCTCACAGTGACTCCAAATTGATCGTGAATCAAATCAAAGAAGAATATGAGGTTCTCCATGAAAACCTCATACCTTATCATAAAGTGGCCATAAAGCTCACCCAATCATTCAAAACCTTCTACATCAACTATGTAGTTCGCCTAGAGAATACCCATGCAGATGCTCCAGCATCCTTTGCTGCCACACTCGCCTTGGCGCCCATGTCCACTAGGCGCATCACAGTGGCTAGCCATCACTTATACTCCTCGGAGTGTATTCCTGAAGCCAACAAAGTCCATGTCATGTCAGCTTACTTTGAAGGCAATGATTAGCGATTCTCGATCATCAACTACATCCTACATGGAATCTTACTAGACAATCTGAAACAAGCAACCTCCATTCAAAGAAGAGCCCCATGCTTTTTCTGCGATTCTACCACACAGACGCTATATCGATGATCTTTCGATGGTATTCTTCTCCGATGCTTATCACCAAGTGAAGCTCGAGAAGTATTAAAGGAAGCTCACGATGGTACATATGTAGCTCATCAACTGGGTCCCAAACTTCAAGATTGACTCCATCATCTTGGTTATTACTGACCGACAATGATAGAAGATGCGGTAACATGCTAAAAGATGTCATGTGTGTCAAATCTACGCTGACTTCCTACATCAACCTCTGAAAGAATTACATCCGACAGCCGCCTCATGGCCATTTGAAACTTGGAGCATGGACATCATCGGGCTGATCAGTCCACCGTCCGCTAAAGGTTATCAATTTATCCTGACCATTACAGATTACTTCTCTAAATAGGCCGAAGCTGTTCCCCTCAGAGAAGTCAAAACATCTCAAGTGATCAAATTCTTGAGACATCATGTGATTTTCCGTTTCGGCATTCCTAGATGAATTATTCACGACAACGGTCTCCAATTCATCAGTCGACTATTCTTCAAATTCTATAACAATATTAGAATTCAAGATATGGCTTCTATGCCATACAATCTAGTTACTAATGGTCTAGCTGAAGCTTTCAACAAAACCATCATCAAACTTTTGAAGAAGCTCATTGCCTACAACAAATGAGATTGGGACGAGAAACTTAGAGAGTATTTATGGGCTTATCGAGCAACAATCCGCACTCCCACTGACTCAATACCATTTTCCTTGGTCTACAGATGTGAAGCCATGATCCGCCTTGAAATTCAAGTACCATCGTTAAGAATCGCCATTGTTGAGAAAATGACAACCGAAGAGCATCATCAAAAGCACCTCTAAGAACTCAAAGCACTGGATGAAGTGAGACTTCAAGCTCAGCAAAGAATCGAGATCTACCAGTCACGAATTTTGAAAGCCTTCAGCAGGAGAGTCAGGGAATGATCTTTCAAAGAGGGCAACTTGGTCTTAGCCATTTGTCGATCTATGGTCATGATGCACAAGACTAAAGGTAATTTCCAACCCAAATGGGAAGGTCCATTTGTAGTAGAGACAGTCTACTCAAATGAAGCGTATTGCCTAATTAACCAAAATGGCAATATACTCATGGCACGGATCAATGGGAAATTTCTCAAGAAATACCACCCTTGACCCTGGCCAATCTTATAACCCCACAGAAATTCTGGTCATGTTTAGGTTTCTACCTCTGAACTAGAAATATTGATCTTCCTGATCTTAAAACCCAATCAAAATTCTCAAAGAGTCATCAAGTTAACACCACATCTCTGCTTGGCTCTGGATACACTATCATTGTTATGTTAACAATACACCTCTGAAGAGTGTCAACTCGAAACATACCATCACTATCATGTTAACAATACACGTATGAATAGTGTCAACTCCAAAAATACCATCACTGTCATGTTAACAATACACATCTCAATAGTGTCAACTCCAAACACATCATTACTGTCATGTTAACAATACACCTCTGAACAATGTCAACTTCAAATATACCCCTATTGTCATGTTAACATTACACCTCTGAACAATTCCAATTTGACTAAATCATCATGTCAACACTACACCTCTGAATGATTTCTCATCTTAAAGGATCTGACCAGTTAACATTAGACCTCTGTCAGACCATTTTGTCAGCCGGTTAACACTACACCTCTGTCAACCTATCTTAGCAAAATTGACTGGTTAGCATTACACCTCTGTCAATTTACTTACGTCAAAAATGCATTAGTTAACATTGCACTTCCATCGATTTTCTACCGTTAAGTTAACGTCACACTTCCAAATGGTATTCGTCCTTTGGACTTCTTTTGAACTGACTGGTTAACATTACATCTCTATCGGTGACCCTATTTAGTACGTTAACACTACACCTCTATCAAATATCCCTACACTGTTATGTTAACAATACACCTCTGAACAATGTCAATCTAATCAAACTGTTATGTTAACACCACACCTCAGTCAGTTTGATCCCAACATTTTCCTCCCTAACTAAGATATCCCTACGATGTGTTAACACTATACCTCTACCGTACATTCATCTTTAAGGAGATAAAAAAGTTCTTTTATTTATTAAAAGAGCTAAAATAGTTACAAAAAAGTTCTGCATGGAGAGTAGATAAAAAGTGTGTATCCACGCAACACACTCAGCCATCTAAGAATCTCAGACATCATGAGTACTCTTCTGAGCTCTCTCTTTCCAAATCTGAGGATCAACAGGGGCAGCCTACAGCTTGATAGTGGAAAGCCTCTTTGTTTCAGCCTGAAGCTCGGCAACTTAAGAATTTAGTTTCTTATTGAAATCATCCTGGTCAGACACATGCTCCGCCCTTTAAAGTTGACCTCCTTTCAGACGTGCTTGGGCTGCGGCAATGGTCGCCTTGGCCTCATCAATCACTGGATCTTGCTCCTGGATAGCATTCTAGAGCTCCATTTGATAACCTTTAGCGGAAGCGATGTTGTCATTCAGACTTTTGACATTCACGCTGATCCGCTTCATTTCTGCTCGAGCGGATTCACCGGCCTTGCAGTGAGTCTCCATCAAGCGATGGATTCAAGTTCGGTGATGCCCTCAAGATCAGCCATGCGAAGAGTTTGTAATTCCCGACAACATGACTCAGCTTTGTCAATCACCATCTTAAATGGTTCAGAACGAGCAAAACTAGCAACGGACGTCAAAACATCTAACTGATCTGTTAGCAATTTGAGAGTGCGGGTTGACAATTCTCTTCGAGACTTTAAGGCAAGTGCAACATTTTGGTTGAACAAGCTCATCAAACTCTCTGATAAGATCTTTATCTCTATTTCCACCAAGTCTCTGAGGTCAGGAGATCGAGGAATTTCTGCATGATCGGAAGGACTCGCTCCAGTGGAAACCACTATAGCATCGGTGGTGGTAAGAGAAGTAAACAGCAAGGCTTGCACCTGTTCGTTGCCCGATATTAAATATGGAGCAAGTGTGACCAAGAATTCTGATATAGCAGAAGACACGGCAGATATCATTGCCGTAGTAGATGAGATGGTAGTTCTCATAACCATAGCTGTAGTCATCGATATGTGCATGGTCTCAGCTTCAATGCATGTGGAAGAAACCCTCGGTTCATGAAGCGCAACTACAGGCACACTCGAACTTTCACCCATATGGGATTCAGGACCCGATGACACCTCCTCCCTAACTTTTGGAAGCATGGGGGAGACTGGATGATCATCATCATATTCAGATGATCCATGACTGATTAGCCTTCACTGCACTGATGAAATTGGAGCTGAACTAGGAGTTTCGAGTGTCTCAACGGCGGGTACAGGCTATAAGGGACCAGAGGCACCTTCAAAGTTGATCACAGATTTGAAATGACCATTCACGGGGAAGGACACCAACATTGCTTCGCTCATGACCCCGAAGTCCAATTCATCATCTAGCACACAAAAAAAATGTCAGCTATTAAAATAAATCCATCATGAAAAAGGTGAAGAAGGTACCTGGCGCATAACCACCAATATCGGCCCCGTCATCAGGCTCGGTTAGGTAGGCATCAGTATCGTCATGCCCGGAGCCCATTCGGTCCTCAACATCATCTAGAGGAATAGGTTCTTTCTCTACACATGAGAAGCACATCAGCCAAAGATACTTCAAAAATATCCAGCATACGAAAGGGAAAAAATTATCTAAAGAGCCGACTCTAGGTTCTTGAACGAGGACTACCAGAGGCTCTTCTATAATAGCAAGGGAGACTTCTGACCCAATAGTAGGCTCAGATGATACCAAACACTACTTTTTCGAAGGTGTTGGAGAAGGAGGAGTGTATAATAGTCTCTATCCCTTGCCCCGTCCTCCATCGCGCACTTCTTGGTGAACCACCAATTCAGTTAGTTCTCGGATGTTGATCCCAACTGGCCTTAGAGGCGCTGGTGGCTCGTGAACCTCTACTTGAGGAGCAACCAGTTCAGTGGGTGCTTTCGAATCATCATTTGGCAGATCCTCTGCTAAGAAGTCATGGATTCCAAGAACCCACGTCCTCCTACCCCTTTGGGAAGGTTCTCGATATTGCAGAGAGATCCAAAACAAGCTGGATTTGTTAGCATGAAAGTCATGGTAAGGCATAGTGACTTTGCTGTACCCCTTGTAAAACCCTAACATCTTGTAACAGTTAGGAGTGTGACGAGGAAGCAAAAACTTAGCCCCAGTAGCTCCAGCGACAAAGTGATACCAAGCGCGGGCACCATCG
Organism: Asparagus racemosus; assembly: GCA_037177215.1. Lineage (NCBI taxonomy): Eukaryota > Viridiplantae > Streptophyta > Magnoliopsida > Asparagales > Asparagaceae > Asparagus > Asparagus racemosus. The sequence goes on along the minus strand of JBAKGM010000412.1, from coordinate 12,608,900 downwards.
ACCACACTCCCTGAACGTACCAATCCAGGATTTAGGTTTCTAATGTATAGCTGATCATAGTTGAACTGACGAGCGAACCGATACGGCAAGTATGGCTAAATATAGTCCTCTGTTCCATTCAATCTAGCGACAAGGTGACTTGGTTGAATGTTCACCAACCATTTAAAACACCCGCTAGGCAAACAAGTGGAACCCTCACTGCTCACACCGCCTTCAAATGCATCCCCAGGATTGACTCCATCAATTGAAGAAAAGCAACAATAAAGACGATAATTATCTTTGCGCTAGAGAACTCTATGAATCTCGGCAAGATATTTGACCAACCACTTGGAGCGTTCGAACCTCTGGAGCAAAGCAACGTTTGCTACACTGGGCATTGCAGCTGACATCAACTGAGGGCAATGCTGGGTGAACTATATCACTAAGCACATATATGGTAGTTCCACCCGAGGATTGGGGACTTGATTTCTCAGACACATTTCCTCTTGCTTCAGATATTCAGTGGCCAGCTCTCTCAAGCCATGATGAATATAGCTCATCATTGCAGGTAAATGGGCTAAATTATACCCACAAGCTAGCAACATGATAGGATGCAACACCTTGATCTAGATACGATCCTTCGATCAAGAAGGAACAGCACACCCCTTCAACCAAATGGAAAAGAAGCCCACGAGTAATGCCCGCTTAGATATTGGTTCTCTTGCCTAATGATGGAAGCTTTCAAATTTGTTACTAGCATGGAACCCACACGCATCCGAGTCTATAGTGTGAAGTATATGACTATCATAGAAGATACGAGTTTTGACATCCTTGGCTTCAACCGGGGGGATTGAACTTACATCCCTATCCTTTTTATTGATATGGGAAAATAAATAGTCCGCCCAAGGAACACGAGGCATAGTGAAATCGTGTCTAGCATTCCCAGTAACACTTTGGTAAATGAGGAAATGTCAAACAAACTCTCAGAATATCTCTGTCACCTGGGCAACATGGTTTGGAGGGCTCAAGTCTTTATTTGTGGGGAAAATTTCCTCGCATGGGCGACTTCCCATTGGTAAACGAGACACCTTGAATATCTTGTGGAGAGCTATCCCAATTTCACCCACCAGAGTAAAGAAGGTGTTGCTATCATAGTTATATAGTTCCAAGATGCCATACAGGATAGGCGCACAAATCTTAGCACCATACTTGGAAGCTCTCACCACAGCGTATAGCCCCATCTCATGTAACCTATCCGCGAAGGTTTCAAGAGTGAAGTCAATCAAACGAGTCCACCATTAGGTATCCGCCAATTTGATCCAACTAGGAAACCTGGCGTCTACCTCGGGATACTGAACATCATTCTTGGCAAGTTCATTCCCAAAAGTGTTTGGATTCATAGGGACTTCATTAACTGGTACATCCGCACTAATGAAACCTGGACATAGCCCAATGATGTTAATCCCGTAAAGTCCCTCGTGACGAAAGCCACCTCCGTGCTTCAGTGTACCTATCTTAATGCTATCTTCCCCATTTGTGAGATTATAGTGCATGAAACGAGGCATGACAAGATGCTACAAATACATGAAGGAGACTTGGCACTCTATCATCGACAAAGCAAACTGACGATCCCCTTAGACATAAAACCAATATCCCTCTCCCCAGTTGAAGAGGGAGTTTTTGCCAGGAACACTATCTCTAAAGAGGAATTGTGGTTTCACTGACACGTCCTCATCAGGAGTCAATAACTTAGCATCTGTGATTATCTCTCTTAGAGCTCTAGTACTACCCGCATGAATGGTTTCCATCCTCCCCTAGCTACTGTATTCCAGGAACAAAGGAATATTCCCATTGAAAACGTGCACCACTTCAGGGTCATGTGTTCCATCATGCCCAAAATGTCTACAACGATCTACAAGGGCCCTCGAATAATCAACTGCACAAAGACGAAGATGAAATTAGACCAAGCGTTGATAAGAGGAAGCAGAGTCCAGCAAAAACTATGAACTTCATCCATATACTTGAGTTAGTGAAACTCATCCAACTAAGTGAAGCGAATCTCGCCCGAGCGAGAGCCACTCAAATCAGCATGCCCCGCTCTAGCGAAGGTCACTCGAAACAAAGTAACGAACTCTACCGCAGAAGCCCAAAGGGCTAATGAGCTCCGCCAGAAGAACGAAGCTCACTTCAACAAGCGCTATTAATAGCCGCTAACAGAACTCCGCCGCGAACAACAAAAGCTCGTCAGAGAAGACCACAAATGGTCATGAGGATCTCGCCTTTAGTAGTAGATCAAGGGTTTTAAGTACCTTAAGGCACTGTTTAAAGTCCAATAGGCTGAGAATTGGCTGATCCGAAGATCATCACTGATGGGTTTGAAGCATACCCATGGCCAATTCCAATTGCGCTGGCGTTTCATCAGCCTTCAACTGACTTAGAGCTCCTCGCGTAGAGCCTCTCCCTTTAGAAATTGCATGAGGAGAAGCCATTGAGGAAAGCTAGTAAGGATTCTTGAAAAGAACTGGAGCTTTGAAGAAAATGAAGAGTTTTGAAATCAAAGTGGAGAAGAAGGAGGCAAAACAACCTATTTATAGGCTAAAATCCTTAGACTCTGCTAAAGATTCCTCGCCCCGAACTTGGCCGAGTACTTCGCTAAGACCTGATCCGCCGAAGATTTCGCTACTGAACTTTGCCATAGATCTCGCTACCAAGCTTCGCCAAAGATCTTGCCTCGAATCCCACTATCGATTTCAGCTTTGACTTTCACTAGAAATCCCTCCCAAAATGAGTTTCGCCACAACTGCGAATCTTATGCTTTTGGGCCAAACTTTGCCTGAGCTAACTTACCGAGCTTCATCCAAGACAACGGTTCTCCAAGTGAATGAACCTCGCTCAACTCACCAAACATTTGGGTGAACCACATCAAAAACATCATAATGAGTTTCACTAAGGCTCCAAATTGAGAAATCACATCTCAGTTTGTTCGAGACCCCACAAATCGAACGTCACCAAAATGAATTGGCAAAAATTCACCAAATCCCAAAATTGAGAAAACTACAACTCAATCCGTTCAGACTTCATTTGACGGACTTCAAAGCTGACTCTCACCAACATAAGGAAGCCCAAGCCTCGCTTCCAAAAGCAATGACTCCATGCAGAGTTCAAACTCACTACAGAAGCAAAGTACATGCAGATCAGTTACACAAGAGATGGAAAATTTTAGCTGGAAGAAAAGTTCATTTTTATTGATTGAAGACTCTATTACAAGGCGACACTTAAACTATCCAATTACAAGGATGTTGGATATTTGTTGCTACTGCCCTATATTTCTAAGATATGGGTAGTGTGATGGCTGAGGAGCATACACGAGCTGCACCAAGCTACAACTCATGCACCCTTAGCCACACAAGATTGGGAGATAGGAGTAGTCCCCCATTCTCTCCTTCACATTCTCTCTCTCCTCATTTTCTCCCCTAAGGGGGCAATTTTTCCTTTCATCTACAGTGCTGCGGTCCCCCACTACCGGCTGTCAGGGCCTTTCTTCGACAGCCACGTGGCCAGCCCCCGCCATTGTTCCCCACTCAGCCAATCCACTTAATCCCGCACCAACTCTCTTTAATCCCTTCTCTCTTCTCACTGTTCCTCCACCGCCTCTTTCAAAAAACCCTAGATCCATCCTAGCTCCTCCCTTAAGCTCCGTCACAACCCTAGATCCGCTCCCGCCACCATGCCTTACCCTCGTCTCCGACGCCGTTCTGCCTCTAGTGGTCCCCTACTGCTCTAATACCTCGTCGTCTGCCAATATTCCTCATCCCCGCCTAGATCCAGAGTCATCCTCTCGACCCTCAGCCCCTCCCCTTTCAGAAGTCGTATGCTCAAGCTGCGTTCTCTGTAAAGGGCCCAGGATTCGTCCGAGCTCACGCCAATGAGGTCGAGCCTTTTGCGAGAATCCCTTGCACCTGAGCTAACATTATTTGTGGCTCTCGAGAAGGAATGCCTTCCTTCTCCTTTGTTTCCTCGGATCTCCCCAAAGAAGAGGACATCTACTCTAACACTCTGGTGAAGAGGTTATGGAAGGGCGACCGTCACTTGAAGCTAGCCACAGGGAGATCCTCTCTTGGGGCATGCTGCAGCAATTCTCCATTGGGACATTAACTTCTCGAGCATTTTTACTCTGTTTTCAAGATAGTCAGGACCTGTTGAAGGTTCTTACTTGCCCATCAACAATGCTAATCACTTTCCCCTATAAGGTGTTTAGATGGCACAACCTCTGTCACCTGAAAGAGGATTCATGTTTAGCGCCAGTGTGGATCTCCTTTCCACATCTTCCTCTTCAGTGCTTTATTCTAGAATTTTTGGAATCTGTGGCTGACAAAATTGGGCGATTCTTATGTTTTGATAAAGCTACTACTACCCTTGCACGGCCCAGTGCTGCAAGAATTTGTGTTGTGTTGGATTTGAGAAAACCCCCTCCTCAGTATATATGGGTTGGACTCTTTGATAGGTTCAAACAACCAATTATCTATGAAAGAATGCCTAAATATTATAATGGATGCCACAGGCTTGGTCATACATTTGTTGAATGCTCAAAAACTTGTATTGAGAACCCTTCCTCTTTTGTTGAGGAACGAGCTCCCAATCTATAGCCTCGCCCACCACCTGTTCGATGAATTGCCTCTGGGTCTACATCGACCAGTAACCAAGGAAATAACATCCCTACAACGTCTTCAAGCTCTGGTCCTCCCACTACATCAACCAACCCTCCTCCACCTCCTCATCCTACAACTATAGAGAGCACTCAGTCAACGAGGTCTGACCTTCTTCCAAACAATATGGCTACTGATAACTTACATCAGATGCAGCTGATCACTCCTCAAGGAGAGGACTCTTCTGACCTAACCATGGCACTGCCGAATACACCCCACAAATCTCAAGTGCCTTCCAACCTTCACAAAGTGAGACAGAGAAAAAAGTCAGTTACCTTCGAGGTGCCAGGCCGATCCAACTTGACTGCAAACAAAGACTTCTGGAATGCAGTTAACAGACAAGTAGCCATAATTGAATAGGCTTGCCTCAATAACTCTAGCAACCCACCCCCAATCACTCCGTCTACAACAATTTAGAGTGAGGCGGAAGTCCCACCCCCTCTAACAACATGGTGCAATCCCAGTTAGCCCACAGCAGCAATGGGTCATCTGGCTCCTCAATTGCAGCTGACTCTCCTCCTAATTCCCCTCGTGCACTCATGACACAAGCCCAACAGTCAACAGCTGAACATGAGCTTACCACCTATGACTCGGAAGGGGAAGCACCCTCTACTGAACCTTCACTGATGCAAGGCCACAACACTGATGAACTACTTAGTAAAATGCCGCAAAATTCTAGGAGGAATAAATGACATCTAGACCAGCCTCTCAAAGTTCAACTCAGGGTCAAGAAGGACCCTAACTCATGCCTTTTATGATTATTAAGAAGGTGATTTTTAGAATGTTAGGGGCATAGCTAACCCTGACGCTTTTGGATATTGTCGACAGCTAATTACTGAACACAAACCTTTGTTGTTTACAGTCATTGAGCCTATTGTCTCCTCCAATTACATCAGAAAATTCCACTTCTACTATGTATCATCAAACTGGGTATCTAATGAGGACATCGAGGGTAAATTTTGGATTCTCTGGAGGCCAAATGTTCAGGTGCAAATTGTTAGAAAGGATATCCAAGGTATCACTATTTCTGTCAACATCGATGAGAGCTCTTTCTTGCTGTCAATAGTGTATGGCAAACACACTGTCCAGCATAGAAGGGAGCTATGGTCTCATCTCAGATTCATCCACTCGCTCAATAGAACCCCTTGGATTTAGGGGGTGGGGAATATTAATGTTATCTCTTCGATTCAAGAGAAGATTAGAGGAGCAATTCCACAACCACGTGCGATGGAGGAATTCAACTGCTGCATTCATGATTGCCATATGGCTCCGGTCACTACATCAGGGAATAAATTCACCTCGTATAATAACATGGAAAGCTCCCAACGCACGTGGAAATTGATCGAGTCCTTCAATCCCTAGACTTGCTTCTGCTAGGTGGTTTGTCAGCCCAAGCTCTCCACAGAACATTCTCAGACCATTCACCATTAATTCTATCATGGCGCCTAAATTCATAAATGGGCCCAAGACTGTGGCGATATCAACGCATGTGGTCGCAACATGATTCATTCCAAGAACTGGTCATTGAGCAATGTAAAGTTCCTCGTGCCTTGTCTCCTCTAGTAGACGTTTGCCTTAAACTTAAATCCCTGAGAGGTGCCTTGAAACAGTGGAACTCATCTACTTTTGGTAACATTTTCTTCCAGAAAAATACTTTGGAAGCTAACATTTCAGTGCTTGAATCTCCACTGTAGAATAATTGGGATCGTGCAATCCATGCCCAACTCCTAGATAATAAGTCTAAATGGTGAGAAATCTATATCAGAAAATTTCCGAGAAGAAATTTTCTAGAAGCAAAAATCTCACATCAAATGGCTTAAAGAAGGGGATGCTAATTCTCGCTTCTTTCATGAGATTGTGTGCAGCAAATCAGCCCAAATGAAGATTGATTCTATTAAGGGCGCCACTGATGAGCTTATATCTAGCCATGAGGCTATCCAGATGGTACCTGTGGATTTCTTTGCCAACTTATTCACTTCTGAACATCACCTTATTAGAGAGGATTTGCTTAACCTCATACCCACACGTATTTCCACAGAGACTAACTCTAGATTACTCCAACCATTTAGCTTATCAGACTTCACATGGCTACAGCCTCTATTCCTATAGACAGTGCTGCTGGCATGGATGGATTCTTAGCATCATTCTTTACTTCCATGTGGGATACCATAGGGGAATCCATCCCGGCCGCTGCTAATGAATTCCTGAAGACCAAACACATGCAAGAATCCCTTTCTCATACTGTGTTGGTCCTCATCCCAAAAACCCAATCAGTTAGCAGCCTCAATGACTTCACGCCAATCAGCCTATGCACCACTTTGTATAAAATTATAGCAAAAGCTATTTGTATGAGACTTGCCCCTATCCTTCCATCTATTATTTCCTCTAATCAAGGGGCGTTTGTACAGGGCAAGAGCATCACTGTCAACATAGGCCTAGCTTAGGAAATATGCAGGGAACTTGATAAAAAAGCGAGTCATCCTAATATTATTCTGAATCTCGACATGTACAAAGCATATGACCGTCTTGAATGGGATTTTCTATGGGCAGTGATGTCTCGTTTTGGTTTTTCTTCAGACTGGATTGAGCTACTCAAAGCATGAATCTGTAATTGTCACTATTCTATGGTATTCCAGGGAGTTTATAAGGGGTATTTCATGAGCTCTCGGGGGTTAAGACAAGGGGACCCCCTATCCCCAAGTCTATTTATCATAGCTGAGGAGGTCCTATCTCTAGGCTTTACTCTTTACTCGATTCTGGTGGTAGCTCAGTACTCAAACCACCATAGCGGTATGCCCATCTCACTCCTATCTGTGGATGATCTTAACATCTTTGCTAATGCTGCTCGCCGATTGCTCCAACAAATCATGTCTCTTCTAGATATGTATATGCAAAGCTCAGGGCAACTTCTCAACTTATCTAAAAGCCACTATTTCATTAAGGCTTATGCATCTCGGTCCCGTATAAGAGCTATTGAAAATACATTGCCCTTCTCTAGAGGCTCTTTCCCAATGACATACTTGGGTGTTCCCATTGGTCCGGGGCAAAGGAAAATATGTTAATATCTTCCTCTTATTGACAGAATTAAGAAGCGTATACTGGGTTGGCATTGCAAACTCTTGAGCACTGCAGGGAGGATTGTTCTCATAAAACATGTCCTGAGTAGCATGCCCATCCATTTGCTATCGGCCACTTCCATCCCTAAATCAGTTTTAAGCATCATTGAAGCCTTGTTTTCTAATTTCTTTTGGGTTCTTCTGAGCATGGTAAGAAAAACCACTGGCTTCAGTGGCACAAACTGTGCACCCCTATTTGTGAAGAGGGCTTGGCTTCCATAAACTTGATGACGTGAAGCAAGCCTTTCTTCTCAAGCAATGCTAGCACCTTAGCACCAAATCCTCTCTTTGGACTCTGTTTATGCAAGCTAAATACAAACTTCAGCCTAATCCTATGGCTTGGACAGGCCCACAGCGATGTTTAGTAGAATTCAAAAATATCCTAGCCATTAAGAATGTTTTTGCAAACCATTGTTCTTGGATCATTGGCAAAGGTGACATATCATTCTGGTATGATCGATGGCACCCTGAGTTTCTGTTGGATCTCTTCAGTCCTAATGAGGATATCCATCTGAAACTTAGGGATTTTCAACATAATGGTATATGATTGTTTGATGATCTCATCCCCTCACTTGGTCCCGAAGTGGTGCAGTCCCTACATCACCGTGCCCCTAGGCTCACGGAGGATGATGACAAGCGGCATTGGGCTCCTGAAAACACTGGGTTATTCTCTACCAAGTCTGCATGGGAAGCTATTCGGAACCACCATCCCCACATGCATATTCTTGAGGAAATCTAGAAAACACCTATGCCCACATCGGCCAAGCGTATATGTTGGAGGAGTTTTTCAAACATCATTCCTGTGGATAAAAGGGCTCAACAAAGTGGTATTTATATAGCTTCTAAATGTGTCTGCTGTAGCAACCCCAACTGTGAAACTCTTGATCATCTCTTCCTGCAAGGTGAGCTAGCCTATTCCATATGGTTGTACTTTAGCACTATGTTTGTAGTCCCTTACTTCCCTGGCGCAGTCTATAACTGCCAAAATTAAATGGTGGTTTTGGACTTGCAAAGGGAAATCTCACTTTTCAATCATGGGAAGGCTAGCTTGTATTGCAATTTGCCATCAACTATGGAGCTATAGAAATAACATTATTTATGGGGGTATGACTAAAGACTTTATGCACGCGAGAATGGTAGTTATTGATGCCCTACAACATGTGGACCAACTTGTTAAACCCATGATGTATTTGTCTAAGTATGGTATTGATTCCTTGAAGACTTTAGGCATCACACCCAAGTCCCCTAAGGCCAAACGTATCTCATTGTGTGCTTGGACCCCACCAAGGGCTAATACTTATGCTTTGAATGTTGATGGTTCTTGCTGTGGTAATCAAATGGCCATTGGGGGAGTGATTCGGGACCATAGTGGGAACCTTGTTTGTGCATGTGCTGGGCCTAAGCGTGTTGGTACCAGTTTCCAAGGAGAAATTCATGCTTTAGCGTTGGGAGCAGAACTTATTGATGAGTTGCAATTACAACCCACTACAGCTTATACTGACTCCATGAGCCTAGTAAAGAGCATTGGACAAACATGCCCACATTGGAAAACCACTCGTATTTGGCAAGCCATGAGCCTTCACTTGAGTAACATTCCTGTTTTGCACTGTGCAGGGGAAACCAGTTTGGTTGCTGATGCCTTGTCAAAGTTGGGCCACAACTTATCACATCTCATGTATTCCTTTTCCCTAGCTGAACTTCCTACGTCAATTTAGCAGCTTCTATGGATGGATAGCATGGGATATTGCTTCATTCGCCACTGCTGACTCGGTTTTTAGCACAATAATGTTTAGTATGCAGCAACAGCACAACCTCATCGGACCACGTTGTTTTTTCTAGTAAATCTAGTTTTTTCAGTTTTGTTTTGTGGTTCAGGAGCCTATAAGTCGAGAGCTCCCCTCTTGTCGATGTATAATATACTTGTATTTTGCCATGTGAACAGTGTTGTTAGTTCATGGCTCAGGGTGTATTTTGTTATTTCCTTTGTGTTCATTTTGTACATGTGAGGGAAGTTTCACAGTGCTGTCAAGCTCTCTCGTGTTAGAGAGGAGCTATTGATGTACTTTTGGATTAGTATCAATATATAAATATATGCATTTTCTTTAAAAAAAAGATTGGGAGATAGGAAGTGCTCCCGTGGCTCTAAAATGAGCCATATCTATAGCAAGAAGCACTTCCTATAGTCAAAAATTGACGTTGAGCCTGAGTCAGCCACACGATGTCTAATTATGATCTAGGTTCACTTTCGTGACACCTCGTTACTATCGGAGTCTTCGCTCGTGGAGACCCAAGGGTCTTTCTTCAAGCACCATTTTAGTCGCCGAATGGCTTTACGAAGAGCGCAGCACTCGAGACTCCATGCATCCTGATTGTGGTTTAGTTTGTGCCAAGTTGTTGACTGATTATGGATGATCCCCTCGAGTATCTCTTTCTCGTTCAACAACAACTCCGCCAAGCAACGGAGTATGCGGAGTTCATCCGCTTAATTACCCTGAACTTGTGCTAACTCCTATTGGAGTCTTTTGATTTCAACTCCTCCGTCGAGGAGCATCTCTGGTCTATGCGACGTTAGCGCAGACATGGAGAAGAAGAAGAAGAAGATGGAAGGAACAATGAGAATAGATGAGGATAGCTACTATTTATAGCCAATTTCAAATCTTAACTCCCAAGGCAATCACATCTTCCGAGATTCAATTGGACCGGACAAAGAGCCTTTGACTTAGCCTAAAACTCGATCAAATCCACAACGGATCTCATGGGATCTTCAATCAAGAGATCTTAGCCACAAATCACAGCACAAATCTAGAGGTGAATCAGAACAAACTTCGCCAAGCCAGCAAGCGCCGCCAGACGATGAACTTCACCAACAACAGTTCAAAATGCATTGAGCTTCGCCAGTGAGCGAACATCACCAACCAATGAGCTACGCTCAGTAAGTCAGTAATGAGCAACCTTCACTCAAACTTAAAATCAGTTGAACTTTGCTGATTTATCCAACATCGCCCTAACAACAAAGAAGGTGAGTTTCATTCTAAATATGGATTTGGACGAGCACAAGCATCATCAAACCTTTGATACAAGTCAGCAACCAAGGAAGCTAAGTTCAACAGTACACCTCTAGCAACCAAGTAGGCAAATGAAGACAAGTTTTACCCAATCAAGACAACTCGTGCCACGTTGAATAATACATCTCTTGCTATTTACCTAAGGTATTTCAATCCCTGTTACAAGCTTGAATGCAGGATCTTGAAAACTTTGGGGAGGGGGTAAAGTAGGCGGCTAAAATATATTTTTACTAAGGCCTATGATTAGCTTGGATCCAAGAAGTGAGGGCCCATAGGCTAAACACTTCGAACAGGCCCAAAGTCAAGCCCACGATGGACTGTGACAAAGGTTGCCCAAGCGAGCCCCACCAAGGGTCGAATTTTATGTTAAATTCAAGCCCAATAGTGAGGTTCATTGATGAAATCTGCCCACATCTAATCAAGTGGACTGAATCATCCACTTCTGAAGAAGGTGCATCCACATTCAGGACAACCCTCGCCTGCAACTGCAGGGAACTTTGCCCACGCCTTTGGCGGACTTCGCCAAGGTCAAGAAGTCCGTCTGATAGTCGTTTCAGAGCTATTTTTAGGGGATAACCACTCCCTCATTATCTCTCACTTTAATGGACACTTAATCTACAATTAAAGAGGTCATTAACTCTCTCTTTTAGCCTATAAAAAGAGAGGAGAAAAAAAGAAGAGAAGGAGAAGAGTTTGGAAAAATAACGACAACACACTCATCCTAAGCTCCTCGAGAGGTATTGCTAAGAGAAGACTGTGTTAGCTTCCATGCAATCTACAATTAGTAAAAGATCCATCGTCTTAGTCGGTTCATCAATGGAGTACAAGATTAATGATCCACTGACACACAGAAAAGAACCCCCAGGAAATATAAATTTTTCCTTTGTTTCACCATTGTCTCTTAAATTGTAATATGAGTTAATTACAATTACAAAAGACCCGAAACAATAATCTATGTTTAGTTAATCTTAAGTAAAATATGATAAAAAGAGAGTAGCTCAGAAATACTAAATAAAATTAACTGGTTGATTCAATTTTAGATTCCCCATTTATCTGCTTGATTTCCTCCATCTTTTACTTGCTTTGATTTTATTCTTTTTTATTATTTTCTTCTCTTCTTGATTTTGTTCTTGTCTATTTTCTTTATTTCCTTTCCTTATTTGTTCTTAGTTTTCTTTTATTGTTCACTCTCTTTCTCCCCACTTGTTCTAATTTTTTATTTGTAAATAATCACACACTCTGTGTATCTCCACTCTTTCACTCCTCTTTGTCCACACAGAACTCTAGGATCTAATTTAGAATTATTCCTACACATCTTCCTCGTGGGATCGACATCTTTCTATATTGTAACTTAATAGTTGTGCACTTACAACTTTGCATTAACTACCCACCATCAACTACTCCTTGCTCGTACACATACTTGAAGCACTGATGAAGTGTCGATGAGACGATTATATTAAAATGGGTCTACGGACGTCCTAAAAGTATGTTACAGGGTATTTCTACATCAATGATGTAGCATGTTACCTCCGTCTTTTAAGTCGCCAAGCTAGCAAATGAGATGAATTTTGCCTAGTGACTGACTACTGGTGGAATTACTCTAAAGATTGTAGTAGTTGTTCTGGGCAACTTGTATAGCAGAATACCCATGAAGCTAAGGAGCCTCCGAGGGACAATGCTTAAAGCAGATCCTAGATCGATGTGGAACCACTCGACCTTGTAGATGGTTAAAATATATTCTATCCAGACCAATGTTCAGCCTGGATCCAAGAAGTAAATGCCCATAGACTAAACGCTTCAAATGGGCCTAAAGTTAAGCCCACGACAGGCTATAGCAAAGCTCGCACAAATAAGCATGTGAACATCGCCATACAGCCCACTTCAGCTCAGTCTAAATTAGTCAAAAAATGAGCCATGTGAAGTTCGCTATTTGATGTCAGCGAACTTCACCCACAGCTACCCACATGGGCTATGTTAGCCTTGATTCAAAAGTGATGGACCACCCACGTCCAAGTAAGCCTCGTTCAATCACTTTCAGCGAGCTTCCCAACCAATTAATCAGCAAATTTTGCTAATTAGAAGTTTGAGAGCTATTCTCAACGAGATAACCACTCCTCCACTATCTCCTACTTTAATAGCCACTTAATCCACAATTAGAGCCCATTAACTCTCTCTCTCTCTCTCTCTCTCTCTCTCTCTCTCTCTCTCACTCAACCAATAAGAGGAGAAGGAGATTGTTCATTTAATAGGATCGTTAAATGATTACAAACGAAGAGATCAAACACCCCCATATATGTGCAGAATTAACATTTTCTCTCTTTTTTCGATATTTGGTCCTAAGAGAAGACTGAACTATCTTCTAAGCAACCAAATCAGAGATCTATAGCAAAAGACACATCGTCTTAGTCAGACCATCAATAGAGTACAAGATCGACACTCCATTGGCACACAGAAAAGAGCCCCTAGAAATATAAATCATAATCTGTGTCAATTGTAACCCAAAACAAGATGTCAACTCTGCTGGGGACTACTTTCCCCTACAATGAGAAAATTGTGTCTCAGTCCAACACTAAGATCCTTGGGTCTTTTGCTGAATTGTTAATCATAGAATTTGACCAAGCAAAGGTCAAGGAATTCATTTCCTCGAACCAATTATCAATGACAACTATGAGGAAATATTGCAAAATTCACTGCAGTGTGAACCTAGGGTCTAAATCAACATCCGCATGTGTAAAGGTGACCTTCACAAAAGGCGGTTTGAGCTTCACTCGAAGCCAAACGAACATTGCCCAGAGTAAAGAAATATCAACCCTCACCTCGAGCGAAGTTCAAAACATTCTCACGTCTTCTGATTTCAAACATTAGTCCACAACTCCTTTAGGAGTTCAATATAAAGCATCTAGTGATGCTCGCTATGCTTCCTCGATAGAAGCAAAGAACGGGGGCAACCCCTTATCCAAATTCTCGCAAGGGAATGACATCACAAATGGTGATTCGTCTGACCTCGCTAAGTGAAGGTTTGGCCAACACCTTCGCATGCCAAGACTTAAATGTTCTTTACTACCAACTCGGTCAGTTATAAATCCTCCTTAGAAGACCGATGCGTCTCTCTCCTCTTCTAAATAGTTGAGTTTAGAGCACAGACGGCAGACTACTCTCACAGCCTACTCGCATGGTCGAGCCAACATATTCTTCACTACCAACTTGGTAACCATCAGTCACCTGCTCTCACGACCAACTCAATTAGCTGACCACTCTTGTGGTCGACTCGACCAGCCGACAACTCGCATAACCGAGTGAAAAGGCAGTGATTGTTGATCCTCACCTAGACGAGCCAAAGAGGCGGCAATTGCCTTGAACTTCTCACTAGCGGACTGACCTAATATTAAATGCACGGTCAGAAATCATTATTACCCTAGCCCTCACAGCCTTTATGACTCATCAGACCTCATCAGCACTATGCACATTCCTTCTCCCTCATATTATTTAACACCTGGGTGACTCACCCCTCTCTGCAGCTGAAACCTATAAAGTAGATGATGACTCAGCCCCCTGGTTGGACTTGTCTAAAGTTACCAATTTGCCCATTCAGATCTGCTATAAAAGGAAGAAGCTATCTGCTACTTAGGGTAAGCAACTATCTACCCCCAAAAACTCTTAAATAGTTAAATTTACTTCTCTACTTAAGCTAAAGATACTAACTTGATCGTCAGAGGAACCACCGGAGAACCCAACTCCACCCTCTTACAAGTTATTCATGTGCAGGATGAACAGTTTGTCTCAGAACCAGTCATCCGAAAGAGTTTGAAGACCTTAACACTCTCCTAATCTACATACTAACCTGCTTTTGATAACTATCATTAACAAGAACAATAATGGGTTGTGGATATGACGGAGCTTTGATCATCTCCAACAAATGGAAGCTCCAGGACAAGCTTCTAAAGAGTGATTTGAATGATTGGAAAAGATGATAGGTTAGCTCAAATCAACCTCTCAACCTTATCTGAGTTCTTCAAAGGAAAAATGATCAATTATCAAATTTTCTCTTGAAGAAGAACAAATGCATCAAGAAGACATAGATTCTAATCATTTAGGATAAGAAACATCGGCATCTCCTAGCCAAGTCAGGAGGCAAAGGTCCTCGAGGACCTGTAAAAATAGCTCAACGCTCTTTCTCAGTGAACTGAGCTAAAGAATATTGGAATCATCCGACCTTACCCCATCGAGTGGGACATAGTCCCCCACCCGATGAAGTTTAAGCCACCGACATTGCATATGTTTGATGGTAAAGGTTCTCTAAACTAGCACATCTACTACTTCCACCAACAAACTAGAAATGTAGTGGGTAATGACGTCATTAAAGTGCAACTTTTCATTGGTACCCTCGAGGGGGTAGCATTCGACTTATTTCAGAATCTACCTGAGAGATCAATCAAGTCTTGAGCTAATCCGGAATCTATGTTCCTCCCACAATTTCACGAGGAACAATTAGATGTTACCATGGCCAAACTCCTCTCTGAAAAGCAAAGAGGAAATGAGACGGTTGGGGAATTCATCGAGCGATTTCGCAATCTGATATTATGGTATCGAGATATGCTATTGCCGATGCTACTTCAAACTTATTGACATAATTTTGTGGGTTGTGTAGAAGCTCATATGGGCATTGTACAACCTATACATGGAAGGACTTAATACAGCAAGCTAAAATAGCAGAAAAATTATCAGAACACTTTAACAAGTTTGAACCCAGTACTAATTTCAGGGGTAACAAAGGCAAACAAGAGCAGTCCTCCCAGTCAAAACTAAAGAGACTTTCCTGGTCAAGGTCAAGATACCTGACAGCCAGTAGAGGGAACCAAGAAAGAACTTTCAGCGCAACTACTCCTACAAAGATGAGCATACAGTTGCTATCTTTCATGTCCTCAACAAAGATAACCAGCTAAAGATTCCTAAAGCCCGATGCCATGAAGAAATCAGAAAGACTGACGATCCTAACTACTTTTTTTACCATAGAATATTGGGACACCTGATGAATAATTGTTACATCCTCAAGGATAAAATACTGACCTTCATCGAGTCATGAATCCTCAAGCCCTAACCTAAGCAAAAAAAGTCACAGCCAGCATGTAGCATCCTTCGAACGATCCTAAAGCCCCATTCTGATATGACATCATAGCCCAGTTAGCTAATATCCTAGTTCGTATAATCTTGTTCGTACTTCTACGTTTGTCTATGGAAATGAGGGAGGCTTTGACAGAAGCTTTGAACGATAGTGAGGCGTTTCTCGCCCACATGTCCAAGCCACCCAAGGAGTAAGAACATGAGCAGTGCTATCAATGTCAACGACAGGCACCTTGTATCACCGTCACTCCAAATGACATGCTCATTAAAGACCATCATCACAACTGCCTCATTTACTATACCGGGTATGTGAGATCGGTGAAGGTCGAGAGGATTCACATTGACCCAGGCTCTGCTTTGAGCATAATCTTGGGAAGACTCTTGAGCTTTCTGGGTATTCACCTTCACAAGATCTCAAGGACTATGGCCACCATCTTTAGTTTTAACTTTAGAAGTAGCCGATCTCTTGAGAAGATCTGACTTAAATACCATGTTGACAATTTCAAGATGGAAGTGACTTATTATGTCATCGATGTTGAAACACCCTACAACCTTCTCCTCGAACGACAGTGGATCCATTCCAACATGATTGTCTCATCAACGCTTCATCAATGCTTCAAGTACATCGATGAGTAGAGGGTTCCACAAAAGGTCAATGCTAAAAAGCATCTCTTTAATGGGGTGGAGAATTACTTTACTGACTCTCTCTTATATGATGATAATCATACAATCGAGATTGCTCTTTCTAATGATGAAGATAGCAATAATGAAGCGGACAATGAGCTGGATCCAAATGATGATCTGAACTAAAAAATAGCACCACTTATAATTACCCTCGGGGAACTATGTACCGACCAGTCAGTCGAAAATCAGGGCGACTGGATCTTTAATGAAGTAAAGTTTGCTTATGACTATTCTTTAAACTCTGAGTATGAAAGCTCAAGAGCCGAAGCTCTAATGTCTTGGCTAGCTTTAGAACCAACTTCCTACATGTCTATAAATGAGTCTTACTCAACTCATTAGAAGCTAGGTGACTCAGAGAATGCTACTTTCATGGTCCAAGCTAAAGGGGCACCCCGAAATCCTATTATCTTTGGACAAGTCGAGCTACTTTCACGGTCCAAGCTAAAGGGGCCACCCGAAATCCTATTATCTTTGGAAAATTGAGCTGTGACCACACTTATCAAGCTAGGATAAGGAAACCAAAGGAGTTTCACAGTTCTCTTGCTACAGCCAACAACCGCGGCATATAATGACAAAAATGGGGTACGACTTCGCTCTAAAATAAGTATTGAATTTCAATCAAGGACCAAAAGTTCTTCTAATCCCCTTCGTACCAGAAGGAGAGGCCTTCAATTATTATAATCAAACTAAATGTGGACTTGGATACATTTCTCCTAAAGTCGATTCGTAAATAGGACCAACATCTCATGATTTTCTAAGAAGCTCTTTAGACACGTCTAGCTTGGATTCTGATGTCAGCATTGAAGCCATATTCGGTGAATTCATGGTTAACATGGTTTCATACAGTTTAATCGTGGACCTTAATGAATGCTAAGTGTTTGAAGATCCTAAAGATGATCTCTAAGTAAAGCATCTTGGAAAACAGTGGGAGCCATGTTTTGAAATCAGCGAACTACCCACCGAAGATAAAGTGATCCAAGCCAATATAGGCGATGAAGCCAATCCTAAACCCATCTTCATTAGCAAGGGTTTATCACTCACTGAGAAAGAAGAACTCATAACTCTCCTTCAAGATTACATTGATGTCTTCACCTGGAGTTACGAAGACATGCTTGGGTTAGATCCTAATGTGGTCATACATCACCTTAACATTGACCCCAATGTTAAGCAGGTCAAGCAACAACAACAATGCTTCCATCCAGAGTTGATGGAGCAAATCAAAAAAGAAATTAGCAAACTCATCGAATGCAGGTTTATCCGTGAAGAACAACATCTGAATTGGCTAGCTAACATCATTGTGATAATGAAAAAGGATGGTAAAATCTGAATCTGTATTGACTTCTAGGATCTTAATCTTGATTGCCCAAAGGACGAATTTTCTCCCTCTATCATGGATGTAATGGCTGACAATATGTGGGGGTTTGAGAGGATGTCATTCATGAATGGGTTTTCTAGATATAATCAAATTAAGATGTATCCAGATGATCAGAAACACACAGCTTCTAGGACACCCTGGGGGGTATTCTGTTATACAGCAATGTCATTTGGTCTAAAAATACTGGAGCAACTTATCAATGCCGGATGAACATCATTTTTTGTGACCATTTGTGCAAGATGGTAGAGTGCTGCATCGATGACCTTGCAATCAAGAGTTGTCATAAATAAGATCATGCCAAGGATTTGAGGATGGTGTTTGTAATCATGAGAAAATATTAACTCAAGATGAGCCCAACCAAGTCTTTCCTAGGGGTATCATCAGGTAAATTCCTAGAATTTATAGTAACATCTAAAGGGATACTTCTTGATCCTAAAAAAGTAAAATTCATCCAAGAGATGTCACATCCGAGGAATCTCAAAGAACTCAGAGGCTTACAAGGATGATTAGCCTATATCTGCCAGTTTATATCCAACCTGCCCAAAAAACGTCAACCCTTTCAAAGGCTGATGAAGAAGGGCATTTTGTTTATTTGGGATGATGCTTATCAAAGAGCTTTTGATGAGATAAAGAATTATCTCATGAAACCACCTGCCCCACCCGCACTAGTTTTAGGTAAACCTTTCTTAATCTATTTCAGAGCGATAGATCACTCCCTAGAGCACTTCTTGCTCAAAAGAATGATGGTGGCCATGAGCAAACCATTTATTATCTCAACTAGACTATGATTGATGTTGGGCATTGCTACAATCTGGTCAAAAACATGTCTAGCATTAGTTTTCACGGTCTAAAAGATGCGACACTACTGACTGGTCAATCCATCCATGTTATTTCAAGAGTTAATCTTCTATGGATACTCATGACGAAACTCAGATCACTAAACTCTAGGTTAGCTAAATGGGTAATATTGCTTTCACAGTACGATATGATATTCGTGCTACAGAAAGCAGTTAAAAGCCAAGCAATAGCCAATTTCTTGGTGGATCATCCCATTCCTGAATATTCTAAACTCTACGAAAACATCCAAGATGAGGTCATCGAGTCGAATGTTGTCTCGGATCACCAAGTGTGACAACTTTACTTTGACAGCACGTCAAGGTGCAACCACATAGGAGCAATTGTCACAGGAGTGGGGGTAGTGTTGATTGATCCCCATGGACACATCCTCCCTCGGGCTTATTCATTGACCAAGCCATGCTCTAATAATGTGGTTGAGTATAATGCCATCATAATTGATCTGTAACTCACTCAAGATATGGGTATTAAATACCTTGAAGCCTACGGCAATTCTAGCTTGATCATCAACCTGATCAAAGGAGAATATGAGGTCCGTCATGATGACCTTACACCCTACCACGAAGCAGCAATGAGGTTTGTTCATTCATTCAAAAGTTTCTACATCAGTTATGTAGTCCGCCTCGAAAACACTCAGGCGGATGCTTTGGCATCCCTCACACCAACACTTGTCTTGACTCCCAAGTCTATTAGGCGCATCTCAGAGGCTAGCCATCAATTATACTCCCCAGAGCAAATTCTTAAAGCTAACGAAGTGCATGTCATGCCAACTCACTTCGAATCTAATGATTAGCATTTTCTGATCATTGATTATGTCTTGCATGGAATACTACTAGATAATTCAAAGCAAGCAACCTCCTTCCAAAGAAGGGCTTCACGCTTCTTCTATAATTCTGCTAAGCAGATTTTGTATTGTTAATCATTCGTCGACGTGTTGCTCCGATACTTATCACCAAGTGAAGCTTGAGAAGCACTCAAGGAAGCCCATGATGGTACACGTAGAGCTCATCGATTGGTTCCTAAACTTCAGGACCGAAAGAATTACATCCAACTGTTGCCTCATGGAAATTTGAAACATGGGGTATGGATATCATCGGGCCAATTAGCCCACCATCCTCTAACGGCCATCATTTTATCCTAAACATTACTGATTACTTCTCTAAATGGGCTGAAGCCATTCCATTAAGAGATGTTAAGACATCTATCATGATTAGGTTCTTGAAGCACCACGTTATTTATCGATTCGGCATCCCTCGATGGATTATCCACACCAACGATTCTCAGTTTATCAGTTGACCTTTCTTCAAATTTTGCAATAAGTTCAGAACTCAAGATGTGGCTTCTACGTCATATAACCTAGCTGCTAATGGTTTAGCCAAACCTTCCAACAAAACCATCATCAAACTTCTAAAGACGTTTGTCTCCTCCAACTAACGAGATTGGGACGAGAACCTTGGAGAGTGTTTATGGGCTTATCAAATAGCAGTCCACACTCCCACTGGCCCCACGCTTTTTTCATTGGTCTACGGATGTGCAGTCGTGATCTCTTTGGAAATTCAGATGCTATTATTGAGAATTGCTCTTGCCGAGAAAATGATAACTGAAGAACTTCATCAAAAGCGGCTCTAAGAACTAGAAGCGCTAGCTAAACTAAGACTTCAAGCTCAACAACGAATCAAGATCTACCAACCACAAATCTCAAGAGCCTTCAACAGGAGAGTCAGAGAACGATCATTCAAAGAAGGCGACCTAGTCTTAGTTGTTCGTTGACCCATGTTCATGACGCACAAAACTAAGGGTAAATTTTAATCCAAAATGGGAGGGTCTATTTGTAATAGAGGTAATCTACTCAAATGGAGCATATCACCTAATTGACCAAAATAGCAATAGGCTCATGGCACCAATCAGGGGAAAGTTTCTCAAGAAATATTACCCTTCATTCTGGTCAATTTCATCTCTCTATAGAGATTTTAATCATGTTTAATTTTCCATCTCTGATCATGAGAATAAATTCTCAACATACTTTATTGATCATCTTGATCCAAAATCCAATCAAAATCCTTAATGAGTCATCAAGTTAAAATCACACCTATGATTGACTCCAAATGTATTACCACCGTCGTGTTAACATTACACCTCTAAATGGTTTACACCTTTATGTTCTGACTAGTGAACATTGCACCTTTGTTGGATCATTTCATCGACTGGTTAATATTATATCTCTCTCCGCTTGTCTTTTTAGATTCGACCAATTAGTTAACATTACACTTCTATCGATTTTCTACTATTAAGTTAACATTGTATTTCCAAATGGTAGTCAACCTTTGGACTCCTTCAACCTGATCGATTAACTTTACACCTCTTTCAGAAGTTATATTTGACATGTTAACATTACGTCTCTATCAAATACTCTAATACTATCATGTTAACATTACACCTTTTGAATAGTATCAACTCAATCAAACTTGATACGTTAACACTACACCTCTATCAGTTTGATTCTATCATTTTTCTCCCCAGCAAGGATATCAATATGATATATTAACATTACACCTCTATCGTACACATATCAAAATGGTAAAAGTTCTTTATTATTAAAAGAACTTATCTATTACAAAAAGGAGAATTCTAAAGGGTATATGGATAAAAAGATTGTATTCGAGCAATACACTTAGCTATCTTTGTATCCTTAGCTTCAAGAGTAATTTTCAGGGCTCTTTCCCTCAAAATCCTAGGATAAATTAGAGCAGCTTGAACCCTGATAGCCTCCTGCTTAGCTGTCTTAGCCTGAAGTTGAGAAGCCTTGAGATCCCACTCCTTAACCAATTCAGACGACTTGAGTTCGAGTTCCTCCTTCTAGTGTTGAGCTTCTTCCAACCTAGTTTGATCTACAGCGATGGCCACCATGACCTCATTGATGGCAGCTTCCCATTCCAGATTGACGTTGTTAAGCTTAACTGATTACAATCAACAAGTGCAAGGCTACCATTTAGTTCTTGAAGCCTCTTATTCATCTGCTCCATCTCCTTACGAGCGAACTCTTCAACCTTATGGTGCTTCGCTGAGAGATGATGAAATTCAAGTTTGGCAATACTTTCAATGTCGGCTGCATGAAGCAGTTGCAACCTTTAGAATTGAAGCTCAGCCTCGTCAATCATCTTCTTGAATGGCTTAGTATGTTCAGCTCCCACAATCGACATCAAAATGCTAAGTTGATTCCTCAACAAAGCAAGAGTTCGATCAGATAAGCCTCAGGCAACCAAGTAGCTTGAAGACAACTTTCAACTCAAACAAGATGACTCAAGCTACGTTCAACAGTACGCCTCTGCCTATTATCCAAAATATTTCAATCCCTGCTGCAAGTCAAATGCAGGATCTTGAAAAGTTTAGGAGGGGTCTTGTAGACGTTTAAAATATATTCTATCTAGGCCAATGTTCAGCTTGGATCTAAATTGTGAACGCCCATGGGCTAAATGTTTCAAATGGGCCCAAAGTTAAGCCCACAACATGCTATAGTGAAGCTCGCTCAAACAATCTTGTGAATATCGCCATACATCTCACTTCAGCTCAGTCTAAATGCGTCAAAAATAAGCCACACAAAGTTCACTGTTTGATGTCATCAAACTTTGCCCATAGCTACCCATGTGGGCCACATTACCCATGATTTAGAAATGATGGCCCACCCACATCCAAGTGAGCCTTGCCCAAAGACTTTCAATGAGCTTCACCAACCAATTATCAGTAAACTTCACCAATTAGACATTGAGAACTATTCTCAAGGAGATAACTGCACCCCCACTATCTTCTATTTTAATGACCACTTAAACTAAATTAAAGGCCATTAACTCTTTCTCTCTATAGAAGAGGAGGAGATTGTTCGTTCAAGAGGATCACCAACTAAGAGATCGAACACTCCCATACACGCGTAGAATTAACCTTTTCTCTCTTTCTTTTCGATACTTGGTTCTAAAAGAAGGCTGAGCTATCTTCTAAGTAACCAAATTAGAGATCTACAACAAGAGATTCATCATCTCAATTAGACCGTTAATGGAGTACAAGATCGACGCTCCATCGAGATGCAGAAAAGAACCCTTGGAAATATAAAATTTTCTTGTTTCTCTTTGAATTTTAATCTGTGTCAAATGTAATTCAAAAGACCCGAAACATGCCTTGGTCAAACCGACATATCCTGTATAGTAAAGGGGTGGTTGTGATTATGGTCCTTCATGAGCATGTCTTCAAGGGTGAAGGTGATGCTAGGCATTTGTTGTATTCCCTGATGACATTGATAGCACTGCTTTTGTTCATCAATCAAAGAAGACTCGGGCATATGAATTAGGAATGCTTCACTGTCCATCAACGCTTCCTTCAAGCTTCCCTCGTATCCTTAGACCAATGTAAAAGTTCATGAAAGGTTATAAAAGTTAGGATGTTAGCCAGCCAATATATTGTACTAGAATGGACTATGCGTTTAGACGATGGTTGCTTCAATACCTTGTCAAATCTCGTTTCCTTTTCTTTAGCAGTCTCGGGCTACTTGGAAGGCCTAGTCGGTCATACTTCCTCAGCTAGTCCCTGCCAAATCTCATTCATGTGGGTGGAGCCCGGTTCAGTTGTGCTGCCATGGCCATTTTCTCTTCCTCCGAATATGTCATTAAGGAGACTTGCAAAGATTCCTCACCTACGATTGCAGAGATAGTGTTAAGTCTTTATCTTGCCCTTAGTCTTTGTATGAGGTGTTGGTTTGAGAGAATTCCAATGTTCATCAAGGAAAAGGTCGGGATGAAGCAACATCACCTCTCCTTTGTTAGTTGTGAGAGGGACAAAGCCTTATTTCTGATGACGTTGCTGGTCATGATTGACGATCTCCATTCTTACAACGAGAATGGGGATAACCCCATTCTAAACCTGAGCCTCTAGCATAGAGCTGAATTGAAGGGTCACCATGTTGGCAGTAACGTTCTTCTACTCAGGTCAAAACTTGAGAATCCTAGAATCAATGAATATTTGTATTTTATCCTTGATGATATAATAGTTCTTCATCGAATGTTCCAACATTCTATGATAGACACAATAATTAGGACCGTCAGTTTTCCCAATATCTTCAGGGCATCGAGCTTCTGGAAGCTTTAGCTGATTGTTCTTCTTGAGCACATAGAAAATAGTGATGGTTCATCTTTAAAAGTGTAACTCCATCGGGTACATTTCAAGAATCTTTCTTCTATTTGTCAGATTTCTCAAACTCGATAGCCATTGTTTCCTTTGCTTTGGATTGAGAAGATTATCTATGCTTATTCTTATCCCCTTTTTAATTGGAGAAGGGATCAAATTTGTTAAAGCATTCAATAAATTTCTCAGCAATTTCTGCCTGCTCCATCAAATCTTTCCATGAGTTAGCCTTGATAGCACCCATGTGAGCTTCTATCAAACTTAGCAAATTGTATCGACAAGTTTGGAGCAACATCGGCACTGGCATATCACAGCATCACAATGTTAAATTGCAAAACCCATTTGAAATAATCTCTGACTAAGTCTTTACCTTTTTGCTTTCCAGAGAGGAGCTTAGCCATGATCACATCAGACTACTCTTCATGAAATTGAGATAGGAATTTTGATTCCAGACCGGCCCAAGATTTAATGGAACCTTCAGCTAGATTCTGAAACTAATCAAAGGTTACTCCTTTAAGGATGCCAATGAAGAACCGTGCCTTGATGGAATCGTTCCTTACTATGTTTCATTTTTATTGACAGAAGTAGTAGATGTATTGTTTGGGAGATCCCTTGCCCTTGAACATATGTAATGTCAGTGGGTTAAACTTTAGTGGGTAAGAAACTGAGTCCTACTCAATAGGATAAGGTCCAGTAATCCCATCCTTTTCAGCTTCGTTCACTGCATAAGAGAATTAAGCTGGTTATGGAGGTCTTCGAGAACCTTTGCTTCATGTCTAGTCTTCAGTGGACCTGGCGTCTCAGATTCAGACTGAGAAGAGAGGGCATCTTCTTGGTGCGACTATTTCTGCTGAGAACAAGAAAAGGCTTCTTTGTAGTTTCCATTCAAAACATTTTAAAATAAAACAAATAAAAGATTACACGTGTAACTCTCTCTATTACAAAGACAATGATCTCACTCTCTTACAAAACACGTACAGAAGTCACTACGTTGCGAACTCCTGCTTACGTGGGTTCTTTGCCTGTGCCGGGGACGCGTCATCCATGGACCACCAAGCAATGATCGTCAAATTGACGGAGTTGAGTTTATGTTTCGCTAAGAAAATAAAAAATTAAGCAAATATCTTAGCCAAGTAAGATATCTACTCTTCCCAAGATTTAAGGCAAAGCTTAAACTCGAGGAATCTCCAAGTGATTGTTGTTAGACTCTTCCTTTGCTCCTTTTAGATCTCTCTCCCTTAAAATCTTCAGCTCTCCAGATCAAGATTCCAGATCAAGAAGATCCAACTCCTCTCCCGTCTTCTTATGGGTGTAGGAAGCTATTTATAGCCTCTAGGAGGTGTAACCACTAAAAAGAATGCAAGTTATGACCTGCCAGAATTAGATAGTGGGTGAGACACTTTTTTGCTTCTGCGCCCAAAACTGTCTCAGCCAAAGGGTTTGAGTCTCCTAGCTGTTGTAACCGCTCTTCCCTCTTTTAAGGTATGTTTAATGTCCCATTGATGTGCTTATTGGGAATTTTTCAAGGATGTAACTGCCCATTAATGTAGATGAACGTCCCCACGTATTGAAAAGGTTAAATGGGCCCCATAAATAGCAATAAAACATGTAGAAATGTTTTAGACACAACAAGTGCGTCGGCAATGGCTGAGACACAATAAGTGTCTTGAACATGTTTGTGCCAGTTTTACCCCTGTGGTTGATTTCCTTAGATTTTAATGATGTGGTTCCTCAATCTTCTCATGATTAAATCGTATTTGGGGTTCATCGACAATTTTCGATACCTACAGATACCCCCGCCAAAGTTTTCTCTACTATATTTTATTGAGGAGTCTGGAATACTTTGGATAAGATAAGCCTTGCTTCTATCCAACATTGAACTTTATAGAAGAGGCCTATATCTTACTTTGGCTTTTGAAACCTGGCTACGCGACGTCGCTGACCATATTCTAGGATCAATAGCTGTTGCGTCTGTATTTGAATTGGCTGAAATGATTGAGTCGATTTTGAACAGATCATCTTCATCTCAAAAGTTGCAACTTCGTGGTTGTAGTTGAGTTCATAGGAGTATCAAGATAAGTATTTATCCAACCACGTTATCTCATCATAGTAGGAGATGACTATTCTCCATTACCGTTATGAAGGAGATGACATATGATTATTCTTCCATAGTGAGGATTTAGAAAAGAGGCACTGCCCAACTTATTGAGCATCTGTAATCAAATTATCTGTTGTAGGGATAAGCTATGTAGAACTCAAAGAAAGCTTTCGAATGTAATCCGGGGTCAAATGGATCGTGGTGGGGGATAAACATGTGAAACGTCTCAAATCCCATGCGGAGGCTAATTGTCAGTTGTTGCCTTTCTTTGTGCGCGACACTTTTGGTGTTTCACGCGAAGGAGTCGACATCGAATCTGTATCTTATAAAACTGACGATTCAGGTCTTTTTATCACTTATTGGCCCACCTCTTGCTGAAGGCTCTCCCGTTCAACCTGGACCACTGGCTACTCAAGCCGGACTTGAATCAACTCTAGTGATTCCCAAGGCCACAACGACAAATGTGGGGCCAATAGGCCAAGCTGAGGGATCTTCTAGCCGCATCGGTATATCTCGCGACCTTGTCTTTTATAAGAGTTTTATGATTTAAGACCTCTGTAAACTCACTTGTCTTCTTTCACAATGCCTTCTTCCGTATTATACAACTCAATTAAGGCGTGATGTCGGATGAAGATCTGGAGAAGGCGATCATCTGTGCGGAGCTTGAAAGCTTTGTCTTTCTTCTCAATAGCGTTATCGAGAAAGTCGTGACCAAGGGCTTCTCCTTCAGTTCTTTCAAATGACTACTCGATCGTTGTGTGATGGCTATTAGAGAAGAGGGCTTTATCCGATTTGGTGGATTCCATTGCAGAAGATCTGACTCAATTTGAACAAGAGCTGGAGGAACTTCTTAGACTACGATCAGAGGGTGTTTCTTTGTATAATTCTTCCCGGGTTGAGTCTATTATAAAAGCTAAATAAGTCAGGCGAGGAACAGCTGAGCAGGAATTATGGCGATTGCAGACTCAATCTGAGCATATCAGGGCAAGTCTGAATATCAAGGAGAAGACCAAAGCTGACTTGCTTCAATCCATTGAGCTGCAGGACGTCGAACTTGCTCGCTTGAAGAAAGCTGTTGAAGATGCTAAAGAAATGCGGGCTCTTCTAAATATCGACCTGGCCGGAGTTGAGAAGTCTTGCTCTAAACTGACTGAACAAATGAAGACTTCTAATGAAAGGTCTGTAGAGCTAGAGTGAGAAATTATTTAGCTTCTAACTCCAGATGATTCCTCGAGAGTCTTCTTAGAGAGGGAGTTAGAACAGATCCGCTACCGCTAATTACCTTGTTAAGACGCCTCTTTTAGCTTTTGTTGTTTAGTGGACATTTTGTATTTCATTATTCATGACATAAAACTCTAATATTTTCATTATGCCATCACTTCTGTTTTAAACAAATAAGCATAATCTTGATAGGATTTTGGGCAAACCCTTAACCATCAACAGATTTGATAAGCCTTTACCAACAACCGTTCGAGTTGGGCTGGCATGTAGATTGTCTAGGTCTGTTCTACATGTAACGTTGTGCTAAAAGAATGAACTCTCTTAGACTTTATACTACAATTTTAAATACGTAGATTTGGCCAATTATAACAAGAATTGACTACCCGGCGGAGTGTATTAGACACTAACTTATTCTTGTTTTAAGGACAGGAATAACACCTACTACACATAAATAGGTGTAGATTTAACAAATCATTAGGTCAGTAATGAGACTGGCTATGTATTGAATACATAGACTTTATTTGCTACGATACTGAATACGTAGACTTGGTCAATTATAACGGGAGTTGACTACCCGGCGGCGTGTGTTAGATGCTGACTTATTCCTGATTTAAGGATAGGAATAAAACCTACTACGCATAAATAGGCATAGGTTTAACATATTATTAAGTTAGTAATGAGACTGGCTATGTATTGAATACATAGACTTTGTTTGCTACGATACTGAATACGTAAACTTAGTCAATTGTCACGGGAATTGACTACCCGGCGGCGTGTGTTAGACGCTGACTAATTCCTGATTTAAGGACAGGAATAACACCTACTACATATAAATAGGCGTAGATTTAACAAATCATTAGGTCAGTAATGAGAGTAGCTATGTATTGAATATATAGACTTTGTTTGCTACGATACTGAATACGTAGACTTGGTCAATTATCACGGGAATTGACAATCTGGCGGCGTGTGTTAGACACTGACTTATTCCTGATTTAAGGACAGGAATAACACCTACTATGCATAAATAGGCGTAGGTTTAATAAATCATTAAGTCAGTAATGAGACTAGTTATGTATTGAATACATAGACTTTGTTTGCATAAATAGGTGTAGATTTAAGCTTTTGAAATTGTTATCTTCTCTTGGAGCAAAGACAAACCTGTTGTATCTTCTCTTGGAGCAAAGATGAACCCGTTGTGTGTTCTTTTAGGGCAAATACGAACCCGTTGTGTCTTCTCTTGGGGTAAAGATGAACCCGTTGTGTTGAAGAAGAAGAATGTATTTTTTATCTCTTGCTTCAATTAAGAACTCCTTGTTCACGTGAACTGTGAGTCAAAAGATTCTTGACACACGTGGGTCAGGGAATCTATAAGGAAACCCAAAGTGGGATCTCCACTTCGAGAATCAAATTGGAGCCAGGCCACGTGGCTTTGACTCAGAAAAGGGGGCCATTTAACTCACATGAGTAAAAGGTGGAATTTGGATGAAATTGGGAAAAGCCAAACGTTCAAATTTGTCTCCTCTTGGGGCAGAGACGAACCCGTTGCTCATTCATGAAGGAATCAAGGAAAGATTTTGATATTGTTGTTGGCCTTAACTATTGTGGGTTTGGCCAAGTGGGAGTGATGATGAAGAAATTTTTATTTTGGTCCTAGCTGTTCGAAGGTTTGACCAAGTCAGAGTTTGGAGATCATGACTATTCAAAAGTTTGATCATACAAAATTGATGAAGGGTATTTCTTGGCTATTGGGATATGATAGACCTGGGTCCCTCATCGTAAAATGGGTTATCCTGAATACACTAAGGATAGTATTTCTTCAGGAACTTTCCATTAATTGGCATCATTATCTCATCACCGTTTTGAGTGATTAAGCGATATGCTCCATTTGAGTAGACCATATCAATTATAAATGGTCCTTCCCATTTGGGTTGGAATTTGCCTTTCTTCTTGAAGTTAAGAATCATTGGTCGCCGGACGGTAAATACCAAGTCTCCCTCTTTGAAGACCGGATGCCGGACCTTTTTGTTGAAGGCTTTAGAAATTCTGGCTTGGTATAACTCAATTTGTTGTTGAGCTTCCAAGAGTGTTCCATCCAACATCTCAAGCTCTTCAAGATGCTTCTGATGTTGCTCATCATCCGTCATTCCCGTTACAAGTACAACACGGAGGGACAGGATTTGTATCTCTAATGGTAGGACAGCTTCATATCCATATACTAAGGAAAATGGGGTAAACCCGGTCGGTGTTCGGACAGTGGTGCGATAAGCCCAAAGAGCCTCGCCAAGCTTATCGTCCCAATCTCGTTTATTGGTCTTCACGAGTTTCGATAAGATTTTAATGGTTGTCTTGTTGAATGCCTCAGCTAAACCATTTGCAGTAGGATTATAAGCTGTGGATGAAACTTCTTGGATTCTGAACTTGTTGCAGAATTTGACGAAGGCATTGCTGACAAATTAGAGCCGTTGTCGTGCACAATTCATCTTGGGACACCGTATCGATAAATGTTATGGTGTTTGATGAATTTGATGTCATCACTCGTCTTGACTTCTTTGATCAGAATTGCTTCAGCCCATTTAGAGAAGTAATCCATGATTGCTAAAATAAAGCGGTCATCCTTTGCTGATGGCGGGAAGATAGGTCCTACCACATCCATTCCCCCGGTTTCAAATGGCCAGGAAGTAGTTGACGGATATAAGTCTTCTGGCGGCTGATGCATGTAGTTAGCATGTATTTGACATGCATGACACCGTCTTGCATATGCAATTGTATTTTTGATCATGGTCGGCTAATAATAGCCCAATCTCCTTAGTCGATCTCCTAACTTAGGACCTGGTTGATGTGCACTACAAGTTCTATCATGCGCGAGGGCTTCTTCTGCTTCCTTGGTTGAAAGACATCAAAGTTGCAAAACATTATATGTGCGACGATATAGTGTTTGAGTCGTGGTGTTATAATAAAATCTCGGTGCCCTTCTTCAAACTAATTCCCTTTCTCTTACGTCTTCTGGTAAAATACCGTATAAGACCTAATCTATAATGGGAAAATGCCAATCTCGAGGTTCTAGCTTGGTTAAAGTGGCATACGCTTCTTTGATGTCCAAAGTGCATTCTGATATAAAAAGTTGATGTGCCCTCATGATAATTAACTATTCTGTTTCTGAAGGTTGCGCCAACGAAACAGCTAAAGCTACTAATGCATCTGCAAGGCATTCTGAAGACGTGGTATATATTCGATGAAGAAACTTTCAAACGATTCCGCCATCCCTATTGCCGCCTCATAATATGGGATTAGGTCCAGATTCCTTACTTCGTAGTATCCTCGGATCTGATTGATTACAAGTTGGGAATCCCTAAAGGCTTCGAGATATTCGACCCCTATCTCTTTGGCAAAACTTAGTCCAATAAGCAACGTGTTGTATTTGACTACATTATTAGAACACAACTCGGTTAACGAATAAGCCCGAGGTATCACATGCTTTCCCAGAGAAACTAAGACAACTCTAACTCTGGAAGAAATCTTAGAACATCCAGGGGTACTTGCCACATTGGTTACCCGAGAAGTTTCGTCAAAGT
>JBAKGM010000412.1:12547387-12564058 GCA_037177215.1 Asparagus racemosus | reverse complement strand
AAATAAGATAAAAGCAGTTATTAGTGGTATATTTATTCATATAAAATGGATAATGAGGGTATTAAATTGTAATTAAAATGTGATAACCAGTCTTCGACAGACTTGGTGCTAAAATGCCGAAGCCCAGGTCAAGACGCTTCCATAGGATAAGATTAGTGTCT
Source organism: Asparagus racemosus (assembly GCA_037177215.1). Lineage (NCBI taxonomy): Eukaryota > Viridiplantae > Streptophyta > Magnoliopsida > Asparagales > Asparagaceae > Asparagus > Asparagus racemosus. Next base: position 12,563,897 of record JBAKGM010000412.1, on the reverse strand, counting down.
CAAAGTGATGAGTTACCAACAGTTACCAACATGACGGGCAGAGGGACGTCAACTTGTGCTGGTCTCTGACCATCCGATCGAATAACTCGGTTGTGAACCGGGACCATTCGACATTCTAATTATGACAAGATACTGAAGGGGTTGTCGTTAAATGATGAAGTATCGGATGCTGGCTCCGCAATGGCTTCTGATTACACGTTTCCAGTGAGGAACAACCCCATGAAGCACTCATGATCAGTGCTGAACAGGTGGCCAAAATGCTCGAAGAAGCAATGGACAAGAAGAAAGAGAACTTTAAGTTTGAGATGGAGATGGACATGCAGCAGATGAGAGAAATGAATGACTAACAAATTCAAGCACTGACAAACCGCCAGGGTGAATCCAATCATCGCAAGAACATCAATCAAGTTGACAATGACACAGACAGAGAGGAAGACCGTGACGCCAGAAATCCCCCTGAAGAATGGAATGCTGGGGGTAGTCACGAGAACGCTAGTGGAAACATCATCATCTCAGAAGATAAAGGACCTCGAGAGTAAGATCAACAGTTTGTTCTCCACTCAAGAGGTGAAGAAGATGAGTATACCATGTCCGTACACAAGGGAGTGGGAGTCGATCCCATATCCGTTGAAGTTCAGTCTAATTAACTTCACACCGTTTGACGGAAAGGGGTCCCCCACCCAGGACCTGATATATTTCAAGTCCCACTTAGGGGTTATTGCTAGAAACTAGCCCTTGATGGTTCGGTCATTCGTTGGCACCCTTCGAGGAGCTGCCTTCAATTGGTCTGCTGCCTCAAACCAGGGAGCGTTAACAACTGGGACGACATCGAGATGTCCATCGGGACATTGTTGGATGAGAAGGAGAAGAACATAGAGATTGTGGATGCTTTTGTCAAGCGGTTCTGCAATAAGGCAATGAATTGTCGAGATCTAATAACTGAAGGGTTCATCCTCCAGACCTTCCACAATAACCTTTCATTGGACGTTCTCAAAGTAATAGGAACAGCACCGTCCAATACATGGAAGGATCTGAAGGTGCATGGGGAGCAAGCTGAGCGGTTCCTCAAGAGGAAGAAGGCAAAAAGAGGCTAGCAGGCGGCAGAAGCTCCTAAACAAAATTTCATCCCACACAGTAAAGGCAAAGAGCAGGCGAGAACGGCGTTCATGAACTAAATGTTCTAGCTGCAACCGCAGCAACAGCCACAAAAGTGGGCACTGCAACAATCGCAGCCCCAATGAATTGCCGGTTCAAATACCTCCTGAAGAAAAATAAAATCTAGCCACCACCGATTGTGAACTGGGAAGAGGCCAATAAGGTCACGGATCCAAAATTCTGTGAGTACCACAGGGCGGTGCACCACCCAATGAAGGCGTGCTACCATATCAAGGATAAAATCCAAGCCTTGATTGATGTAGGGATCATTACTCCAAAGCCGTCCAAAGAGAAGAAAGTGGGGGCCAATGCATTCTCCATCAACTTCAGATCGGTACCATTAACGTGGTTTCAACTGAAGCATGTCATCAAAGTGGGGGTGAAGACAGTAGATGATGATCCTCATGGACAACGCGAAAAGGGTCTTGTGCCGCACACCACTTCAAATGGCGAAATTCTTTGGGTTCGCCCAGACCTACTCGAAGATGATCAGTGGGCGCCTTCTTCATCTGGGAAGAAATCAAAGGGGAAGGGAAAACTATGCCATGCTACTTCAACAATCTTGGAGAAGGATGATGAATGGATGGTGACGTTCTAACTCTCTGAAGAGCAACCTGAAATCCTTGCCACCAGGAGCGGGCACAAGTACAACTACAAGTACCCTGAAGCTCCTGACCTAAATGCCAAGACGCTAACAGAGCAGGGGGTGGCGATAACTCCCCTTATGCATGCTGAAAAGGCATAGCAACAGGCATCTACCAAAGAGGATGTGGCCAAATTGAAGGAGAAGCAACCTCAAGAAATTCAGCTCTCGAAGTAGTCTCGACTCAATCGCCTGATTGGAAGAGACAAACCGGGAAGCTCGAACTCCCCGTACTGCTTCGATATGATGGCTCAACTAGCTAACATCCTAGTAAGGATAACACTTTATCAGCTGCTGCAGTTGTCCAAAGAGACCTGGGAAGCCTTACAAGAAGCCCACGCTAATTCTGAGGTCTTCCTCACTCAGATCAAGCTAGCTCCTACAAAGCCGAGATCATCAGCAGCCAAATAGTGCAATCCTATGGCCGAACGCCTCCCCTGCATCACCTTTACCAAGGAGGACATGCGGACGAAGAACTCGAGCATGACAGGCCACTTTATTTCACCAGGTACATTGGCTCCAGTGAAGTCAACCAGATCCAAGTCAATTCAGGTTCCGCTGTGAGCATCATGCCCTTGCGCCTCATGTATAGGCTCGAGATTCCTGCCAGTAAGCTGGCATCAACAAGCACCATGATCTAAGGATTTAACACTAGCAAGTCTCGCCCGCTTGGTAAAATCTGAGTGAAGTGCTAAATGGGAGATTTGAAATCTGAAGTCACATGCTATGTGATTGACGCAGAGACTTCTTATAACTTATTATTGAGTCGGCCTTGAATCCATAATAATGTTATAGTTCCTGCCACTCTTCATCAGTGTCTGAAATATGTAGACACGAATAATGAGATCAAGATAGTGGTCGCGGACATGCAACCATTTAAGGGGATGGAGAATTACTTTACTGACTCCCTCCTTTACAGTAACGAGTCCGATACTGAATCATCGGCCCAAGGCACGAACAGTGGTGGGGAAGCTGACATCGAAGCCAGGCTTGATTATGATGGTGGCTTTGTTATAAATAACATTGTACCCATTGTAATCAATCTTGACGATGAAGAATCGTCGAATGATGGTTGTAATTGGTAACTTACTGACGAAGCAATAAATGATGGTTTAGAGTACTCGTTGTCCCTTGCTGATGTGGTGACAGGATTGTACGATGACCCTGAGTTGCACTTACCAACTTGGTCATCTTGTATAGCGCAAAAGCAGTTCCAAGACTCTTTCGGGACAACACTCATCATCCCAAGTAGAATAAGTGACGAAAAAGACTTGGTATACGGTAAAGGGGATGCAATTCCAAGACTGAACCATTTTTTAGGGGAGGACGTAAATGACAACGAGCCTGGCCTCCATCTGTTCAGATATAGCCTAGAAACACTGAACCTCATAAAGAAATGGGGGTACTACTTTGTGCAATGGGAAGGTCTTTGTTTCGGACAAGGTCCTCAAGTCCCGCCCAAAGATGCGTATGTCCCAAGAGGGAAACCTGATAATTACTATGCATTCAGGAGAGGAATGGGATATGTATTCTCCTCAGAAGACAAATGCTCTTGGTTGATTGACAACCAATTACCCTGTGCAGAAGATGCATATTCATCGGACTCATCTGCATGGGATTCTGATATCACCCTCGGTGAGGCTTTCAAGGGTCTAATGTGAAATATGGCTACAGCTGACCCTACCATTATGGAGGACGATGAGGAGATGCCAACATGGGAAGACCCGTGGATTCATCACCTCAATATGTAGTATGAGGACCGGTTCGAGCAAAGAGAACCCCCAACTGAAGACATAGTCATTCAAGTTAATATGGGCGACGAAGTTAATCCAAAGCTTATATTCATGAGCGGTAGTCTTCCCCCAGTCGAAAAAGAAGAATTGATTGTCCTTGTTAAGGAATATATCGATATTTTCACTTGGAGCTACGACGACATGCCAGGACTCAACCCCAATGTGGCGATGCATCGTCTCAACATCAAAGTGAATGTCAAACCTGTCAAGCAATAGCAAAGACGGTTTCATCCACAGATTATGGAGCTGACCGTTGTTCGTGGTGAAAATCGTTTCGATTGTCATTTATTTGAATCTGTTACAGCTTGTTTTGCTTACAACGAAATTCAAATAAAACTCTTGCCTTTTGAAAAGGCATACAACGAGAAAAAAAAGATTACAACTTTCTACCCTAGTTGAACAAACGCGGGATCTGTTTATCGGATCCTCGCTTGCGTGGGTGTCTTTGCCTATGTTGGGGACTCTATTCCGTTCGTGGACCTCCGCGTAATCTGATCTTGGTGCTAGATCTACGAATCTGATGTGTTTATTTCACGAAGGAAATGAAACACTGACGGGGATCAACTCACAAAGGAGATGATTGCCGGAGTGTGTGAAATCGACGAAGCGAAGTCACACACTAGACCCTGAGATTAAGACGAAGTTTAATCTAGAGGGTAGGACAGTAAATCTGACCTGGATTGATGTAGATCTGGTTTTGATTCTCCTCCTTGCTGTGTAGATCTGAAGTGGAAGTGTTTGTCGCTTACATTGGATCTGGATCTAAGTTTTTGGCTCACATCATGCATTCGTCTAGTTAATTTCCAGTGTCGTTCTCTTCCGATCGTGTCACCGTTGTATCGAGTCTGGGTCTGATTGATTTTCTCACTGACTCGGAACTCGATCTATTCAATACTGTCAACGGGTTAAGTCTGGTGATCTCATCAACGTGCCAGTCTGGTGATTTCTCTAATCTCAATCCATCCAGTGACATCGAACCCAATTCTAGCTGATTGTCTTGTTTGATTCCAGAGTTTAATCGGCATAGTTCTGTCGACGCTTGAGTCCGGGTTGATTCCGTCTCGTCGACGTTCGAGTTCGGTCGACTCGCATTGTCGAAACTCGCTGACCTGAAGCTTCATCATTGGATTTATTCCACGATCCGTTACTTCACTATCTTGCACGCCTTGTCGACTCACTTCATACAGTCGTCGACTCGCTTTATGCGTCTGGTGGTGCAGTTATGGTGTCAGCGGTTCTTAGTCGCATCGTCGGATGGGTCATCGATTGTCAATCCACTGCCACGAGGCTCGTTCGAGTACTGATAAGCATTTTTCAACACCTAGAAATACCCCCTCCAAAGTGTCTCTGTCTCAATTTTTTTAGACGAGCCTGGAATACTTTGGATATGATAGGCCCCCACCTTTAGTCGGTGTGATAGGACCTGTGAATGGCTTCACTGTTCGATCTCTCCAATCCTTTTAGCTTCTCTAGTGCTTTGTAGGATAGCTGAAGGCATTACGGTACTGCATTTTTTGTCTGACCGTTGTTGAGATCTTGACCTAAAGCCGATAGGTGAATTTCTTCTAAGATTAGGTTCAGTATTTGATTCCTCCAATCCTTTCAGATTCTCCAGTTCTTTGTAGGATAGCTGAAGGTATTATGGCGCTGCATTTTTCTTGTCTGACGCTGTCGGAATCTTGAAGCTGATTGAGTTCATTTGTTTGTGACTCGTGTTAGTGAATTGTCATTCAACTGGCCATCAAACTTTTTACGAGAGTCCTCCATTGACCGGGGAATACTTCGTTGTGACGCGTTCATTAGCATCGAAATGTGTGGAATTTAACCTTCAATCGGTGAGTGCGATGCGTTGACCGGTGTCCAATTTTGTTTGGAATCGAACCAATGATCGGTGAGTCCTCCGGCGACGACGTGTTTCCCGGCGTCAATACAATTTATACTCGTGTGTTTGCTAGAGTTTTCAGGAATTAGTTTACCCTCATATACCCATTTGGAGGTTAGTGAGTTATCCTTAAGAATATTCTAAGAAAATAATCTCCAGCGACTTCTCGGCCAAAATAGAAAACAGCTTATACTCGTGTACCATTTTGGAGTATTGGCAGGTTATCCTAAAAATAAAAATATTTTCTAGGAACTTCTCGACTGAAATAGAAAATTGTTTATACTCGTATACCTTTTTAGAGTATCAGCGAGTTATTCTAAAAATAAAAATATTTTCTAGGAACTTCTCGGCCGAAATAGTAAACAATTTATACTCGTATACCTTTTTAGAGTATCGGCGAGTTATCCTAAAAATAAAAATATTTTCTAGGAACTTTTTAGCTAAAATAGGAAACAGTTTATACTCGTGTACCATTTTAGAGTATCGGCGAGTTATCCTAAAAATAAAAATATTTTCTAGGAACTTCTCGGCCAAAATAGGAAATAGTTTATACTCATGTAACTTTTTAGAGTATCGGCGAGTTATCCTAAGAAGAAAAATATTTTCTAGGAACTTCTCGGCCAAAATAGGAAACAGTTTATACTCGTATACCTTTTTGGAGTATCGCCAAGTTATCCTAAAAATAAAAATATTTTCTAGGAACTTTTCGGCCGAAATAGGAAACAGTTTATACTCATATACCTTTTTGGAGTATTTTTTGGGACTTGAATAATTTGAGCTGGATTGAGATCGATTTGGAAACTCAAAAATCCACCTTTTCCGGATGGAACCGAGAGGAAATCTATTGCCGGGCTGATCTGGAGTCGTTGTAACACTCGTTTTGGCTTCTGGCTTGAATTCTTGATGAGAGTAGGATTAGAATCCTAGTTGGAACTAGATTGGGTCCACTTGAGACCAATTAGGAAACCCAAAAACCCACTTGTTGAGGTGAAAATTCAGCCTCTCTTTCTTCTCCTTCTCCTTGTAGGATTCGTCGAGAAATTGCCCTTTTCCCCTTTTTTTTCTTTTCCTTTTCCTTTTCCTGCTTGGTTTGGCTAACCCTCTCTCCAATTCCAATTGGGTTTGTGTCAACCCAAACTAGGTTCAAGCCTATAAAAACCCAGGCCCCCCTCTTTTTCTTTTCTCTCTCTCTTTTTTTTGTTCTTGTTTTGGCCGGCCGAACCCTAGCCTCCTCACTTGGATTTGTTTCCTTCGTTCCTTACCTTGTCGTCTTCAAACTTTAGCGAGTATCAAAGATTCAAGTTTCCTCTTTATTTTTGATTCAAGAATTCATTTAAATCCTTGTGCTATTTGGATTCCTGAGGCCCCTCAATCCTTTCTTTCATATTTCAGTTTCTCGGGAGTCCAAACTTTCTTCTAGGTAGATCCCCCACCACTCTTGCATATTTGGCTTTGTATTTTAGCCAATAAACCTATAATCATGCATGCAAGAACTTATGGGTTTGATCTCATGCCTCAAATTAGGGTTTTTGAGAGAAATAACATGAAATTAGAGTGATTTCGGGTTATGAAAAAGAGGGCTGAAATTCGAGGGGTTTTTGTACAAAACATGGACTGTAATTTGGAGGGTTGGTAGACCAATGATTGCTGGGAATTCTTGAATTTTTATTTTGGCCGAAATCTGAGGGGGTTATATGTAAATTGTGGCTGAAATTTAGGATATTTTATGCAAAAAGGCTGAAATTCAGGGGGTTTTGTGCAAAAATAGCCCTAACCTTTGGGTTTAAGGGGGATTTGTGTGGCTGAGAGTTTTGGGACTAAGATTGACTTTGATGGTTGAAATTTCAGTCTGGACCCAGGGGTATTTTGGTCATTTCATGGCCAAATCTGGTTCAGAGAGGTGTTTGAGCGAAAAATCGAATCCGGTGTAACCTTCGTAGGTTCAACTAGAATTCAATCACGAAACCCTATATTTCTATAGGATTTTGGTTAGAATTCATATCTCTTTCTTTTGCACCTGATTTTCTGATTTATGGTGCAGGTAGCCATGTCGGGAAGATCACGCTCTTTAAGGAGCTAGCTATCTGCCCCTTCACGTGAGGGCGTACCTCCATTGTTTGCTGGTGAGATTTTCTTGTCTTTTTGTACATTCACAGCTTGCACTCGCATATCGAATCCTTGCTTCGTCCTCCTTGGTGAGGTAATTGGAAAGAGCCTTGATTCCTCCTTGGTGAGGATCGACGCTTACACAGCTTTAATACGCCTATCGCGTCCCCACTTCGTTCTCGTTGGTGAGGCAATTGGGAAGACCCTTGACTCCTCCTTGGTAAGGATCGACGCTTATATTGTCTTACGAGCCCGTAGTGCATCAAAAATCGGCTCTCTCGTTATAAGGTCGTGACTCTATCTCACAGGTTTGTGAGATGAGTTTAACGCCTCCTATCTCTCTCCAAATGTATTTCAAGACGAGTTTAACCCGTCCTGATTTTTTTCAGTCAAGTATCCTTCTGGAGCATTTCCATCCCATGCGGTTGATGGACGCCGCGGCAATCACTATTCGACATGTGATGACCCTGCCATTTTGACTACACCTCAGTTCGCACCGGATATGTCGGCGGAGGTGACCTAGGTGGTACTTGAGGGAAGCCCTCGTGTATTGAGGTTACTGATGACTGATGCACTACTCGTGAGGGACACCAGTTCTACTCAGGATTTAAGAAAGACGGACTACCTGTTTGGCAACTCCGTCGAGGATTGAGATGTAGCCTTCATTGAGAGTAAACAATGGCTGCATAAGGATGATGGAGGGTTCTTATACCTCCCTAGGATACCCCGCCATCAATGCTTGACCGAGTTGAGGCACCAGGCTGTGGCGCGGAAGATGTCGTGGCACCTGACGGAGGAGCGTGACAGCATTCATTGCGGGTTCATTACCCACCAGTCAGTTACAGGCTCACTCAGGAGCCGAGTTATCAGATTACATCCTGACATATTGGGGTTAGACTCACCACCTCATGACGAGTCTTTCATCACTGCTCAGACTTTGAAGAATCATCTTGCGTACCTAGGGCGAGAGATGCTGGCATTCGGTCATAGCTTTTTTGGCTGGGTTCATTCTGTAGACGGGCTCTAGTGGACTCGTTTGACCAGTTACGTTCTCAGCATATGGGACGAGGAACTTTGTGCCACTTCTTCGCTTTATCTGATCTCTACAATCCTGATTCGAACACATTCTTGACCAGGCATGGCGAGTTGGGATTAGCCCTGCACGATATGCATCGGGTCTCGGGTTTACCGTTGGGGAAGATGGTGTATCAAGAATACTCCCCTTCAAATCGAGAATTGGGTCAGCTGAGAGATTGCATGCCTGGCTGCTACGATACTCTGTGGGACCTCACATGCCATTATCATATTGCCCTGGCACAGATTGAGCTGTTAGCGAAGAGGAAGTCACGTATAAGCCTGAAGCAGTTCGCCAGCTACTTATTCAGTAACTTGGAGGGCCTCTCTAGCGCAGAGATTTGTGAGTTGACCACTCTCACTCCTTCGGAAGTTAATGAGTTTATCAAAAGATCTGGCACCAAATGCTATACCCCGGGTAGTACTGAGTATGGTTTTTCTACGGGGACCAACTTTTTTTCAACCATCTTATGGCATGCGGTAAAGCCGATCCAATCGGTGACTCTCTTAGCCGGCTTTCTCACCATCTGGCTGAAGAAGTGTGTAGTGTCGTGTTAGCCCAGTGATGCTTTGCCATTAGAGGTACTCTATCCTACAGTTCAGCTTGGCCACAAGAAGGAGCCATCTCTTCTTCCAGTGATGGTGGCTAACATTCACCGGGGGTTTCGTCAAATAGCCAATGCCTTTGCTTGGGGAAAAGGTGAACCATCAGATGAGATTCTTCATGTCAAGGTGGAGCTCCCATACACCTACTTGATGGCCTGGTTCATTCTTGACCGCCCTGATATGATGTCAGCACCGAGGCTCGTAGATACATCCATTCCCTTACTCCAATCGTTAGAGGACAGCAAATGGTAGGGGCGTGGATTTCAATAGATAAGGAGACAACTGTAAATTCACAAAGGTTGGGTCTTCTCTAGATGCTTTCCCTGAATCTCTGGTTAGTATGGGGAATCCTTGACTGACGAGGAGAGACTGAGGGTGCACCAGACTTTACTAGACATCGGCTGCTTCAATTGGCTGAAGAACATCAAACCAGAATATCTCACCTTTAGAGTGAGGGACGAGTGCTTCATCGAGCTATATCTCCCTTCTCGCTTTGCTTGCCAGTTTGGCTATCACCAACTTTATGTTGGAAATCTGAACTGACAGCTTCGGACTCGCGGCGGACTAGTGGACGGCATCCTAGCATGGTTATGGAGCGTGACGGGGTGCACTGGTGCTAGGTTTAGCCTTCCGAGTGCTGACTGCCAGCTGGAGTCTACATACCTATACTGCAGTTCGCTCTTGGCGACCAATGAGCATATTCCCGTGAAGTCTCTTGACGAGTTGAGGGCTGAAGAGGTCTCTCGAGCAGACACTCAAACGGTCTAGAGGGCTGCTTGAGCAAAGAGGAAGCACCGCCAGACTCATTAGCTAGACAGAGATGAAGAGGAGAACCACAATTCTGCCGCTAGGACTTTAGGGGAAGACCAAGCAAAAGCCACAGTTCATGAGGAGAACTTTGATACTCTCTCCTTCTCCTTTTTGCCTTATTGTTTCCTTTTTATAGTTACCGAGTCTGACGTTGGCTTAATCCTCTAGGAGTGTCAGAGGAGGAGGCGGTTCATTCTCGTCAGGGGGAAGCCTCGAGCTAGGGCTCATCCTACTAAGCAAAAGAAGCTAGCCCACAAGTCCCATTCTGCTCCTCAACTTGACTGGTGAAGACTCTGTCAGCGACAGAGGTAATGCTCAGCCAACTCGTAGTCCTTTTGATTACTTGACTCCTTGATCTCGAAGTTCACAATTTTGATCTTTGTGTAGGAGAATGTGAGGGTGGCGACACCAGTTTTGATTTCCCCCTTCCTGACTTTGCCAAGCCCAGTTTCACTCAGCAAGTGCACAGAGCTATGGCAGAAGAGCCTGATTCCACCAACATAGGACCTGATTTGGCGAATCCAGGTATATCTAATATTGGTAATCCCCCATTTAGACGGCGAATAGGGGAATTGAATGAATCAGAATTTGTGCCTCCCCTACTTGCTTCTACGCTTCTTGCTCTTTTAGAAAAATTGTAGGAAGCTAGTATGGAAGCGGGGCTTAGGGAGACCAACTCTGCCGTAGAAGGTAAGTCATTTTAGCCAAATGTGAATTCCTGATTTTGCTTCCTCCACTCATGTCCTCTTATATCAGATTTCTCGATAGAGGACTTTGATGATGATGGTTTGCCCATGGATATACCTCTGGATGACTTGCTACACGGCTCGCCCAAAGATGAATATCTTCTAGATGACATTCAGCCTGAGCCAGTGATTCCTAGGAATACCGAGGCTAGTTCCTCTAAAGGTATGGGTCGCCTTTTTCATTAATTATAGGACCAGTCATCCTTGACTAGTATGACTATACTTCCATGAAATTGAAACATCCCTCGTTGGTGATAGGAACTCTTCATTCTGTTGCTCCTCCAAAGTCAGCTACTGTAGCTAATGTCATGTCAGGCGTATAGGTCGAGGGATCGACTGTGACAGCCGATACGCCACCAACTGATGCTCCCTCGATGGCCTCGCCAGAGCAAAGAGCTATCCCAATGGAAATAGGCATGAACCATTCAGCCAACAGTACTCATACCGATTTCTGATTGAAAATTCGGGAGTGTTTAACCCTTCTCTTTTTGCTTGTAGGGCCCACAGCAAAGCTTCATGACTTGGTGAGAGCATTGATGTCGGACGACGATCCATCTCAGCTTATCATCCATGTAGTGGTCCGCTCGTTCCTTTCTTTTGTATCTACAGTTATAAACACGCTCCTCAGTAGCAAGCTTTCCCTCCGTCAGTTCTCGCCATTTCTCGATCCCCAGACGACCTTGATACGGCATGCAGGTTACCCAGAGATATCCAAGGCCATCGCCAATGATCTTGACTATTTAGAGGCCAAGCTTCAGAGTCTGGAAGCAACAGGGCTCGCCAAGGCACCAACTGCTGATGACGTAACGGCGCTGTAAAATGCATAAAGTGAATCGATGAACGCATGAAGTAAGTCAGCAAGGCGTATGAGTCAACGAAGTGACGTATCATGGAATAAATCCAATGACGAAGCTTCAGGTCAGCGAGATTCGGCAAGGCGAGTCAATCGGACTCGGATCGGCGGAATCAACCATATTCAAGTATTGATGAGATTGCATCGATAAGGTCCCGAAATCAACGGGATGATCAAACGAGCTTGGAATCGACACAAGATTAGATGAAATACTAGAAGAACAAGACCGGACGATGAAAAGAGGCCAAATGGCATGTCTCGGCTCAGGCCGAGGCACCGTTTGGTGCCTTGGCCAAGGTCGAGGCACCATTTGGTGCCTCAGCATGGCCGAGGCACCATTTGATGCCTCGACCTCCCCCCTCTCTCCTGAGCCTATAAATAGGCTAGGAGGGGTTCATTGTTCGAGGTTGGAAAAAATTAGATTTTTGGCAGAGCATTACACGAGATCTACGAGTCTTTCTTGCACAGAGCTGAGCAATCTCGAAGGAGAAAAGTCAGATCCACATCCCGTGCAAGCGCCGAACTCGTCCACGCTAGATCTACATCGCGAGGTAGAGAATCGAGTTCAGATATACAGTAATCTAGGTCAGGTTTGTGGATCTACCCTCTAGGCTAAGCTTCGTCTTAGTCTCAGGGTCCAGCGCGTGACTTTTCCTTGTAGATTTCACCTGCTCCGGCGATCACCTCCTTTGTGAGCTGATCCCCATTGGCGTTTTATTTCCTTCATGAAATAAACCCCTCAGATCTGCAAATCGAGAATCTAGAACTCTACTTGGATTGGGATTACGCGGTGGTCCATGGACGAAGCAAGTCCCGGTCACAGGCGAAGATACCCACGCAAGAGAGGATCCGATAAACGGATCCCGCGTTTGCTCAAATTGGGTTTAAAGTTGTAATTTTTAATTTGATTTTTTTCATTGTAAAGCCTTATAAAAATGCGATCTTTAATTGAATTTTGTTTCAGGCGACTGAAGTTTGTAAACAATTCAAAGCAATGGAAATCAAAACAACAACTTTCCCCGTGAATAAACTAGCGACCACATTCGGAGCCACCAGCCTCAAATCTGAGGTCATCGTGCCGTAGTCGCGGATTCCAATCCCAGTGGAGGAGGAGGTCGAGTTCGAATTTGACCAGCAAAAGTTCGAGGAGTACCTCTCCTCCTCCTCCAGATCCAGTTCTCCCCACCGCTCCAAGAAAGTCACCGCTACAAGGAGAATCTGATGGGCCTCAGATACAGAGTCCCTCAACAGCGAATCCAACCCTGCTGCCGCCAGTAGCGAAACATCTACCTCGGCACCTGAAGTCTAAGTTCCCATGGCCCCCGAGATGACTGCCAACGACGCGCCCGCCCTCTTCAAGCTAGCCCGCCAAAGGCGACGACAAAGCAAGGCCCGCAAATTCACCCAAGCCATGCAATCAACGGATGGGATCCGCTACGAGGTGGATCTAAGATCCAGACTGACACAAAGGCTCCAGCCTCAAGTGACCGACGGTCCCTCCAAGCCGTTAACCAATGAATGGGTCTGAGTCAAACAGAACCGTTCTACACTTCAGGAGCACATCCAGAAGCGACACATGCTCCTCGCGCAGGCACGAGCTCTGGTGCAGCAAACTCGTGAGCTGAAAAAGGAGGTGGTAAAGAAGCTGCCGACGCACTGCCAGATTTGGAGACCCAAATCTAACGGCACTCCAGCTTCGGCAGTCACGGCGTCCAAGCCCAAGACTGCGGACACTTCAAATCCTGTCCCAGCACCTAGGCTAAAGGCTACGGGCGCCCCAAGCCTAACTTCCCAGGCGCCCAGACCAAAAGCTGAAGGCGCCCCAACACTAATCGTTCAGGCGCCCAGGCCGAAATCCACGGGTGCCCCAATTAAATTTAGCTCGGCACTAAGGTCACCTCCGATCTGTGCGTCCAAATCTTTAGCGAAACTAACTCCCGCCACGACCAGCAAGCCAACCATCAAGGAGCGCATTGGTCCACTGAGGGAATCACGGGTCACTCCTCGTGCAGGAGGTTGAACCCACCTCAAGGCCTCTCCAGCTACACCTACCGAACTCAGAATCAAAGTCCGAGAGTCCGCCGAGACTTCACGCCCACATAGGCGGATGTCAAGGTGAGTTACTTTTGGTAGCTTCGATGAAGCAGACTGCCCTCAGAAGGAGACGCTTTCGTCCAACAACGATGACATTATACCCAAGAGACCGCGCCACGCTGATGAGTTGTACTATCGTGCTGCAGGTGCGAGAAAATCCCAGAAGAGGAGCTCTCCCGAGAAACCAGCACAGTGCCTCTGTTCCACATTGATTAAGGCAGTGTTGTCAGAATGTAGCCGCCACAGGTCAACTCCGGAATGGGTATCAATCTTCAATAGACTGGGCGACGGCTTGCCAAAGCCTAGCCCTAGACGATTCTGCAAGAAGAAATTAGTGACTCGAGGTGACGAATTGTCCAGAGTTACCAATAACATGACAAGCAGAGGAACGCCGAGTCGCACTGGTCCTCGATCATCCGACCGGTTAACTCTGTTGCGTACCGGGACGATTCGACGCCCCCGTTATGACAAAATCTTGAAGGGATTGCTGTTAGAAGACGAAGTGTCGGACATTGCCTCACCAATTGCTTCCAACAATACTGTTTCTAGCGAGGGACAACCCTGGGAAACATTCATGATCAGTGCCGAATAAGTGGCCAAAATGCTCGAAGAAGAGATGGCCAAGCAAAAGGAGAACTTCAAGTTTGAGATGGAGATGGCCATGCAACAAATGCGAGAAATGCATGACCAGCAAATACAGGCGCTGACAAACCGTCAAGGTGAGACCAGTTGTCGTAACAACATCAATCATGTTGACAGTGACTCTGACGAAGAAGACCATGGTGTGAGACAACCCCCTAAAGAATAGAATGCTGGAGGTGCTCAAGAGAATGCAAGTGGCAATGTGGCCTCTAAAAATGAGAAGATCAGAGATCTTGAGAGCAAGAACAACACACTGATCTCCGCTCAAGAGGTAAAGAAGACGGGAATACCATGTCCATACCCCAGAGAGTGGGAGTCGATCCCATATCCGTCAAAATTCAACTTGATCAACTTCACGCCGTTCGACGGAAAGGGGTCCCCCACTCAACACTTGATTTACTTCAAGTCTCACATGTGGGTGATTTCTAGAAATGAGCCCCTGATGGTTCGGTCATTCGTTGGCACCCTTCCGGGAGATGCCTTTGATTGGTACCACCGTCTCAAGCCGGGCAGTGTTACCAGTTAGGATGATATGGAGCCTCTATTCCTCTCTAATTTCTTCAATGACGACACTGAGATATCTATCGAGACGTTGCTTGATGAAAAGCAAAAGGACGGAGAAACGGTGGACACCTTCCTCAAAAGATTTCAGAACAAGGCGATGAACTGCCGGGATCCGATTACAGAGGGTTTATTCTCCAGACTTGCCACAATAACTTGTCACTGGATGTGCTCGAAGCAATGGGAATAGCACCTTCCGTTACATGGAAGGATCTAAAGGTGAGTGGTGAGCAAGTACAGCGCTTCCTGAAAAGGAAAAAGGTAGAAAGAGGCCAACCGGCCACAGAAGCCCCAAAATGCAACTTTGTTCTGCGCGGTAAGGGAAAGGAGCAGGCTAGAACGGCGGTCGCAAACTAGACGTTCCAACTACAACCCTAGTAGCAGCCGTAGCAACGGGCACCGCAGCAATCACAATCGCAGTGGCAGCAAGGATTGCAGAAGCAAAGGCCTTCGGAGTTGAGATTCCCAAAGTCCTATTCTTTTAGGGACGACGAGATTCCCGGCCTCTTAAAATATCTGGTGGAGAATGATAAGATTAAGCTTCCCTTGATCCAGAATCAAGAGGAACTGAAGAGGACCAATGACCTGAGGTATTGTGCTTATCACAGGGCGGTCCACCACCCCCACCAAGTCGTGTTTTGGCCTCTAGGACAAAATCCAAGCCCTAATCGACGTGGGGGTCATTACAATGAAGACGTCCAAGGAGAAAAAGGTCAGAGCAAATGTAGTATCGATCAGCTTCGGTTCGGTGCCTTTGACATGGTTTGAACCTGAACCTGTGGTAAAGGTGGCAATGAAGACGGTGAATGACAATCCACACAAGCAGCGCCAAAAAGGGCTCGTGCCCCATACGGCTCCAAATGGTAAAGTTTTGCGGGTCCATCCAGGCTTACTTGAAGATGTTCAGTGGGCAGCCTCGTCTTCATCCAAGAAAAAGTCAAAGAGGAAGGGAAAATTATGCTATGCCACCTCCACAGTTCTAGAAGGAGATGATGAGCGGATGGTGACATTCCAATTCTCAGAGGAGGAACCTGAAGTCCATGCCACCAGGAGCGGACACGAGTACGGGTACAAATACCCAGAAATCTCCGATCCAAATGCCAAGACGCTGTCAAAGCTGGGGGTAGCAGCAACTCCCCTCACCCGTGCCGAAAAGGCACGACAAGCAGCTGCTAAAGAAACTGCAGCCAAGATGAAGGAAAAGCAGCCACAGGAGATTCAACTCCCGAAGCAGCTTCGATTCAATCGTCTGATTGCGAGAGACAAACCAGGAAGCTTGAATTCTCCCTATCGCTTTGACGTTATGGCTCAGCTTGCTAACATCTTAGCAAGAATCACACTTTATGAGCTTTTGCGGTTGTCAAAAGAGATTCGCGAAGCCCTACAAGAAGCCCTGGTCGATTCTGAGGTCTTCCTCACCCAGATCAAGCCAGCTCTCGAAGAACCGGAATCATCAACGGCCCAACAGTGCAACCTGGCTGCCAAGCACCTCCCCTGCATCACCTTTACTAAGGAGGACATGCAGACGAGGAATTCTAAACATGA
>JBAKGM010000412.1:12527619-12544644 GCA_037177215.1 Asparagus racemosus | reverse complement strand
GCGGCAGGGTTGGGGGAGCTCGAGAGAGAGATCAAGGGTGGGGTTGGGGGAGCCCGAGAGAGAGATGAAGGGCGGGGTTAGGGGAGCTCGAGAGAAAGATCAAGGGCGGGGTTGGGGGAGCTCGAGATCGAGAGAGAGAGATCAAGGGCGGGGTTGGGGGAGCTCGAGAGAGAGATCAAGGGGAATAACAATGGCTGGGGTTTAGGGATCCGCGATCCATGAACTCGGGTCGCCGGAGGAGGTAGAGGAGGAGCGCGGGGTCACCGGAAGAGGTCGATTGGACGGCGTGGCACCTGACGATGGCGGGTGAGTCGGCGCCGCTGTGGATCACGATTTTGAAATTGGGAGCAATTATTGAGGGGATACAGGGTGGTCACGGGATTTGAGGGGGGGAGAGAGAGAATGAGAGAGGAGCGGGGAAGAGAGAGATAAACATGGTTTCGTGGATTTTTTGCAAAAAAACCCACGAAATGCACAGATGTGGACGCATCAGTGCATATGAGAAATGCACTGTGTGTGTGTGTGTGTGTGTGTGTGTGTGTGTGTGTGTGTGTGTGTGTGTGTGTGTATATCTGTGTGTGTGTGTGTCAAACTGATTATAACTAATTAATAAAAAGAAGGAAAAATTGTGTCAAGGCCCCAAAAATAAAAACTTCTATTGCCTAGCCCTCCATATTATTTTCATTGTGTATTGGCCCCAAACAAAATAGTTTTTTGTAATTCAGGCCCCTATTCACTCTGCCTAAAAAAAACCCAAAAAAATTCGAAAAATACCCCCTCCTTCTTCCTCCTTCTTCCTCTCTATCTCTCTCTTTTCTCTCTCTGTCTCTCTCATGGAGATCATAACCAGGTGAGTTTTCTCCTCTCTCTTCCTCCTTCCAACTCAAATTTCTCCATAAATCCTCCTCTACCTCTGCAGCCAGCACTATTGCTAACTTTGTTGCTTCTCCTCTCCTCCTCTTCTCCTTTTCTCTCCTAACCTTAACCCTAACCTTCCTCCTCTCTCCCTCTTCCTCCTCTTTCCTTCGAACCTTGTTGTCTCTCTCTCCTGCGTTGTCTCTCTCTCCTGCGTCCTCCTCCTTCATTACCAACCTCAAGTGCATCCTCCAACCCCGCCTTCTCCCTCTCCCAACTCCCCCTTCACCACCACCGACTTCTAGTGCATCCTCAACTAGTTCGACTCTAACGGCGATGATAAAATTTCCTCCTCCAAGCTCTCCGTTATCTTCTCCTCCCTTGACCACCCTCTCTCCTCCTCTAAACTCTCCTGCATGATGGCCGAGACCATCATCTCCTTTATCAAACTCCCTCCCACTTCTCTCACTGTTGCTAACTCCACCGCAAAACCACTTCCTCAAAACAGCCTCCGACCTCCTCCCCTCCCCTCTCCACCATTTCTCTTAAACAAATTTCATGATTAGATTATATGTGATTTTATTTCTTAGTGGTAGATTGGATCTTGCCAGTTTATTTTTAATTGAAATGTATGAGTGAGATTTAGTTTCTTGGAGTAGTATGTTAAAAGGATATACACTATGTGGCGGTTTGGAGATTGCTTGCAAAGTGCATGAAATGCCAAGGAGAGATATGGTTTCTTAGACTGTGATAGTAATAGGTCATGTACAAAGAAAATGTAAAGAAAATATCATAGAGATCTCGTAGTGCAGTTGTGTGTATGCAAACATCAAAACAAGACAAACATACAATTGTATGGGTTAATTGTGAACTTTTAAGGATTAGCTATGAATCTTACTTAACTAATGTTAACTTTACTTGTTAGATGTTAAGCTTATAACATAACTGTTAAGTTTATATAATGAGTGTTAATTCTGAATGTTTAGTGTTAAGTCTACCCATTTCTTGTAAAGTTTACCCATTAGATGTTAACTATATAGATTACCAATTAACTTTAACAAATAGATGTTAGATATATGAATTAGCCATGAATTTTAATAGATAGATGACAATTACTTCATATTAAATAGGAGCAGATAAAGTTTAACAAGTATATGATATAGTTAACATAATACTAGATGTTGCTAACAGATACTAAATATAATTAACAGATAATGGATATAGTTAACAGATGCTTGATATAGTTAACAAATACTAGATATAGTTAACAGATACTTGATATAGTTATAGATACTAACAGATACTTGATATAGAATAGATACCAGATATAGTTAACATATACTTAATATAGTTAATAGATATCAAGTATATTCAATAGATACCAATTAGTCTTATACCCAAGCTGATATAGTTAGCATTTAGGCTTTAACACTCACAACCAACTCTAATTCTTTACATCCACACTTGATATAGTTGTCTATTTCTCCCCCTTCCTTTAGTAGTAACTGGTGTCGATATTCCGATCTCATCTTTGGTACATTTACGCTTCTCATAATCTGGGATGGGATAAAGGAAAGGCTCATAACTATTTTTAAGAGCTTAACAACACAATTAGTAAAGTTAACTTAATAGTTAAATAAAAAATAAAGAAAATATACACTACAATTATAAACATTTAAATTAAAATTAGTAAAATATACACTACAATTATAAACTTAACAGTTATAGTATAAGCTTAACATGTACACCATAAAGTTAACAGGTATGGCATAATCTTAACAGGTAAGTGGTAAGTTTAACATATATTACATAACCCTTACAGTTATAGTATAAACTTAACAAATTCTTGATATAGTTAACAGATATGGCCTAACTTTAACGGATATACTAGAATCTTAATAGGTACTTCAAAATGTTAACAAGAATGATATAGTTAACATGTTTAGCTATCTACGAATTCCCCATACACCATAGTCTTATATCACCTTCCTAAAATTCTCAATTTCCAAACGCAAAATTTCTTATGTTTGTAAATAATCACCATACATCGATTAATTCAAATGAACATTTTTGTATGTAACTTTTTATTTATCAATTACCAACGCATGAATGTACAAAATACATATAATTACCAAGCTAACAAAATGGCCTCTATATAATAAAATTTAAAATCAAGACTAATCCTCTCCACAACATCTCTCGTATCCTGTGAACGAGTAAAAAAATAAAACAATAGAACCATAGCAATTTGAGCTCCTTCTTTTTGATGATTCAGGCTTCAATAGGATAGTAGAGCTCCAACCAACAACATTCTTGTGCGTCATTTTATCAAACACCTTTTTTGCATCCAACTATCATCAAGACTTGAAGTACATATCTTTGACATGAGCTAGCCTAAATGCTAAATTTTATTTCTTCACAAGCTCTTTCCCAAATACATTAATCAAATCTGAGCCTAAGTTCTCAATCAAATCCATACCCAAATCCAAAGCCCTCTCCCTCTACTACTCCATGCTTCAAAGCCAAATCCAAACCTAAAGCCAAAGCCAATTCAGTAGCTTCTCCTCATAGCCTACTCTTCATCATTCTCCTCCCTCTTCTCCAACGGTCTCATTCTCCCTCATCACGAGGTTGACCTTCCTTATCGCCGATGCAACTTGTAACAATGGCGCTGGGAGATGTCGATGTTAGGGTTTAAGGAAGGGAAGGAGGAGGAGTAGCATCGCCGGTGCCGGCAATGGAGCTAGGGGAGGAGGACATAGATTCGAGGTGTTGGGTCTTGGATTGAGATACGAGTGTGTGCGTTTCTGATGGTGGAGAGAGTAGAAGGAGAGGATGGAGGAGAAGCTGTGAAGGTTAGGATTAGGAGGGAGGAAGAGCAGCATTAGTGATGGCGCATGCGTCGATGGTAGGGGAGAAGGATTTAGAGAGAGGGAACTAGAGGGATGATGGGAGATGGAGAATGGAGAGATGATGGGGCTTTTTAGTATGTGAAGAGAGAGGAGAAATCTTACCATGATTGTGATCTCAATGAGAGAGAGAGAGAGAGAGAGAGAGAGAGAGAGAGAGAGAAGAAGAAGAAGAAGAAGAAGAAGAAGGGATATTTTTGAAAGCTTTTTGGGTTTTTTTCCTTAGGCAGTGTAAATGAGGGCTGAATCATAAAAGCCCATTGTATTTGGGGCCAATACACAATGGAAATAATATGAGGGGTTGGGCCACGTGAAGTTTTATTTTTTGGGGCCTTGACACAATTTTTCGTAAAAAGAAAGTACTTTTTGACCA
The DNA here is from genome assembly GCA_037177215.1 of Asparagus racemosus. Lineage (NCBI taxonomy): Eukaryota > Viridiplantae > Streptophyta > Magnoliopsida > Asparagales > Asparagaceae > Asparagus > Asparagus racemosus. The sequence continues at coordinate 12,540,507 of JBAKGM010000412.1, read as the reverse complement.
AAGCATTATCTAGAGCTTAGTGCATTCTCCAAAGCGAATCTCCTAACTTGATGGTTGATCTGACACTTCTGAAACTACTTAATTATCTAAAAATTACAATTTTAGAAAAAAGAAAAGTTAACTATTATTAAAATAGTTATAACTAATTTGTTAAAAGAAATTGCATACTTCAACAAAATTGGGATGACTGTGTAAACTTAGAAGAGGATGCATGCTTTATGTGCTTCTAATTTCAGTTGACACATTATTAAAGTATTTATCTATATGGTGAACGACGGACTTGATTGTCTTCTCTCAATTTTTTTCATACATATATAACATGAATAAGGTATTCTTGGGTAGATGCATAACCAATTCATTAAAAGAAATTACATACTTGAACAAACCTGGGATGACTGTGTAAACATAGAGAAGGTTGCATTATTTATGTGCTTGAAATTTTAGCTGACGCATTATTAAAGTATTTATCTATATGGTGAATGATGAACATGATTGCCTCCTCTAGATTTTTTTCATTCATATGTTGCACAAATAAGGTATTCTCTGGTAGACGCAAAGCACAAGAATACTAAAATACCTAGGTTGAATATTTTTCTTAGCTTTTATAATGCTTGAGGGAGAAAGAAAATTGATAGGCAGTAGGGAGATAATCGCCATGTCATGGAGAGGAAGGAAGTATCAGCTGATAATTTTTTAGGGGGTTTGAATTTCCATTGGCCTCTATTGGTGCATTGATGATGTATATATATATAGGATAAGTTTTATGCTCGTGCTTGCACAGGTTGCTTTGATTTATTCGATTTATATATGTACTTTTATGCACTCTTCAAAAACATTAATCTAACTCTAAGATCCCTAATGTAATAAAAAGTGATGATTGATTTATAGATTATAACCTACAGATCATCTATTAATTAATATATTAATTATTTATGGTGGAAAATAGAAAGTACACCTTTTTGCTAGGTTATGAGAAGAAGAGAATAGACATTTTCTTTATTAAATAAAGTTGGCAGTTTTAGTGAAAGGATGTCTTTTAAATAAATGGATAGTTGGAAATTCCACCATCCCTAGTATTAGAAAAATAGGACTTTCTATAATCATTATACGCTCACCTTATGTTTTCTCTACACCAACAATATATTACAACATTATTCTATTTTATTTTATAGGTTTAGAAATTTTTGACGGGCTATTTATAATTTTGAAACTTTAAGAGGGATATTTCTAATATTTGACACTTTCAGGGCTAATTATGAAGTTTTCAGTGGCTATTTTGTAAAACTTTCATGGGGTTATTTGTATTTTTCAAAAAATTTAGAGGGCCTTTGGTAAATTTTTTGAGGTTTTTATAATTTCTAAAACTTTCATGGATAGTTTGCAAATTAGTTTAGGGAGGTATTTGTAATTTTTAAAATTTTTAGCAAGTTGTTTATTATTTTTAAAACGCTCATCTGGCTAGCTGTAATATTTTTAAATGATTGTTTATAAACTTTTTAAGGGGATCTTCATAACTTTTTAAACTTTAGAAGGACTCGTTGTAAAATTTTTAGGGGGTTATTTGTAATTTAAAAAAATTAAGTGAGCTATTTGGATTTTTAAGATTTCCATGTCATTTTTTATTATTAGATTTTGTATCAAATTTTTACAATGCTAGTTGTAATTTTCTAATTTTTTAAGAGTTATTTGTAATTCTCAAAATTTTGGGGGTTGTTTATCATTATTGGTCTTTAAATGGACAGTTTATGATTTTTGGATTTTTAGGGTGCTATCTATAATTTTTAGATTTTTTTAAGGTTTTGTTTGTAATTTTATATCTTAAGAGGTTGTTTACTACTTTCTGCAATGTGTTGTTTTGTAGTTTTAAGGTTTTTTGGGAGTTATTTGTATTTATTTTCACAATGTTAATTTATAATCCTCTAATATAGAGAAAATCTTTTTTTATATAAAGGAGGGACTTGATTATTAAAATTTTATAATTATGGATAATTTTAATTTGAAGAGGATTCTTATAAAAGAAAAGATTAGGTATCCACATATAAAGTAGAGATTTGGTTATTTGAATTTTTTGATTATGGATAGTTTTAGTTTGCTAGGAATTCTATAATAAAGATAAGATTAAGTATCCACATGTCATATTCTAATATGATAGATCGAAACATGGCAATTTTTTGACACGTGGCATGTTTTTATTCCTCGTGTTTTTATGCCTTTAAGAAGACTCCACCTATTTCTATTTATATATAAAGGAGGGATTAGTCTGTTAATAGATAAGGTTAGATTCAAATAGAAAAAAATATATTTTTAAATCTTCAAATTTGTCATAATGATGAGATAATAAACTTAATTTAGCTAAGAAAATCTTTCTAAATTTAATTTTATTATCATCATTAGGATAAGATAGCAATTTAATATCCAAAAAGATCAAGGACACTATTGACCATGAAATGTTTTTCCCAAACTCAGTAAGACACACACATCCTAAGCTGGCACCTTAATTCAATTTAAGGAAGCGCTTTCAAAACTATATTACATGTAATCAACGTACTTGATCCACTTTGTTCTTTTCAATTTATATGTTTTGGATTGCGTATAAATAAAAAGAATTAGGCATATTGAGTTGTAGTCATTAATTCATCAATTAATTGTGAAATTAATAGTTTTACAACAATATAATTAAATGGACAATGAAAAATATGTGTTAGAAGTATTGAAATATCATGATTTTTATTTTATAGATGTTTTCTGACATTTAGATCATGATGAATGGAGCAGATCATCTATTGGAATAGTCTAGTCCATAGATCAAGATGCGCTTACTTAGATTAAAAATCTAAGATGTCACCTTAGGAACACTTTTCCATATATGTATGCGCGCGTGTGCGTGTGCGTCCAGTGAAACCATTGGACATTATCGTGAGTAGAATCAGGAGCAGGTCTAGCCGGATTCGAATACAAGTCTGGTCCAAACATACCACATACTTCAACTGATTAGAGGGGAAAATACTAAGTGTTAGATTAAGAAAAATCGGAGAAGAACGGTCTCATTGATATTTGATATGAGCAAACTACGTACATTTATGCAAGTTGAAGTCTTTAAATAGAAAGTCCAAATGAAATGTGTAAGATAAAGGAGAAAATAGAAAGAAAATATAGTACCAAAATATGATTATATACTACATGAGATAGAAGGTACATAGGATATGAAGGAGAATATACATCTGATATATAAACTATCATTACGTCATTTTTTTTCCCTATGCAACTAGTAAGTTCATCTTCCACACTGACCAAACATGCTCAAATATGCAACGCAATGCAAGGAATAAATAGGTTATTATACTGAAAAGAGCTAGAATCCTAAAATAACTCCCGTTGTTGTTCAAGTAATTCTTGACGGTCCCTAGTCTACCTTTTTTATTTAGTCTTGTGACTTTATGAGTCCACCATGCATATCAAAAGTTTTCAATCATCCTAATCCAAAGGTGTAGCATGAAATAATGCAGAAAGGAAAATAAAAGAAAAGAGCTAAAAAAAACCCTCATTCTAACTTTACTATACCTTAAATCAAATAGAGTGGTCCCTCTTAGCTCGCAGGGTCAATTTGCCAATTTGTAATTAAACCAGATTAATGCTAGTTAAGTTATGTCTGATCTCGATAAGTATAAATAGGTTTCCATGAGCTAATTTTAAGTTAAACATAGATTCTTTATTTTCAACTAACATTATTTTCAAACTGATATTTGACTAGGTTTTCATTTGATTCAAGTTTGATTTAGATACAATTTGGTTAATATTCTTCTTTTTTTTTCTTTTTCTTTTATTCTCACAGTATTTTTAGGACCAGACATAATCTAGTGTATTTCAGACAGAGAGCCCCTGGGCTAGCTCTAGTATAATTGTTGACCCAACTCTGGTCAAGGTTAAAACAGAATTAGGTCTAGACGATGAAACTGTCAAATTGAGACTATGAACTTGGATAATATTTTATTGCCAAACTAACCCTTAAAGTTGTCTGGCTATATTTGAAAGGGTTGGGACGTTGCATTTCAAAAGTAATGCATGATGAACGGTTGAGGGAGGGAACATGGATGAATGATGCATCTAGGTTACGGAGGGAAAACGGGGGAGGATGATGCATGATACGTGAGTTATTTGAGGGAGCACTGTAGATGATGGCCTCCATTATTGTACTCTCGCTTTGTATGAATGATGATGATAGTGTCGGAGTTGTTCACGGCACAAGCTGTTGGGCCAGCAATGCAGGCGACAGGGGCTTTAATGGGTGAAGGACATCAGCATAATAAAATTGAACGAGTTAACCTATTTAGGTTTATCTGTTTGTCCTTTTTTTAATAAGGCCACAGTGGACACCAAGTTAGTGTTTAGTGCTCGGAACCAAATCATAAAGCACAACGTACTCAAGATACTGCGCACCAATGCAATCCAACATTGCATGAGGATGTTAGGAATATAATACTACCATACAAGCCCAAGTGTTCATGAGGTTAGACTTAGTTGTAAAATATGGGCTCCCTAATTCAAATTCAGATTGTTGTCCTTGTTTAAAAAACATTAATCTAATCCTTCTCTCTCTCTCTCTCTCTCTTCATGATCTATTGATGTTTTTCCATTAAAATTAGCGTTGCTTCCATCAGGATTCAAGGAGAGCAAAGGACTAAAACAGTGAAGGACAAAAGTAAATCTTATGGACGTGAAAAACTAAATGTTTATTATACTTTTGGGTCAGATTGGGTTCGGTCAGGCCCGTTACCACGCCAATGCCCAAAGCCGATTCTTCTGATTTCTCGTCTCAATCACACGGAAATACGTACGCATCCAATGTACGGTTCTGAATGAGTACCAAGTTTGAGCTAATTGATTGAGTGTGACTAACCAAGTTGATTGAATACATACACGACCCTGAAACGTATGTGACTCGAACGAATCCCAGTTGGGTCCCACTTCAAGAACTCCATAATGGGTGTAGCGTAGACAACGAGTAGGAATCTTATTAGAACCCTTTGCACCGTGCCGAACATTCTTAATCAATTGATGTGGAGGTTAAGCGGTGTTTTAGTAATTTTGAGTACCTATGGATGTTTGAGATTGGCCCCCACTAGCCTTATGGAAGTTTAGTTTAGAATAATTGGGATCAACATAATCACTTGATTTAATTGGAATAAGAAAAAGATGGGACTGATCAAAAAAAGCTAATTAGAAAGAGACACTAAATTATTAAAATTGCCTGTACTACATGTCAATGAAGGGGGATCTTTGGTTTTTCGGCATAGAATGATGCATAAAACGCTTTTTTTTTTTCCAGAACAACTGCCTTAAATGTTTTTTATTTTTTACACTACAAGCAACTTTTTTTTTCCTCAATCTGGAGACTCACACAATCAGTGTTTGGCAAAACCACTAAACAAGGCCAAGTGAATATAACATGGGTCCAAAATCCTAAACCTAGTTTGGCAAAATTTGGGCCAAGACTACAGCTAATTTTGCTAGGCCAAATTTTAGACTTACGCTAGTTCTTTTTTTATCCACCCCACCCGCCACCCGCCACCCCCCTACCTTTGTTTACTTTTTGAACTAGCTTAAGGAAAGAACTAGTTCATCTTCCATTTGCCAAACTGAGCCTAAGTTCCGGCCCTTGCTTGCCAAAAGAACTTGAAGGCCTTGAACTGATTTTGTCTCAGTCCATGTGCCTTCTAGACTAGAACTAAACTAGTTCAAGTCAAAAATGGTTTTGTCGGAGTTGACAAGCTAACCCTAACAGCTTACTTTATTTTTGAGTTCTTTTTTCACATAGGTAGCAAATCAAAAGATTGCATCATTTGAAACTCCCACCTAGTCCAATTATAACATTTGCTGCAATTGAAGAAGCTACAATCACACCGAACAAACAACTCCAATCATAGCTCTAACCCGTAACCTAAAAACTTTGTAGGATGAAGACCTAACCATAAACAAAGTCTAGAAAGATGCCCTCACAACAATAAAAATGGACAAACACTTGATCTCATCCAATTGCTAGATTTTGTGGGGCTGGTGACCACAAACGCTAGGACGGAGTCAACTCAGACAAAAGCTCATTTCTTTTTCCAATTGGGCAATTGGGGCACTCTCTCTTTTTTAAAAGCCTTATTAGCTTCTTTCCTTTATTTTGTGGGTCCAAATAATTTTCCTTTCGCTTTCAGAAATCAAGCCCGGCAATGAGAATCCATAAAATCAGTGGGAGATTTTTCGGTCTCGTTAGCTAAGAGACGGATTGAGAAGAGACACCTGTCGGTTATTGACTTAGACTTGTCACCAAATTTGGTGTTGGTGTTCCTCCTTTTGGTTTTGTACCTCATTCAACATGCCAATAGTTATAAGATTAATTGCTAGGCGCATAAAAGATGACGTACTAAAAGTTGATATATAACTTACGATCCGTATGAAGAACACATTCATCAAATAATTAAGGCTAAATAGCCCTTATATATTCATCTACTTTTCACTTTATATCCCCACTTACATTCATCAAATAATTAAGGCTAAATAGCACTTACATACCCTATTATTTTATCTACTTTTCGCTTATATATCCCCACTTGCATTTGGTAGCAAGAAAATATCCTAAAATTTTTTAAATTTGCACTTATGTACCCTCACTTATTTTTTGTAGGTTATACCCTAATGTTACTAAAACTTGCACTTTAATACCTCATAAGCTTTTAAATATGGCACTTAAATACCCTAAAATTTTTAAAATTTGCACTTAAATACCCTGAAGTTTGCATAACTAAGCATATAGATGTGCAAGTTTTAAGAACTTTAGGGTATTTAAGTGCTAGTTATAAAAACTTTTAGAGCATTTAAGTGCCGCTAAAAAAGTTAGGGTAGATAAGTGACAAGTAGGTGAAACAATAGGGTATATAAGTGCTATTTAGCCAATAATTAAACAAATGAATAAGTGATCAAGAAAGTTATTCCTATTCTTAACTCAAAAAGCTACGTACACCCAAAGCATAGTAAATTATAAACATCAAATCTTCATTCTATACATTGAGATCTGCCTACAAAATGAAAGGTAAATTGATAAATATGATGATTTGAACGATAATTTCCAAAATACCAAGAAAACTGAAGGGGATGCAAGTAACCTTCGTTACTATTCTAAAAGCCAATTGATATAAGCCATCATGATATGTCATTCTTACATACCAAATGGGGCCAAAAAGGCAATATATATATCAAAATATGGTGATAAATAATACGTCAAGCATCATTCAACGCACAGTTACATCTTGAGACCTAACAAAGTGTCAGCAAAATTAAGCAGGACACAGGCTTTAGCAGTTACCAGCAAACAGAGGGAGGCAGCAGTTCAACAGCTAGGGAAAGGGGTTGCCTCTAGTTGGACGGCAAACATGGTTCCTTTTGCGAGCATGATCAGGGTTGTGGTGCTGAGTTCGACATATATAACCATACCAGCAGTTCTCTCTTCCAGATGCATCAGGTGGTAGAAACTTTACAAGAATAGTTCAAAATTAGCAAACTAATGATATACTATAGAGAAAACAGGTCAAGGGCACTGGAATAGGAAATCATACAGGGAGAAAATCATAGCTTTTTCGCAACCACAGTAATTTATATAGATGACGTCAGATGTTTTTGAAAATGCAGATTAAACAGATAGCATAGGACCTGAAAGAAGAACTTCCTATGTCATATGATCTTTTATTACATCGGACAGCTCATGTATTCAGTGTAGTTGTATGTAAGCTTTAAGATTTGCGTAGAAAAAGAGCAAACTAATGTTTTTGAAGAATACGCTCGAATTCTAACTATCTATGGGACCAAGCATTGCAGGCTGTAGCTTTCAGAGCTGCACGTTAATGTTTATATGCCACACTACATATTTAACAGAACTCTTTGCATCGCCAAAACATGGATTGAATTTAGAACAACGAGGGCACATACAGGCAGTGCAAAACAGATAATATTTTAAACAAAAACCAACTCCTTTGTTGTGTAAAGACAAATGTGGCTTTAAAACATAAGTAACACTGTAGGATGACCTTGTGTAATCTCTTGTTAACTGACAACAAACAGGACAATTTGACATGACCGCTCTGGATTATGCATTTAGATAGTTTTTATGAAAAGAAAATATTACTCAACTTAAATGAGATCCATAGTTACACTTTCACGTTCTTAAGTAAGAATACATTGTTGACGAAGTCCTCAATGCCGTTGTCGTCATTATCTGCCTTTTCCATTCAAGAAGGGTGGAGTGGCCAGAAAGCTCGGAAATGAATAACCAAGTTCTTATATATCCTATTAATGATAACCCTCTTGCATGCACCAAGTTCCAAGACAAAACTATGACCGTGCCAGAAAACTTGATTTCTAGTGAAAAGCATGTACATCTACCATTGTTAGTGACGTAAATTTTCTTCGACCAAGAAAGAGTGCACAAATAGGTACAAATGATATGATTTGGTATAACCGTATAAGGAATTAGATTCATGTTTCAAGAAAATATGGGAAACACACAAAGATGATGATTTTCTATAAAGGACGACATTAGATTCATGTTGCAGTACAAAACATGCCTAAAGGAATCACAATCCTAATCAAGCATGCACATGACAGAAAGGCAATATGCATTATAGAGATAAATTTTCCAAATAATGTTCCATACATCTCTTTCTTCATGTGACACAACAATAATCATCATTGATGTACTCATTTTTGAATCAAAATGGGATCGGCTTACACAACTCTAAATTGATAATACTTCATCAAAATATTACCTTTCCTACAACCACACACAACCTTAATTATGGAAAAGAAGGTGGTAGTCACTGAAAGCTACTAAAGAATTTGTGAGTACGGAACTAAACCGTAAATATTGAGCACTTTAAGCTCGGTAAAACAATAGGCAAACCCTCTACAATCATCTGAAATTAAGAGCCTGTAACGAGAAGATGATGAACATTGTCGCATACTCATCTCTGAGGCAGAACATAAACCAAAGATATAAATTGAATAAAAAAAAACAGAGATGAAAAACCAAAACAAATAGCTACTGCACTTCATCATATTATCTTTTATTTGAATTTATTGTTATTTCAGAAGCATGTGTGGCAAACAAAGAATTAAGCGCTATAAGCATCCCACAGAAAAGATAGTATTGCAGTGATAACTTAATAGAATAATTGAGAAACAATGAATTTACAAAATCCTATAGAAGGAAGGATGAAAGTACATACACTTCTAGGCGTTGTTAGACGAAACCAATACAGGAGAAAATCTACCAATTTGTCGTAGCAATCACTGCAATCAAAAAAGATTTTTTAACAATGTTTCAAAGAATTTGGATCACATAAAAGGTGCCTAAATATTAAAAAATTGCATAAATTATATAAAATTTCCAAGCTCACAGCATAAGGACACAATATATATCCAAAAAAAAACAAAACATTTATAGTTAAAGATAAAGTATACAAGCAGTGATAAATTGCCATACATTAGAACTCTCAAGTCTTAGCATGACTCGGGTTGAAAATTGGGAAGTAACCGGAATTTTCCCAATGAATGGGCAAACAAGAGCAAAAAGAGATGTACCAAGGGTTCGAATGTGTAATTTGAAAAGTAAAATGAAAAAAATTAAAGATTAAAATCATATTGCACTTATGTCCAACGTCCATTGAACCAAATTAACTACAAAAAATAGTATCCGAACTCTAAGATGTGACAGAAACACAACAAACGGGCACATGATAGCAAATGGGATGTATCAAAGTTTTTGTAAAGCCTGTAACCCTATAAAATAAAAGAAATAGTTACATTGGGATCATGGAGAAATTGTCCCCTTCACATGAAAAACTAACCCAGAAGAGAGAATATCTTGAAGTTAGATGGAACTTACATGCAAAGGTGTGTCCTTGAAGTGATAGTCTCTGCATGAAATAATTGTAATCTTGATCTGTCTGCAAAAAGAACCAAAGGCACTACAAGTAAGAGCCTAGACATGTACATGAGCTCAAGCCATGCCTAACATGATAAAAGTACCATTTAGAGTAAAAGAAAATATGACCGCTGACACAAGTATGTAATGCTCTGAAAATTTTAAAAGCTTAAACAGCTCGAGTAGGTAGGAGACCAATTGTATTCATAACCAAGGGCTTATGGGCTACTAGTATGGCACAATGGGAGGGTAATGAAGTACATGTATCATTTGATTTGAAGCTGATGTTGATGGCCAGGATTAATCCATCAGGAAACTAATGGATGGCTCAGATGGTGCCACTGAAGCTACCATGTGTATGGAGAGGTGTGCTGGGTGGAGAAACAAAAATGGGCCACATGTAAGAAGGAGGAAGAGAGGGAGAGGGGACACATCCTTGGATGCTCCCTCTCCACCCCCTCCTCACTTTTTCTCTTATATTCCCATCTACTTACTCATGAAAGAAAAAAGGTGGCTACTAACTCATGAAAGAAAGGAAGAGAATTACGATACCATGTATCAGGGGGAGAATGTTGATGTTCATGACACTATATTCATAGCTTCAGGATTATCTTTATGCTCTTGAGTGGGGATTTGATCACTATTTCTATTCAACTGTCTCGGGATGTCTAGTAATATGAGCATGAATTTCCAGTGTAGATTAACATGTATATGTACTATGGTTAATTTCCAATGTTGAATTTCTTATGAAATTACTGAAGTATCCTATATATTATGGCCCATGTATCAGTTGCCAATATGACCATTCAAGAGTCATGTTATTGTTTGTCAATAATTGCTGGATTGGAATATGGATAGAACATTATATATTATTAGTTGCAACTAGAAAGCTCGCCATGGCAAGGAAAAGATGTCTCAAGTTTAGAGGCAGAATACCCCAGTCAAGGACATCATCTTTTTCAACGCAAAATCAAGCGTTGTGCCTATTTTCAATTCACCTAAGAAAGTATTACGGAAACTTACATATCTAAGTCATATATAACAGGGTTCACCTCAAATAGTCAAATGTGAATAGTGTAGTGCCTCAATGATTAACACTATATATAAATGTGTTCATGTCTTGGTAGGGTGTCTACGGTGCAATGGTTTCTAGTACAGTAGGTGGTAGTGTCAGCATTATATTAGGTCCTGCTGGTGCTTATGTCACTTGGCCACTGTTGTTAGCCTGGAAAGCCTGGTAACATCAGGAGAATAAGATAGGTCAAATTTTCAGGGTGTGAGACCAGATGTACGGCCATGTTATGCTTTTGGTTGAGGTCCTGTAAGTTGTCCCTACATGACATAAAGATGCCTTGCCTCGTTCTTCAGGAATCAGTTTAGAGGGTCTACATTAGGTATTGTCATTTGTCCCTACATTCTAATCTTCGATTACTAACTGATGACATCTTGACAATCAGTTTATAATGGCTGGTATTCTTAATGCTTAGAATACAACATAAAAACGTCGAGAGGTAAAAATGAAAAAGATGATACGATCCAGGAGTCAAAACAGCTTTATAAATGCAAAATAAATAACTGTTACAGATTAGAATTACAAAGAATTAATTTGCTTATGGGGAAAATTATAAGAAGATATGACCGAAGAGTTAAACAGCAAGGAAAATGTAGAAGTCAGACCTAACGATAGCAGAGTACAATGTAATAAACTGTTATAATGCTCAAGCAAAATAAATGCCCATAATCAAACATATTCACTAATGCAAACACCGAATAGTGTTCAAACCATGTTGATGACTTTATAGAAAGATTTGCCTTTACCAATTTCTTGATTGTCAAACTTAGTGATCCAATCTGAGATCACAGCCTGCAATGTCTTTCCTGTTTTCTGTATGCACCTGTCTGTGACCTAAGAGAATGATTTGAAACTAATGAAACTGTACCACATTTTCAGAAAATCCAAATAAAATTAACTCAGAAAAAGTACTCATACATCTTTCTCATAGTGATTATTTTGATGTATTGAATCTGGAAGCCTTGAAATGGTGCGCTCTGATACCTGCAACATTGAGGCCAGAAGCAAGCATTTAGAAAAACACATTGTAGATGAGATATACCACTATACACAAAGTGTTGCGAAATCTTTGTTCAGATAACTTATTACAGTTCAAACGCATTTAGCTAGCAAGTAGCAGGTAGAACCTATATGTTGTTTGCAAGACCAGAGTTTATCTTAAAAGCTGTGTTTGTCCTACAGCTTACACAAAACTGTTACCTTCTTCTAAGTTAACTGAAAACATCTTGTGCTCATCCTACAGCTTACACAGAACTGTTACCTTCTTCCAAGTTCTAACTGAAATCATATTTTGCTACACCAACAGAACGAACTGTAAGCTAAACAAAAACAATGAGATGGGTACGTTTGATTTATCTCCATGTTTACATACACAATGGTCATACTTGTGTCCAAACTGTATGGCCAACGGGCAGTAAAAGGCCAATCAATTTATGGCGCAACTATTGAAGGACTAAGTTCCCAGGTTTAAATGACAAAGGAGAGTACACTTTGCTGTAATGAACAGGGAATTGCATGCATCTACTGGGCACAACAAGCTAGGACCCATATGGAAATTTCAACTCACATACCTAATCTACTAATGAAAATTACTCAGGTGAAATGCTCTAAGAATTTTAGAATAGAAATGAAACTAAATTAAGGGACCACAAATCAATGGAAATAGCAGGAGCTTTCTGGGAGATTTATAAAAGCAACAAGAGCTGAAATAAAATATAGTGCGGGTTTATTGGAGCACCCTAATTTTTCCATCATTCACCCCACCACGCACCCCCCACCCCCCCCCTCCCCCACCACCCCCCTCCACACACACACACACACAACACGGAGCAGATTTTAAAACCGTTCAATA
>JBAKGM010000412.1:12502516-12524367 GCA_037177215.1 Asparagus racemosus | reverse complement strand
ATTTTACAGTTTTGCCGTGTCCCGTACCCGTACCCGCACCCGTACCAGTACCCGTACCCGTTTCCATGCAACTTAGGATAGTACACTCTAAAAGCATGCAAAATAAGACAAAAATAGGAGACCTTTACAGCATTTCATTTTGCACAAAGACGGCCGACCTAATGTACTGTACACACCCCTAAGGCTTTAAGAAGACACCTTGGATGCATCATAACAGAACAACATAAAGTCTAAAACTCCAAATAGCTAAAGCCGGGGAAACATAAAATTATAAAAACACAGGAAATTGGTGAGCTGTATAGGAGTTAAAAATTTTATGACTCTTGCAAAAGGATCACATGAATCAAGCTACAGGAAAGATATTTACACAATATATCATTATTGGAAATATTCATAGAGAATTAATAACTGCAGAGGAGAGTTACCAAAGTATAATGCATAAGCTATATAAGTTGCTACTAATAAACCCAATAAACATACACACATAAGGCAGTTAAGCTAGAATTTGATAATCCAAATGAACTTACAAGATTTGACTTAACCGAAGCATATGTATCCAACTGTGCAATCTCCTCATCCGAACGCTTTAGTGAAGAAAATTTTTCCAGGATAGCCTGCAAAAAAAATATTCAAATGTTAACATGATACGGAATACCATCAAATTAGTTACTCAAACAACAAACAAATAAGGAATATAAAAGTTATCCGTCTGCTTTCTTAATGCATGAAGATAAATTGGTCTCAGCAACAAGGCGCAATGCATATCCTACTTCGAGACTTGCATAGAAAAATCATAAAAAAGATTTGAGTTTGAGAAGTTTCAATTCCAAATTAAAGAAGGGAACTACTGAAGTTTCTTAGTGACAAGCCCCCCCCCCCCCACAAAACACAATAATTTATAAATGTAATGCCTTTCTAGTTAATAAAACAAAAGAAACGCTAAAAATACAACATTCTTAAAAAGATGACAGATGTCAAACATGAGAGGACAATAGAGGGTGGAACATCCTTAGTTGCTTAAATATAATGCACCTGTGATGCTGCAAGCCTTTAGATCTTTGTAAAAGTTACTTTTTTTCTTGGTAAAGTTGGGGGTGCTGTGCTCTATTAGGAAGCTGCTCTTCTCACATGTAGCGACTGCTTGAAACTTGTGCCAAGTAGATAACTGATCATCCATTAAATATGCACAGTGGTGAGAAGCGTTGTGATAGCAGATAAACAACTCCGTAGCACAAGTACATTTGGTGAACAGTGTGTAAAGGCTAGCTTTAATGTGAATTATAAGCCCTTTAAGGATGCTCCCATGCCCATTTAACTGAAATTAATTTAAATTAACTCAGCCTAAAGGAAAACAATCATCTTTTAATATGACAATCCCATTTACTTAGGGGCCTTCTTTGAGGATATTTGTAACCTAGAAGTTCAAAAAATAAATGCAGAAGCATTAAAAAGTAGAGACAGATTTGGACAGTTTGCCCAGAGTTAAGTTTTCCAAAGAACCATGTACGTTCCTCCCAAGCATAGCCCTGCTCATCTGTGCACCATTTTCTCAAGCCAAAATGAGCTTAAAACCATGCCTCATAACATGTAAAATACTAAATAGTGAGATGAAGAACATGCCACCCAAGAATTTACATACTTCTAAACTGTGGCCTAAGTATGCCAAGCTAAAACCGATAATTTTAGCCAGTACGTGGGGATCCTGAGCAATGTTGAATACACGCAACACCCGCAGTTATAGGTTTTCTAACAAGCCAGAATACGAGTTCAAATTCATGAATATATTATTACAGCCCACTAGTTTTATTTCGCACACGGTATCCATAATTTGTTACAAGGTTTCTGATATAGATCATTAGAAGAACATCAATTAATGCCTACACACAAACCCCTCCCACATTTAACGCCAAGGATTAACAAACAATGCCCTTTAGCAAGGATTTGTTGGTACTTCACTAAGGATGCAGTTTGCTCCATTTTTGTCAAATAGCATTAGACTGGAGTAAGGATACAGTAAGGATGTAGCCTGCTAATTAACCATGTCAAGGACTTATGTGCATATACCTACCTCAAAGAGGTTGTGTACATACACCTACTTCATAGTGGTTATATGCAGTGTGCTTCTAAATGCTAAACAACCTCAAAATTAGGCATCTAAATTACAAATGAAGCACTTATTATTGAATAGTAGTCATTCTTTAGCTAATTGATTTTCTCTGTGAAACTTGAAGCTGCCATGTCTTGTGAAAGTTAGCGGGCTAGCATCATGGAATATTCTGGAATGTGGTTTCTTCCTTTTTAATTTTTATCATAATCCACAGGAAAAGAACTAATATGTTACCACAAAGTGTGAAGTGACTTGTGACAATGGCTTTAGTTAGTGAAAAAATTTCTCTCTGTAAACTTGTAGCTGCCCCCTATCATCCACGGAACATGCATTCCTTCTTTGTCAATTGAGTTTCCTTTTTTCTAAGAGCTTCTTTTATTCTAAAACTTCAAACAAACTTCTAAGAACAAAACAGGAAAGAACTTCCTGCTGGAGGCTATGTTGGTGGAAAAGGGGCTCAAACCAATAGCAAAATGTGAATTTGCGCCTATTAAACCAAATCATGTATCATGAATGATCACGATCATCTAAGCCCTGCCCACATTCTCACTTTCTTGAAGCATCTGTGGGGAAAATTGTTTAGCTTTAGCTTTGCAGGAACGTTTGTATCTGTCAGTTATATGGCTCCCCCTTATTTCACAAATGAAAAAATACCACTGCATGTTAGAGTAAGTCTCAGCACTCATGTCCAATGACGTAAACAGAAAATATAATTAATTTTTCAAATAATAGACTGATTGCTCCAATATTCTTCATTGATATAATAATATTACATGAGGTAATCCAAGGACATCTGGAGTCACACATAGTCCAACAATCCTCCAGAAAAATATGAAATTTCTTATAAGCATAGAAGCAAATAAATTTACACTATAACATACCAGAATCTAGAAGCCAGCCCACATAAAAAAGAATCTCTATATAGATACAAGCAAAGCTGCATGCTAGCCATATTTATTTCTCAACTGTGAGGAATCTCACTTCAAAGTCAAAAGTGCAATATATTATAAATAGGGCATGCTGCAAGCCACAGGGATGAAGTAGATCTACATGAAAACCTTATCAAACATTTGGAGAACGAAAAAATAATGTAAGAAAATACCTTTTCAAGATTATGTAAAAAATGGTTTCTTCCCACAGAATATATAATTGCTCGACACTGGGGACAGACTACACTTTTCTGCCTATCTTGAGAACGTGTTGAAGATCTTCTTAACCACTCTGAGAAGCAACCATTACTACAAAAAAAGAAAACAAAAGTAGGATTCATCATTAAATGATAGAAGCAAGAAAGGTTCAAATAAAAATTTGGCTAAACAAAAAGAGATCAATTACCAGAAATTGTGTAGACAAGGAGCAACGGTGACAACATCATGCCATATGTTTAAGCATATACTGCATTTTGCATGTTCAACATCTAAGGAAATCTACCACATTCAAGCAGTAAAAATCATGAACCATTAACCAGCAACCATAAAAACTAAAGGAAATGAAAACAGAATTTCTCGAAAAACTAACCTTCATACTTTTTCTTTCACGCCTCTTGCAGGGTAGAACTTCAAAAGTATAACTTAAGAACCCTGAAAAGTATTTTAAAGGAAATGTACTCAGGGATCTACTTGGTCAAGCGAAACTATTATTAAGAGTAATAATATTACATGAAAGCTACAATAACCTCACGACAAACAATAAGGCATTCATATTTTCAGAAGTATGCGTTTTAGAATAAAAAACAGCAGAGGTGCATAAATTGATCACAGGCGCAAGATTAATGATGACAGCAGAATCCCTAACATCAAAAAACATACAGGATGAAAATGAAATATTCCATGAATACGTTTTTAAGCTAGATTCTCTGATCAGAAGCATGGATCAAGCAGAGAAGATAGAAACATGGTGGTTGCACAGCAAATTCTGAGGTAATGTACAGCCAAGCTAGTGAGCTCCAACTAAATTCAAGTTTAAATAAGCAGTACCTAATTATAACTTCAGGAATTTTATTGCATTACACATTTAATAACTAAAAAAACAAGCGATGAAGGACAAAATCTTGAAAAGTCATGAATCATCTTTTGGGGTTTCAGTTGTAGAATTATAAAACCAACAAAAGAAGAATAAGACGAAACAAAAGATTAAATCATACCCAAAACAGCACGACAGGAGAAATGCAAATTATAAAGTTCAGGCTTTTAAATGTCAGCTACCATTTCTGTATGATTTTCAGTTTTACCTCCCTTGTCGCTCAAAATGAGTAGACTTGCAAGCTTAAAGATAAATTGCTGCCTTAATCCCTCATATTTGTAACAGCACACAACTAGAGGGATGCAGTCACACTAATGCAACTCTAAATTAAAACATATAATTGGATATAAATCTTAAAGCATAGTCAGTTAAAATAGTCTAATTTAGTTTCAGGGTTTGCTGCCCAGCATTATCCATGCGTTAAGAATAACTTTCAATTATTGCACCATGGTATTGTATTCTGTAATCAGCGAGTTTCTTGTCCACAAGGAAGCTTTATGAGCCAACCTCAAGGCATTCATATGGTAGCAGGCTAACAGCAGCAAATCCTCCAATATTTGTGCCAGATATATAGTCCTTTCCTCTCAGTTTTGTGAAGGACCAATTCCTCCGCACACTCTATTTACGAAAGCTCAAAACATTCCTACTAATATAGATTTGACCAACTGCACTCCATTTGTAATACAAAAACAATGTCAACAGCAGCTCAACTTTTATTCCAAAATTTTCAGGGTAGGATATGCCGGGACTTTAATTCTCCATTCAACTTTAATAAGGGCCAGCTTATCTGCATTTCATTTGTAATACAGAAACAATGTCAACAAGAGCTAAGCTTTTATTCCAATATTTACAGAGTAGAACATACCAATGCTTATTCTCCATTCAACACTAATTACCACTTCATTTAGGTATCTTCATTGTTTTAAATATCCTTGATATGACTCGATATATCGCCCAATATATCCTTTTAGAGGGCTTGCTGCAACTGATATGGCCTCTAAATATCCTTTACCACTTTTTCACTATTTTGGGTGATATATCCCCGATATGGCTGATATATTAGGTGATATGTTAGCCAATATATCCTTTTATATGGCTTGTTGCAAAATAATATACCGTGTTTGGCAATTTTCCGGCAAGATATCATGATTTTCCCATTATATCAAATGACATTTTAGCTTAAAAAATATCAGGCGAAATGTTGCAACATTGATTTGTACTGTTGTTTATTTAACAAGGTTGATTAGTGATCCTAAACATATATTAGTTATATTTTGTATGTTTAGATTTCATTAAGTATGTTGAGATTAGAGTTTAGGCATTATACTATATATGCAAACATCTATTATGGCATTCTGATATTTATCACATATCCCTAATATTTCCCCAATATTCGCAATCCGGTATGAATGTTGGCGATCCGATATTTCCCCAATATCCGATATTTAAAACCGTGGGTATCTTGTCCATAAGAACTGATATCTTGTCCGTATGAACTGAATGCTTAACCTACCAAGATTATTGCTTAGGGCCAGCCCATCACTACATGCTCTAAAGGCATCAGTGATGATTTGAACATCAAATGGGCGCAACACTTTCTTTTCATTGGAAATTTCTATGTCCTATTCTCAAAATAATCATTGGATTCTTTGGTTAATTCAATCGAATCAGACAAAAATGTCACAGTGGGACAATTTGCTCAAATAATTCATTGGAATCATATCAATGAACTAAATCATTATCATTATCTAAGCCTTTCCCTGTTAAGATGGCACTAGCTGAACAAAGCAAAGTCCAGAGAGCTCCAAATTTGACCAAATATTTTTTACTGAATATCATTGGACATCAATTATGTGAGATTGTACAATTTTACCAATGCAAGTATGAGCAAGAGAGGCCATACCCTAAAAGAAATGTGGTTCTATCAATTTTGTTTATGCAATTTAACTTAAAACAAACAAGGAACAGCCACAATTCACTAACAATAGGAAATAACCAAGACAAAGTGGTTTAATGATAGTCTGCTATAGATAGTCATACTCATCTCTGGCATATAGAAAGCCAAAGGGACAAAAGGGCATACCCAAATAAGACTTCCAGTAACAAGAAAACTACAGACGCTACAATCAAAAGAATATAAGAATATTGATTTCCTTGAAATAAAAGATCATTTTTTTTCTAAAACCAAATTTTGGTATGATACGAAGAAAAGAAGCATCAAGACTAAAATATAAGAGATGATGATATATTCAAAAATATGGCAAAACAAATTATGTTAATATTGGCTCAACAATCAAATGATATTTGATTGGACTTACCTTTTTCACAAGGGCCAGAAGTAATTTTACTTCCACACTTTATATCAACAGCTTCTTCTCCAATAGCAGTTCCATCAACAATTATTTCATTTGAACTGTCAAGACAATTTAGGGAAAAGAAACAAGAAGGAATTAGATAAGCAAATTAGTGAAGAGAACATATAAATTAACATCTAAAAATGACAGATGGTAACAGAGAGCGCACACATCTAAAATTTTAATTGAATCTCTATTCTAGTGGGTGTTTCTTAGATCTTTGATGTACGTATAGATTTTATGGGCATTCTTCTCAAACTGATAATAGTAGGACATATCAAAGAGAATACAAGACTCTACATAAGTTAAATTAAAAAAATAAAAAAAGAATAATTGCCAATTTCTCATTACACCATTTGCTGTGTAGAATTTCAAAATAAATAGAAAAATGTTTGTTACAAAAAAGGAGCCCACACTGTGACATTGATAATAGAATGAGACCATTTTCGAGAAAAAAAAGGTTAACAAATTAGGTCTTGATATCAATCACATAGCACTCACATTCCTAAAATGTTTACAATGAAAAATTACAACTTAACTCCAATTGTTACTTTTGCTTGGGTACTTCAAGCAGCATGCAAGTCCCATACCCAACAAATCCACTTCATCTTGTATACATTGAGCCTAAACCCCATGGAGATTAATTGCTAAGACTTCTACTAATGCAAAATTCTTTCAACGTGTCCTCACCTTTTGTTTTCACAGACACATGAGTTCCACCTTATGTCTGAATCTTGAAGCAAGAGATTCTGATCAACACTTGAAGGCTTGTACATTTAATACAAACTTAGATTAAAATTTATAATTGTCATATGACTAACCCGAATTGAGAAACAATCCCTCACCCACCAAATCATAGAGATGCTGACTAAAATACACCACCATGCTCCTTTGGTTGCTTAGATCAAAATGGGGCCCAAAACCATTCTATTGCCACACAAAAAAGTTTAACTCATTCCCAATGTGGAATTAAAGTTTAATTACAATTTCCCCCTTAACTTCGGTGAATAATAAGATGTGAGATGACCCAATGGAATGGAATACTAAAATTAAGATATAAAGGGTCAATACAATATCCAAGAACACGGAAGAGGGAAAGAAGGCCTAAATACATCTTTAGCTAACCCGTAAAATCTACCTTTATACATACCAAATCATGTTTATACAACAATACAAGGCCTTTTGTCCAATTTTTTGGGGTTAGCTATGTGAATGAATAACAGAATAATTGCTTTGACACAAAAAGATTAACTCGAGTCATCCGGGATGTGGGAGTAAACCCTAATTGCAATTTCCCCTTTCACTCGGGTAATATTAAGTAGATATGAGACGACGCAATGATACAATATTCAAGAACACAGCCACTGTTATAAATAGTGGTAAATAGCGCCGCAATAGCGGCGCTAATAGCGTTAGTAGTCCCTTCCCGCTACGCTATCGCCCAATAGCGGTGACATATTGCGAAATATGCGCTTTCCACTCGCAAAAGTGACCAATAGCACCCCATAGTAGTGAATAGCGGGTGATTGTGGGCAAAATTCGCTTTTTGACCGTTATTTAAATGTGGTTTGAAGTTTATTTTTTAAATTAAACCCAAACCGCAACCACTGCATCCCGCTGCCTCCCGCGATTTTCGGCGTATTCTCGCCGCCCCTCACAGCCTCCGGCATCTCCTTCAGCACTTCCTCTCACCGTGAGCTCCTCCTACTACAGTCCTCTCACTGTTTAGCTCATCTTCTCGATGACGACGACTCTTTGACTCCTCCTCCAGCCGTCTTCGGTATTATGTGACGATTATATGTCTATTTCATGTTTAGGATTTCTTTAAATTATCAAATATACACTTTTAGATGTTCAAGACTTTTCTTTAATTTTTCTTTTTTTAAAAATATTTATACATATCTAAATTAGACTGCTATTTGATTTTACGTTTTTTACCGTTATTTTACCGCAATAGCCCCAAGTAGCCTTAGCAATGCTTCATTGCTACGCGACGCCATCCGCTATCGATAACCTTGAACACAGTATGAGAGAAGGAAGGGTAGCATAGGTGTGCACCTTACCTGACCTGTAAAATCTAACTTTATATATAGCATATCATGTTGTGCAACAACAACAATAAAGCCCTTTATCACGAACTTTTGTAGTCGACTATTTGAATCTTATTCTTCCATTCAATTCTATTACATCGCATTTAATTGACTATTATCATATTTTTCTTAATTACTTTCACAACTTTTTAGGTCAACATCAAGTCCTTTTGATCCATGAACTAAATCTCATCATTCTCCTAATTGATTCATTAGTTCCCTTCATTGTATATAACCAGCCTATCTCAATCAAATCTCTCACATTTTCTCTCTAATAGAAGCATCCTCTAATCTCCAAAGAATGCACCCATTCCTTATCCTACCATTTAGTGTATATCCACAAGAACATATAATGACATTCTCATTTCTGCTTTAATCATTTCTTGCACATATTTTTTAATTGCCCAACATTCTAACTCATATAGCATTATTGATCTTATAGTTGTCCTACAAAATTCTCTTTAATCTCATAGATGTTCTATGGCCGTTAAACTATAGAAGCACTCATTTATTTAACCATCTTGATTTGATTCGATGAACCACGTTATCCTAAACTTATCATCATAACAAATGATTGATCCTAAATAACAAAAATGATTTCTCTTAGGTATTTCTTAATCCTCCACACGTACTAAATATACATTTCTCTTTATTGTTTACTAAAATTACATTTCATGTATTATGTTTTTCTTAAACTAATTCTAAATCTTTTAGATTCGAGAGCTTCTCTCCACCTTCTTAGTTTAGAATTATCACATTCCTAGTCCCATCATCACTTTCCTAGTCCCATCATCACTTTCTTAGCCTCATGAAATAATATATAGCACATCATCCTAAATCTTATCATCATAACAAATGATTGACCCTAAATAACAAAAATGAATACTCATAGGTATTTCTTAATCGTTCACATGTACTAAATGCACATTTCTCTTTACTGTTTACTAAAGTCACATTTTACGTATTATATTTTTCTAAAACTAATTCTAAATCTTTTAGATTCGAGAGCTTCTCTCCACCTTCGTAGTTTAGAATTATAACTTTCCTAGTCCCATCGTCACTTTCATAGTCCCATCATCACTTTCTCAGCCTCATGAACTAATACATAGCATATCATGCTTTCACATGTAAAAAAGCTTATCAATTCACTTACGTGACCCACCACGTTTATACACAAAAGAAACATCACTCATGTTTTTGTTAACACTTGTACGATGTGTTTAGTTGGTGGTAGTTGAAGTCACATGTTTATTCTTGATGATAATCAGAACCTCAGGTCCTCCTGAAAAATTATATGTTAATATATCTATACTAACATAGCAAAAACCAACTAAGGGTACCAAAAATATGGCGGAGTGGTGGAGAAATCCTCTATTATAGCTGTACATGAAAGGGTAAAGAAGTACTTTCATTAACTTGAAAAGATAGAGATGAATTGAAAACGTACTTTGTCTTTTCCATGCTTTGTCCATATTATCTTTTCTTTCATACACATCATTAAATAATAACTAACTCTTCCATGTCTTCTAACATTTGACTTTATACTTTTTTTATTCTTTCTTGAAATTACCCACTTTATAACAATAAAATATATATACTAATTTATCAATAAAAAACCAAGTATTGGTAGTGCAAAGTTGATACTTTTTCTTTTCTTCTTTATCTATAATATCTTTTCTTTCATATAGATCATTAAGTAATTAACTCTTCCATCTCTTCTCTTCTAGCATTTGAGTTCATACTTTTTTCCTTTATCAAAATTACCTTCTTTATAAGTATTGGTAGTGTAAAGTTTGAAGAAATCAACATCCTCCGTTCTAAATTGAGAGAATCATAACTTGGAAACTGAAACAAGGGTGATATATTGAGAGAAAAATGATTTCTTTCAAGATTAACATATCTTTGTTTTCTATTCATAAACTTCATGAAATAAAACTAAATTTCTTTTGCCCTAGCGGTAAGGAAATGATGTAAGAGTGTCCTTTTCTTTTACTCAAAGAGGATGTTTAGAAAGGAAAACAATTAACATTGTTTTAAATATACCTGACATGACCCGATATATCGCCTGATATATCCTTTCACAGGGCTTGCTGCAACCAATATGGTCTCAAAATATCATTTATCGCTTTTTGGCTATTTTGGGCGATAATTCCCTATATGGCCGATATATTAGCTGATATGTTGACTAATATATCCTTTTATATGGCTTGTCGCAAAACAATATATTGTGTTTGACAATTTTTGGGTGAGATATCATGACTTTTCCATTATATCAAATGACATTATAGCCTAAAAAATCAAACGAAATGCTATAACGTTG
Source organism: Asparagus racemosus (assembly GCA_037177215.1). Classification (NCBI taxonomy): domain Eukaryota; kingdom Viridiplantae; phylum Streptophyta; class Magnoliopsida; order Asparagales; family Asparagaceae; genus Asparagus; species Asparagus racemosus. Next base: position 12,513,474 of record JBAKGM010000412.1, on the reverse strand, counting down.
ATTTGTACTTTTGTTTGTTTTATAAGGGTGATAATTATCCTAAACATATATTATTATATATTATTTACATTTTGTATGATTAAATTTTATTAAGTTTGTTGAGACTACATTTTAGTGCATTATACTATATTTGCAAACATTTGTTATGTCATTCCAATATTTAAAATATATCCCCGATGTTTCCCTAATATCGGCAATCCGATATGAATTTTGGTCATCCGATATTTCCCCGATATTCGATATTTAAAACCTTGACAATAAAATATCACCATTCACAAACTTTTACTAAAATAGCCAGCAAAAACCTGGAGTAGCATAAACCAAATGTGCGTGTTAAAACAAAAGGGCCAATGGGGATAAGATAAAGCAGTACATTTTCATTAACATGTAAAGGTTCGAGTTATTTACTAGAAATTGATCGCAAAAGAAGCACAATGGAGTAACTAATCACAAGAAAGCCCAACTTTGTAATCTGAAAAGCGATCAAGAAATCAATGTGCAAACCTCAAGTTTCTGATTCTTGCAGAATCACTATCCAAGTTCCCCGATATCTCACACCACGTAAATTTCTCATTCGACGAATACCTCATCTCCGAACAAATGAGGGTATCTTGCGACCTAAGTTCTATTTCTTGATATCTTGAGTCAATAGGAACTGCATTGAAACAACAAAAAGATCCCAATTTTAGGGTTTAAACCCTAATTTTGCCACTAGAACCTTAATATCTTGAATTCGAGAGAAATTGAACGAAAAGGGGAGAGAATTGAACCAAGCTTCGCCCAGATTTCGTCGTCGTTGTCGTCTTTCGACCGAGAGCTCTGGCCAAGGTCCATTCTGTGAAGGTTAGGTTGAAGATCGAAGGTAAGGATTACTGGGGTTTTAAGAAGTCGAGAGAGAGAAGCGATCAAGGCTTCGATGGGAAGATTTTGGGACTGTTGCTTGATAGTGATTGAATGTAAACAAAAGGGAAAAATGCCAAATTGGTCCTTGTACTAAGGCTTCACACTCAAATTAGTCCTTGTACTTTTTTTTCTCTCAAGTTAGTCCCCGTACCCTTTATTAGATGAAAAAGTAGTCCTTTTTTAACTCTCCGTTAAAAGTTTCGTTAAATAAAAGTTGAAAAGACAATATTATCCTAAATGTAGGTATTATGTATCCATTAGTTTATTTCATCGATACTCCTAAAATATTACCTGATCAAATAAAAACAAATAAATAACTGATTAATGAAATAACCTAAAACTCATTAAATAAAAAGGTCTCAAAAATCTATTCACATAAATTTGCGTTTTCCTCCAACAAAGAAACAAAGCCGGCCTGAACCACGTGAAAGCTAGCCTTCCTCAATCCCAGTCGCATTCAATCTAGAATTCATCTTCTTCTTCCCTAGTGATCTAACCCTCGGCGGAACTACCTTAATGGAATTCCGGCTTCGCTCAAACTGGGCTATGCCTCGGCCTCTCTTAACTGAACAGGGGGTTAACTAAGAACTATCTCTTATCCGCATCAAGGAAAAGAGCAGAGATCTTTGTTGAAGATGAAATAACCACAAAGATCAAAGGCAAACATGAATGGTGACAGGTATGTCATCAAAAATTTCATATTTTCCTTTACCTATCTGTTCTAGTGTTAGGGTTTTATCATATTCTCCAAAACTCAATACTTTTTTGCTTTGTTAGGGTCTATTGTATTCATCCAAAATTAGACTATAGACAATAACTTTTTAGTGTTAGGGCTTATTATATACTCCAAAATTTTTATTGAGAATCGTTCAGAGACTCATGTCTTATAGTTTTAGGGTTTTTCATATCCTCCACAATTTTTTTGGTCCAACTAGAGAAATACACATACTTACCTGTACAAAATTTTATTTAATCAAATGATTCGAAACTAAAACCTACACAGACACACACACATAAAAGAAGAAATTAGTGTGTGAGATGATCTTGGCAATTTATGCAAGTATTGAACCTGGTCCATGTTTGCAACAATGGCCTAAATCCTCCTCGTGTTGTGGACAGTGTGAAATTAAAGACTATTGTATTTAGCTAAGTTTGATGTAATTCAGCAAAAACGATAAATATTTCTTTAGAGGGCACAAAACTGAATCTACATTTATAAATAAAATTAAATAAGGGTCACATGAGAGTAAAGATTCAGCATACCTCAGAGATGGAGATGACTTCTTTTTTGGAGAAAAGTAGACTTAAAGACCAAGAAAGCTAGAGGAGCAGAAGTTGTACAAGTTTACAAGTAACCAAGATGCCATGGTTTACTTCCATAATTCTACATGCAATTACTCAGCACTTATGCTGGTTAGTGCATAATAAGCAGCTAGTTTTAGCTAATTAAGCATTAACATGATAAGCTATTTTAGTAATTCCCTTAGAGAGATAATATAAGTTAAACAAGCATTTAAACACTAATTTAATAGTACAATGTATATTAAATGTGCCTGTTGATTGTGCTTTTTCTTTTATTCTTTCCATTAGTATTGCAGAAGTTTGTAATTATTAAATTTTCAGAGGAAAATTTAAATAGGTATTTGTTATGTTGAATTTCTACTTTTATCTATTTGTTGTCTATTTTAGTTCAGTCATGATTTCTTGTTTCTTACTTATTATTGTGTTTGCTTTTTTGTATGCAGATATATAACTGTGAAAGTTCATCATAATGGTTCATTTGGATCACACATGGTTTCACATTACTGTGATGGAGATGTTAGAAATTTTGAGGGTTTAAAAGTTAGTGAGCTGACATATGACAAAGTGATGAGTTTGGCTCTTAGTCTAGGACATAAGAACATAGAACATCTTTGGTATCGAGACCCTGGAATTATATTTTATACTACATTCCAACCAATAACTAATGACGAGGATGTGAGTAAAATGGTAGAAAAGTATGCCGAGTATGAAAGCATAAATATATACATAGAGCATGATTTTAGTTATGTGGAACCTATGGACAAAAGTACTAATGTTGATGATTTGGCAACCAACGAGAACCTTAATGACAATTTTTTTCGTGGGATTTGCATTGAACAGAACAATAATGATAATCATGATAGTGAAGATGGAGATTATGAAAGAGAAGGATATGGGGATTACGAGTCGACTGATTATGGTAATGATAGTGATGATGATGTCATTGGATATGATGACGAGGAAGTGATGGAAGTTAGGAGGAATGCAAGGGTGTTTAAGAAGAAAAATAAGATAACAGTGAGTGGGGCGAATATGAATGCAACAATTGATAGCGAACCAGATGAAAATTGCAATGAGGTCCTTGCTCCAACTATGAATATAATGCACAGCTTTCAACCACAAGTTGAAGGTTATGAGAGCGAATATGATGACTCTGATAACCCCGCCACCGATGGATCAAGTGAAGAAGATGAGGAAGTTTTTAGGAAGCAAAGAAGGTGGCCTGAATTTAATCCTAACACAGACATGCACAACGTTCAGTTCGTACATGGACAGAGGTTTGCTAATAAAAAGGAATTTCTTGATGCTCTACAGAACTACTCAATTGCGTCAGGTCTAAACTCAGTCACATTTAATTCTATATAATTTTTTGAATTTAGTACTAACACTGACCTAGAGCAAGAGCGCAGCAGTGTTTTAGCTACCTGAAACACTGCAATAGCAGTGACAACATTTAATGTCGCTGTTACAACAGTATTTCATAATATAGAACAAAGCTTGAGCAGCTTTTCAGTGATCCTAAAACACTGCAGCAGCAGCAAAGACCTTAAACATTACCGCAACGTTTCAGGTTACTGCTGCAACAGTGTTTCAAGACATAGAACGCTGCTGGAGCAACGCTTGAAATACTGATATTTTCTAGTTTTTAGTTGTGTTTTAATTCAAAATGCATATAATGTATGATCATTTATATTTTTACTCAATTGTTACAGGTTATAATATCAAGAAAGTGAAAAATGACGGCGCTAGAGTAGTTGCCAAATGCAAAAGTGAAGGAGATTGTCCGTGGAAAATTACATGTAGTCCAATGCAGCTTCAAAAGACGTGGCAGATTAAGACCCTTAACGTAGTGCATCAATGCTCCCTTACATACAAAACTAAACAATTGAATAGTAAGTGGCTTGCTAAGACATATGGTAAAAAGATTCGAGACAATCCTAAGTGGTTGATTAAGGATTTTGTTGCTGATGTTCTTGAAAATTACAAGCTACATGTTTCTCCAGCTACTGCTGCGAGGGCACGTCAACTAGCATTGGATGAAACAAACCAAAAAATGATTGAGCACTATGCCAAGCTATGGGACTACATTACCGAGGTGCTAAGATCCAATGCAGGTAGCACAATGTATTTGAATTCCACTAAAAGTGTTCCATCTAGGTTCAAAAGACTATACGTATGTTTTGATGCACTTAAGAAGGGGTGGATGGCTGGATGCAGGCCTATTCTTGGACTGGATGGTTGTTTTTTAAAGGGTATTTGTAAAGGTGAGTTATTGTGTGCAGTAGGCAGAGATGGGAACAATCATATGTTCCCAGTTGCTTGGGCAATTGTGGAGGTGGAAAGAGAAGAATCTTGGTCATGGTTTTTAGGACATCTCAAGAATGACCTTCAACTTGGAGAGGGAGTAAATTTGACTCTCATGACTGATCAACAAAAGGTATGAACACTCATTCTATGTTTTATTCTATCCTATTTTTTATTCAATTTAATGCATTTATATGTAATTGTCACATTTGCTATTGACTCTACTAATTATGATAAACAAATGAAATAATTTCTTGCTAATGGTAAAAAAGGTTCTTTTAATGTGGGCCATTATTATTTTACCTATTGATACTATAACTATGAATATCTATTATATACTTGTAGGGGCTAGATAATGCAATCAGGAATATGTTACCACTATCTGAGCATAGATGTTGTGCTAGACATATTTATGCAAACTGGAGGAAGACACACAAGGGGACTGAATTGAAGAGGGTTTTCTGGAAGATTGCTAAGTCCTGTACAAAGGAAGAATACAACATTGCCATGAATGAATTAGAGAAAATGGATATTGATGCGTACACAGACTTGTTGAAGCAAGACCCAAATCAATGGTGTAAGGCATTTTTCCAACTGAATGCATGTTGTGATGTGGTAGAAAATAACATGGCAGAGACATTTAATGCGTATATACTGAATGCAAGATATAAACCTATAATATTCATGTTGGAAGAGATTAGGGTGGCACTGATGTCTAGAATTCAAAAAAAAAGAGCATTCATGGAGAAGCATTATGAGGAGCTCTGTCCAAAGGCTAGAGATAAACTTGAAAAGAGCAAAGCAGAGAGTGTATATTGGCAGAACACTATTGCTGGAAACCTAACCTATGAGGTGAAGAATAGATATGATCAATCACATGGGTTTAAGGTGGACTTGCATACAAGGACATGCACATGCAGGCAATGGGAGTTATCAGGTATACCTTGTTGTCATGCAGTGTCATGTATGTTCTCGAAGGGTGACAAGAATCTTGAGAGCTATGTTTCTCATTATTACAAAAAAGAAGCATTCATTAAGGTAACATTTGATTTTTTTTATTTACTTTATTTCATTGTGATTATTCATATATAAACTATGATTGATGTTTAAATGTCTTATTTCTTTCATAGACATACAATCATTTCATGGAACCAATGAATGGAGAAAGGCTATGGGAAAAAACGGGGAGGGCACCAGTACTACCACCACCTATCAGAAAAATGCCAGGTAGACCGAAAAAAATAGGAGAAGGTGTCCGCATGAAGAACCAAGAAAAGGAATTGAGATATCAAGAAAGGGAAGGATCATGACATGCAGTAATTGTGGAGAGAGAGGTCATAACAGGAAAAAATGCAAAAAGCCTATTACTACTGAAAATCTAAGGGCTACAAATAATGTAAGTATTCAGTTATTTATAATGAATAATTATTTATTTGTGATTATAGTATAGCATTGATACTTTTTTTTGTCAATGATGGTGGTTAGGCTAAAGGCAATAAAAGAAGAGGAAGTCAAGAAAACGGGAATGAAGGAAATCAAGCGAATGGAACTGAAGGAACTCAAGGATATGCATCAGACACATATGCAAGTCAACTAACACAATATCAAAGTAATGCCACAAATGATAGTCAACTGACACAAGGAAATGCAAGTCAGGTGAAGGAAAAGCAAAGCCAACAAAGGAACATTGAGATGAAAAGGAGTAGCGCACCAACTAAACTAAGGCAAAAATTGCCGGTAAGTTATATAAGTATTATTATTTTAAGCATTTTTAAAAGATTAATTGACAATGGTGTGATAATTTCATCTCCTTATAGGTCAAAAGATCATCTCAAGAAGTTGTGAAGAAGTAAGGCCACTTCAAAGAGAAAATGCTACAGTTCACAAAGGCAAAGGAAAAGAGAAGAAAAAAAGGCCTTGGGGTTATGGTTTTTATAATGGGATATATCTTCAATCCTACAGCTAAGCCACCTCCACCAAGATCTCAAATTGGGTTACAGATTGCACCACCGCTAATAATTCATACTACCTTGCAGAAATCACCACCACCAAGAGGCACAAGCGATTTGCAGACATTCAATTGGAGGGGCCAAAAATGCTTAAAAGTTACTAATGTGAGGAGGAATTAACAAAACACATAATTGGGCCAGTTTGAGTATATAAAGCTCAGGGATGTCTTCTATAAAGATACAATAGTTTACGTAATCTCAGAAAACAAACCATAAACTTACTTTTCTTTTATTTCTAATGATATTCTATAGAGGATTCCTTGATTTCTCTTTGTTAAGTATTTACAAGCAGACTGAGGCTTAGAAATTATTTCTACTTGATTTACTTTGATGTTGATTGAGTATTCTTCTTGTGTGAATATTCTGTGACGATTTGGAATGTTATTATGCAGTGGCTTCAATTTAATTGAAGGAGCTTTACAATCATTTTATGGATTGGTTTACTGATTGTTGGAGGTGGTTATCGTTTGATAAATTGGTCAAGAGGGATGCTTTTGCTGCAGTAATTTATTTTTAGTTGTAAGAAAGGAGCAGGAGGTACCATACAAGTGCTACAAGGGATGTTGCAGCCACTATTAAAGTGATTAAAACCTTTGTTTTAACTTTCATTTGTCACTATGATATCCCACCATTTCAACATTGGGTGGACAATTTGTACTAACATGCATCAGGTACTACATATTTGATTTTGATGAAGGGATTATGTTGTAATTGGGTGTTTCTTTGACCAAGTTATTAGATGAGTGTAAAAGTTTTGATGTTAGCTCAAGTATGGCAAACTATGTAATGCACTCTTGGAGCTTTGATGAAACATAATAGAGGATTTCTTGTTAGGAGAAAATTGCAAGAAAAAATGAAAACTCAGCAAGAAAAATAAGAAATTTAGCTTAAACAGAAGAAAATCAAATTGATTAACAAAAATAACGCACTGCTGAATGCACCTCCTTGCTCATCAGGTTTCTTGATCGTTAGGTAGTCAATCACACTCGTTCGCCAATCAATCATCATAAGCAAGTCTTTGAACTACCCGTAGGAATTACCTCAAATAGAAGAACCTTGAATTGATAAACACCCAAGCAAACATACTCCACCGATACTAAATCCACTTCTGTACTCTTTAGGACTCATATAACACGCATATCTTCGAACATCAGTATCTAGCATGCACATGATGGCTGTGTAGTTGAACTATGATTTGTAAGTTATTGACAGCTGAAATTGCGCGCAGGACAAGGGATTTAACAAGATGAAATGAGAGGAATTGCGCTATCAAGCAACCATCCTCATAGGAATGAGGGGTGAGGGGAGAGAGATGGGTTCTTTCTCTGGCGATGCTAATGGAGAATTTGGATGGCATTTGTTGTTGGAGGAAGGGGATGAGAAGGGAAGGCAAAGCACTAGCTTGGAAAGAGAGTAGCGGCAACGGCAATTTTGTAAAAGGCCGGCGTCATTCTCCACCACCGGTCATCCTCTGCTTGTTTCTGCCAGTGGCCATTTGAGCTTGGTTTTGGTAATTTTTAGCAGGGCAAGTTTTGCCGACGTGGAACAACAAAGGCCTTAGAAATAAATGGAGTTTTTTGTGGCTGAAAATATTCAGAGGAAATGTGAGAGACTTCGAAAGAGGTCTTAGCTGGTTCCACTGAGCTCAATGTAGAAATGAACACCAACTTTAGTGGAATATCCGATAAGTTTAGTAGATAGTATAAAGAGAATAGATGCTGATTTGTAATCACAATGTAAAAATTATGAACAAAATAGTTCAATTTTTAGCACCAAGTTGATGATTTATTGATTTTAGGGGTATTTGTTTCACAAAGTTGATGATTTGAATTGCGTAATAGTAATATAAATCTACATTGCATAATAGTAATATAAATCCACTTATTCTCACAGCAATTAATCATCAACTTTGATAAACTAGTTTGTAATCACAATGTAAAAATTATGAACAAATTAGTTCAATTTTTAGCACCAAGTTGATGATTTATTGATTTTAGGGTTATTTTTTGCAAAGTTGATGATTTGAATTGCGTAATAGTAATATAAATCTATTAAGAATAGTATTATACTTATTAAGTATTAAGTACATGCCAATACAGCTATCTATCTATCCATATCACACCTTTTATTGTAAGTTTACTTTTGGCAACATGGGCCACACTCCATCCAAATTTGTATTTTCTATTCCATATATTCCTTCTCCAACTATTATTCTAATAATTACATATCTGATTTGACTGATGGACTAATATGCAAGCATACGTTTCATGCTTGTTTGAGTAATAGCAACGTGATTCCCCTATATCGTGCTAAGAATAGCTAGGATTTCCAAAAGAAGATGACATTCGTTTGATGAAAAATAAAAAGGAATATTGAAATTCACATAGCTAAAGTTGAAGTTGCTACTTTCGATGTAACAGAAAGAAAAGCAACAACAAGAGTGGGAGATTCAGAGTCAAAAAGAGGATTCCTCACTTCTTTCTCTCATTCAAAACTGTGCATGAGACTTTCATCTCGTACGGCTCCCAAGTCATAAAAGAAAGAAGAATTCATCTTCTTTTTTTGCAAGAGTTTGTTAATTTGTATTTTGGATGCAACATTTTCACTCAAGGACTCGAGTCCTATATCATTCTTTCTCGGCATTCATGTGGTGAGCTCAGGAGGCTGTCTGTTTCTCTTTCAGGAGAGGTATCTTAGGGACTTGCTAGACCACATCTATATGACTAGTTGCAAGCCCATAGCTATACCTTCTGCCACCAATACTTATCTCACTGGAAGTAGCCCTCTCATGTCCAACCTGACAATGTACCAAAGTGTTGTCGGTGCTCTCCAGCATGCCACCATAACCAAGTCTGAAATATCCTTTGCGATAAACAAGGTTTGCCAAGTTATGCGCCAACATACTCAACTTCCTTGACAAGCTGTCAAAATAATACTATCATACCTAAAGGGCACTCTCAATCTAGATCTCATGATTCGACCACTCACTCGCCCAGTTGATTGGAGGTCCACTTATGACTTCTGTATTTACTTTGGAGGCAATCAAATCTCATGATTCTTAAGGAAACAAAAAGTTATTGCCTACTCCAGTACAGAGGCTAAATATCAAGCTCTTGCAATGGCCACTGCTGAAGCTATTTGGGTTCAACATCTACTTCGAGAGCTATATGCATATCTTTCCAATGCCGCCATGCTATTTTGCGACAACTTATTGGCGGCATGTATGACTGCCAATCCAATGTTCCATAAGAAATCAAAGCACATCGAAATTGATGTTCATTTTCTTCTGGAGAAGGTCGAAAGAGGTGATCTCAAGGACCAAGTCCGAATGACATACGAGCACACATTCCTAAAATCATCCACACAATCGGTTAAATGATCAATCAGCTGGCCTTTCTTAATTCTGTTCCTCAGTGGCTGGAAATTTTGCTTTTCACTTCACTTTGTTTATACATGTCATTGGTTCAGGGGTTTAAAGCCGCAACCCAGGGTGTGGTATCATTTGCCAACTATTTACTCGTGATGGTTGCACTTTTAGCATTGTCAACCTCCCTATGTCGGAAGACTTTACCTACACTATCAATTTATGCTTCAATCCCTTTCACTGTTTTTATGGGAAAATTCTTAGGCGCTCAATGAGCACCAATGTGGCATACACCACACCAATAGAAATAGGCTGTATGGCACAAACTTTATAAAAAGAGAAAATTATCGTATTAAATAATATTTATTGTTCTATAAGTTTTATTTCTATTAGTGTGGTGTATACCACCTTGGTGCTCTTTGAGCACCTAAGAATATTTCGTTTTTATGGTGTATCTTCAAATGATGCTTTAACTATGATTATTTGCTTGGATAGTACAAATTCAATAACCAAGATTCATTTATATAACTTTTAAAACATGTAGATCAAATTGAATGTTCTAGGTCGTCAAATGTTATTGTGGAAACATTATTTTCATAAATGCGTGTATCTAGCGTAGTTAAGCCCAAGATGTATTAAAGCCGTTATCATACTTTTTGTGCGTCGACATCCCTTATACTTCAGTTTGAAGTGTTTAATCACATCATATGTGGTTAACAACCAACCTAACCCGAGTAAGCAATTAAGACATAAGAAATAAAAAACAATTCAATGATTTTAGGAAGACTTTTTTAAAATATTTAAGATTTAAGGAACCAATATAAAAAAGCCCTATTTATTTTTAAATGATTGTATTTTGAAGGATTGTTGGTATGGTAGGATTTGGACCTCCTCCTTTGATTGCATGCTGTAGAAGTGGTGGTTGTTATAACCATGATCCATATACAATGTGCGGAACTGTGAGGGAGAAGGCGTGTAGTTATCCATCGATATATATTAGCTGGGATGCACTTTACAGAAGTAGCTTATAGGACCATCGCTAGTAGAATGCTTAATGGTTCTTTTATACCCCACCC
>JBAKGM010000412.1:12491515-12502416 GCA_037177215.1 Asparagus racemosus | reverse complement strand
AATAAGTTCTTATCCTCCTTTTTACTGCTTATTATGATTTCTTATTTCGTTTGAAATAATCAACCACAATACTCATAGGATTTTTGGCAAACCCTCAGCCCTCAACAGATTTGATGAGCCTTTACTGATTACCGTTTGATTCGGGCTAGCATGCAAATTATCTAAACCCATTCCGCACGTAACGTTGTACTAAAAGAATGTAACTCTTTTAGACTTTATGCTATGATGTTGAATACATAGGCTTTGTCATCTTTTACGGGCAACAGACTAACCGGCAATACGTGTTAGGCATTGACTTTAAGGATTTTTGATGAGCCTTTACCGATTACCGTTTGAGTCGGGCTAGCATGCGGATTATCTAAACCCATTCCACACATGACGTTGTGCTAAAAGAATGAAACTCTTTTAGATTTTATGCTATGATATTGAATACATAGGCTTTGTCTTTTTTTTAGGGGAATAGACTACCCGGCTGCATGTATTAGACGCAGGCTTATCCCTACTTAGGTTTCGGGATAAAATTCTTCAGACTTGAATTTTAGTGTCTTCTTCAATCAGAAAAAAGACTAAACTGGCAACGCGTGTTAGGCATTGGCTTATCCCTACTTAGGATTCAGGATAAAAATTCTCCATGCGTGTAAGGTGCGGATTGTGGTGTTATTAATAACAACCTGCCACAATTTCGAATATGTGGGTCATCATTCTTTTTATGGTTAAGAACTAACCGGCAGCACGTGTTAGGTGTAGACTTATCCCTACTTAGGCTTTGGGATAAAATTCCCCAAGATAAATCTTCGTTGTTTCTTCAATCGATAAAAGACTAAACCAGCAACGCGTGTTAGGCGTTGACTTATCCTTTCTTAGGCTTCAGGATAAAATTCCTCCGAATTGGATTCGTGTGTCTTCTTCAAATTGTAAAGGACTAAACCGACAATGTGTGCTTGGCGTTGACTTATCCCTACTTAGAATTTGGGATAAAATTCCCCCGACTTTGATTCGGTTGTCTTCTTCAATCGGTAAAAGACTAAACCGACAATACGTGTTAGGCATTGACTTATCCCCACTTAGGATTCGGGATAAAATTCCCCAAGATGAATCCTAGATTGAAGGGTTAGATAACATTGATGTGGGGAAGGAAGAATTTTATATTCTATTTCGCGATGCTAGAGAGGAAGAATTTTATACTCTATCTCCAGTGGAAAGGAAAATTTGAAAAGATAAAATTGATATAGGAAAGGGAGAATTTTATATTATGTTTCCCGATGCTGGAGAGGAAGAAATTTATATTTTATCTTCAGGTCTCCTTTCTGGGGTAAAGACGAATCCCGAGACAAGAGAAGAAGAATTTTATATTCTATCTCTTATTCTGGAGAGGAAGAATTTTATGTTCTATCTCCAGTGGAAAAGAAACTAAAAGTGGGATCTCCACTTTGAGAATCGAAAAAGGTTCAGATAACTTTCACTTTTATAGGATTTGCTACCTGATCTAGAAATGACTTTCTCATTTATCGAGATGAGATTCCAATTTCAGCCCTAATCTCAGGAAGGCGTGACTGAAGAGGAAAGAATAGAGCCCTTCTGTTTATCACAAGGGGATCTTAGTCCTGGAGAGGAAGAATTTTATATTCTATCTCCAGTGTGAAGGAAATTAAAAGTGGACATTTTGTTCCTAGAAGGAATCAAGAGGGGATTTTGCTAGTAGATTGGACCAGAAAGATTTTTTTTAGTGGACTCACCGTCAACGAATTTGATCAGTGAGAGAATTTATGGAGGAGAACAGATTTAGAGTTATCCTCAAAGACAATGGGTGAAATATTCCATGAGGAACTTCCCGTCAAAATAGGTTATCCTAAATATACTAAGGATGGTATTTTCTTTTGTAGGAACTTCCCATTTATCGGCATTAATTGCCTATCACTATTTTGGGTGATTAAACGATATGCACCATTCGAATAGACTGTGTTTATCACAAACGGCCCCTCCCATTTAGGTTTAAACTTACTCTTAGGATAGCTTTGGGGTAATGACCCCTACATCGATCAAGGCGTGGATCTTATCCTTGAGATGGTAGCACGCCTTTATCGGATGGTGAGCCGCTCTGCGGAATGTGCAGTACCTTGGGTCTGTGACCTTATTCGCCTCCTCCTGATTCACGATTGGTGATAGCTAGACCTTATTGTTCTCCAGGAGGTATTTGAAAATACCAGGAACCTCGTCTTCCTTGAAAGAATATACTTTGGGGAACCTCATAGCAGATGGCTTCTATTGTTGAGGCCTTTGCTGCCACTGGGGCTGCGATTGCTACGGCGCTCGGTGTTGTGGTTGTGGCTGCGGCTGTAACTGGAACGTTTGATTCGCAACCGCTGCTCTTGCCTAGTCTTTCCCTTTGCCGCGTGGGACAAAATTTCATTTGGGAGCATCTGCCGCTTGCTGGCCTCTTTCTGCCTTTTTCCTCTTAAGGAATCACTCGGCTTGCTCCCCACGTACCTTTAAATCCTTCCACGTCTTGGACGGCACCATTCCCATTGCTTCGAGCACGTCCAACAAGAGGTTGTTGTGACAGGTCTGGAGAATGAACTCCTTAGTTATCGGGTCCCGACAATTCATTGCCTTGTTTCAGAACCGTTTGACGAAGTTGTCCACAATCTCTCCGTCCTTCTATTTTTCATCCAACAATGTTTCGATGGATATCTCAGTGTCATCATTGAAGAAATTGGCAAGGAACATGGTCTCCATGTCATCCCAACTGTTAACGCTCCCTAGCTTGAGATGGCAGTACCAATCGAAGGCAGCTCCTCGAAGGGTGCCAACGAATGACCGAACCATCAAAGGCTCGTTACCAGAAATAACCCCTAGGTGGGACTTAAAGTATATCAAATGCTGAGTAGGTGAACCTTTCCTGTCAAATGGCGTGAAGTTTATTAGATTGAACTTCACCGGATACGGGATCGATTCCCACTCCCTTGGGTACGGACATGGTATACCTGTCTTCTTTACCTCTTGAGCGGAAATCAAAGTGTTGATCTTACTCTCGAGGTCCATCTTCTCATTTTCGAGGATGACGACGTTGCCACTGGCATTCTCGAGGCTAGCCCCTGCATTCTGTTCATCAGGAGGATTACCGGCATCAAGGTCTTCATCCCTATTTGTGTCGCTATCTATTTAGTTAACGCGACGACTTGATTCACCCTGGCGATTCGTCAGTGCTTGGATTTGCTGGTTATGTATCTCTCTCATTTGATGCATAGCCATCTCCATCTCGAATTTAAAATTCTCCTTTTGTTTGGCCATAGCCTCTTAAAGCATTTTGGCCACCTGTTCTGCACTGATCATGAGTGCCTCCCGGGGTCGTCCCTCGCTAGAAACTGTGTTATCGAAAGCCACTGTAGAGCCAGGATCTGACATTTCATCAACTGAGGATAACCCCCTCTGCACCTTGCCATAATTGGGTCGTCGGATAGTCCCGGTCCGCAAGCGAGTTATTCATTGAGATGCACCAGGAATGGCATGTGACAACTTCCCCTTGCCCGTCATATTGATGGTAACCCTTGGCAATTCATCGCCTTAAGACACCGATCTTCTTCTACAGAAGTGCCTCGACCTGGGTTTCAGCATTTCGGTACCAAGCCTATCAAAGACCGACACCTTCTTCGGAGCTGCCTTGGTGCAGTTACACTCTGACAACACCGCCCTGATCAGCTTGGAACAGAGACAATATGCGTTCAACTCAGGGGAATTCCTTTTTCAGGATTTACTCGTACCCCCAGCACGATAATACAACTCATCGGCCTGAATGCCAGAGCAACCCATCGTGTGTTGGCACGACTTCTCAGGTATAACGTCGTCGTCATCAAACGAAAATGCTTCCTTCTGAGGATGGACCGCTTTATCAAACGTTCCAAAAGTGACTCGTCTCAACGTTCACCTTTGCAGGTGTGAAGTCTGGACAGATTCCTGAACCTCAATTCGCAGTCCGATGCGAAGAACTAGAGGGGTCTCCTTGTTGAGGTGGAGGTGAACGTGACCCCTAGTGCCGTGGGTAGTTCGGGGCCTCTTCAATGGGCCCAAGCACTCCCTGACTGTAGTCTTACCTCGATCGTTGTGCAACGGGTCGAGGTGCTCTATGACTGTTGGCTTGCTCCGGACTGTGCCTGTGGGATCAGCCGAAGCGAGAACAAGCTTAGCTGGAGGTCCGGATGTGGCCGCCGGTGGTGGCCTCGGCACCGGGGTGACCTTACTCAGATCACTCTATAGTGGCTGTGGTGGCTGGTGCTCAGTTGGGGCGCCGAACTTTGGCCTCCAGACTTGGCGCATCTTGGGTGGCTTCTTGGCCACTTCTTTCTCTTTCAGCATTTGGGCCTCCTGGACTAGGGCCCATGTGCGTGCAAGGAGTGCGCGGCATTTTCGGATGCGCTCCTCAGGTGTTGAACGATTCTATCTGACGGGGACCCATTCACTTGTTGGCAGATTGGAGGAGCTACCCACCATCTGAGGCTGAAGCCTTTGACTTGTTCTGGATCGTAGATCCACCTCATAGCGGATCCCATCCACTGACTACAGGGCCTTAGCGAATCAACGCACCATGCTTTGGTGCCATCTCTGCCAGGCTCTCTTTGAGAGTGTAGGCATGACTTCGGTGGTCATCCCCTGCGTAGAGGGGATGAAGTCTGCAGATCTAGCCATCTTAGGGGCTGGGGAAACACCACTACCTGCAACCTTGACAGCAGCGGGGCTGGAATCTTTTTCCTGGGACTCTGAATCTAAGGTCCAATGGATCTTCCTTACAGTGGAGATCATCTTGGACTTGTGGGGAGAGGAGGATCTAGACGAGGATGAAAGGTACTCCTCGTACTTTTGTTGGTCAAACTCGTATTCGATCTCCTCATCAACCAGGATCTGGATCCGTGGCTGCGGCACGACGATCTCTTGATTGAGACCGTTGGCTCCCACTGTGGTCGCCAGCTTGTTCATGGGAAAAGTCGGGTCGATCTTCATTGCTTGTGAACTCATTACAGCTTTATACTTTTATAAATGAATTCAACAAAAAAAAGGTGCCTTTTTATAAGACTTACAACGAAAATCAAGAAAAATTACAACTTTCTCCTGAACAAACGCAGGATCCCGTTTATCATAGTCCTACTTGTGTGGGTTCTTTGCTGGTGTCAGGGTTTATTCGTGGACCACCACGTGATCAGATCCAGGTTAAGATCTACGGGATTGAGGGGACTATTTCACAAAGGAAATAGATCGCCTTAAGTGAACGATATTGACCAAGCAAAATCGTTACTCTTTTTGGGATTAAAACAAAGTTTGGATCTGGAGAGATGTGCCGTAGATCTAATGTAGATCTCCTCAAACTCCTTTGCTCGATGCGTAGGATTCGCTAAGTCTTTAGATCTGTGTCGGGAAGAACTCCAGAGTTGTGGAAAATGCAGAGCTCGCGTGCAAGAAGTCCGGTGCAAAAACGATCCAGCCTGTGCAAATGAGACCCTCCCTCTATTTATAGGCAAAAGAGGGGGGATCGGATCTATGGCCAAGCCACCAAGTGGTGTCTCGACCACCGAGCCACCGTTTGGTGGCTTGGTTTGGGCCAAGCCGCCTACGGGGCTTCTTCCGTCAATTCTCTAGTCTTCCGAGTCTGATCCGATTGTTCCGAGTTCGATCCTGTCGATTTGAGTCTGACTTGGTTTAATCTCGTTGATTCCTACCGATATGAGGTTTCACAGTTGAGTTCATGCCTTGCCGATTCGCTTCATGCATTTCGTCGACTCGCTTTATACACCCATGTCGTCAACTGTTTGCCATTGGATCGCCGCTGAATTGTCGGATGGCTTGCCACACGTCAACTCCCTGTCACGAATCGGGTTCGGGGTCTTATAGGCAATTTTTAACGCCTACAGTTATGCTTATGAATTCTAGAATTAATATCTAGTTGTTGTTCTTTTCATAAATGTTATTTTTATTTGGATGATAATTTAATAGGTTATGCTTTCTTTAAGTAGTTTGATAGTCTATGCTTAATAAATCTAAAGTAAAATGTGATAAAAAGATAATAGTTCTTAAATCCTAAGTGAAAATGACTAGTTGATTCAATTCTAGATTCCTCATTTCTCTAATTGATTTCCTCCATCTTTTACTTGTGTGATTTTCCTCTTTATTTTTGATTTTCTTTTATTTGTTTCTTGATTTTATTTTCCTCTAATTTCTGCATCTTTCTTTCTCCCCTCTTAATCTAGTTTTGCTTTATTTGCAAATAATCACACTTTCCTCATATCTCTCCACAACCACATTATCACTCTTAATTGTCAACACACAAGTTAGAAATCAATTTTGATTATTTCCTACAACACCTTCCTCGAGGAATTGACATCTTTTATACTATAACTTGATAGTTGTGCACTCACAACTTAGGTTTTATTTATTTCCTATCACCCACCAATTTGCAGTTGACTCTATTGATGATTTTTATTGTGGCATCAAGCGATGTCTTGTGATTGTGATGAAGAGGACTACCTTTCAACCTAGCGACTTGCGCTGCATCTTGAATACGAGACCCGATCTCATTCTAAAGACATCGCCTCTCAAGCATTAGGTGCTGAACTTCTCGCACAAAGCCTATATAATTAGCTATTCGCTAATATCCAAAGGTAACTGGCTAGGGTTCAAGAGAAGATCAATGCATGTGCCCATGCTGTTAGTATCTCAAGGCTCATTCAGAGGATATCCGTAGTGCTGTTGATCTCCGTGAAGTGGATATCGAGACAACGTGACAGTTGGTTCAATGTACCAAAGAGCACCTTAGGAATTGACAATCCATACTTGTGAAGAGGACGAAGCATGTGCATGAAGTTTAAGTAGAGGAAAAGTTCCTTGTTGAGGAGGATCTCAGAATCCAGAATGAGATTGCGTTGAAAGAGAAGGAGATGTGGAAGCTTTGCACAAACTTGATAAGCTTGCTAATGTGGGCGACGCGGCTCTTCGCCAACATGTTTAAGAATCGGCAGTAAATGTATTATAGGATGAATTGGCCACTCGAGAGAAAGAGTTGCAAGCTATGATTGAGAAATTATATTGTTGGAGTTAGGGATTTAGAAGTTTAGAAGTTGTTATTTTCTTTTCACTCTCTCTTTTCTCTGTCTTCTCTCTTTTGTTAGTATCCGTATTTTGTATGCCATGAAACTTTACTTTTGATTTTATCAATGAAAACAGTTATGTTCGTTGAGGGCAGGATACTTGATCATTGTCATAATTTCTTACAATACTTAAACAATGATTCATCGGATACAATTTCACGACAAAAGAACCCATCAGGTTGCACAAATATTCTCTAACTTAAATCGAATAAAGTAACTAGCACTTGGAGGATTCCATATCTTCATGTAGCACAAGTGATCAGAGTTAATATTTTGTCAAGTGCTGGCCATTGATCACGAACATTTGCAAGTTTCCTTCTCAATGAGAAGATATGCACCATTTGAATAGAATATGCATCATTTGAATAGACTCTATTATGAACGGTCCTTCTCATTTCTTATCGAACTTCCTTTGGGAACTATGCATGTGCATCATTGATTGGCACATGGCTATGACCATGCCAACCTTCTAGAATACTCTCTTCTTGACTTTCTTATTGAATTCCCTTGAGAGTCGTGCTTAATAGAGATCGATGTGTTGTTGAGTGGCCAGGCATTTTCATCCAATGCTTCCAACTCTTGAAGGCAAAGGCTAGTACTACCATTTGTGGTCATTCATCTCACCAATGCGGTTTGAATTGATGGGATTTGGGGGTCCAGCAGGATGACAACTTCACATCCGTGGACCAAGGTGAATGGTGTATTCCCTGTCAGATTCCAGAGTGTGGTGCAATAGGCCCATAGGCACTCGCCCAACTTCTCATCCCAGTTATGTTGCTTACTGAGATAAATTTCTTCATTATCTTGGTAACGATCTTGTTGAAGGAATTCACCAAACTGTTAGCTGTCAGATTATAAGGTGTAGAGGCCACATTTTCGATCAGGAACTTATTGCAAAACCGCCCGTATGCATGACTAATAAACTGAGGCCCGTTATCATGGACAAACCATTTAGATTTGCCAAAATTATATATGACATAGTGTTTGAGAAAACTAACTATATTTCTGGTCTTGATCTCTTTCAATGATACCGCTTCAGCCCACTTTGAGAAGTAATCGGTTATGGTTAAGATGAATTGGTACCCTCTGATGGACGACGGGCTGATTGGTACAATTATATCCATATCCCACATTTCAAACGACATGAAGTAGACATGACATTGATAAGTAGGACATAGCCTAGCATGTTCCATTATGTCGGTGACCATCATTGGCCAATAATATTCTAAACGTCGAAGTTACTCATGAAGTTTCGAACCTATTTGATGTGCCCCATACATACCCCCATGGGCTTCCTTCACTGCTCTTTTGGCTTCACTGGGGATAGGCATCATAGAAGTATCCAGTCGTATGGTGATGTGTTGTGGAAATAGTGTCAAGATTGCAAGTGCACAATCAACTTATGTATAGTACAATGTCGATCCCACGAGGAAGGCGTTTAGGAAATATACTAATTTGGATCCTAGTGCTGTGTGTGGACAAATTGGAGTGAAAGTGAAGAGTAATAGAGAGTGTGTGATTATTTACACATAAAAGAAAACTAGTACAAAAGGGGAGAAAGAGAGTGAACAAATAAAAAAAACAAGGAGAAGAAATAAGTAAAATAGAAAAGAACAAAATCAAGAGTAGAAAAATTAATCTAAATGAGGAAAATAAAAATGAGTAAAATATGGAAGAAATCAAATAGAGAAGATAGGAATCTAGAATCGAATCCACTAGTTAATTTCATTTAGGATTTATATAGTACTCTCTTTTTATCACACTTTAGATTTACTAAGCATAGACTATCAAACTTCTTAAAAAAAGTATAACTTATCAAATTATTATCTAAGTAAAATTACCCTTCATGAAAAGATTAAAAACTAGATAGTAATTCTAGAATTCATAAGTATAGCATACCAAATCATTCAAGATAAGCATATATTATTAAATTAGTTCTCTAGTTGATTATCCTAAACATGATCATTTTAAGCACAAGAAAATAACCCACAAATCATTAAAAAAACAAACTAGTTTCATACAATTCTAGAATTCCTACAATATTTAGTTAAACTTTTTGAAAAATAAAAATAAAGAAATAAACTCTACACCAGAGAGCATGAAAGAAAGAAAATAAAAATACAAGAAAAATAAAAACTAATTATAAAAGTAAGAACAAGGATAAGAAAATAAAGAGCTAAACTATGAGCATAAAGAAAATCTAACTAACAAAAATAAAAGAGCATAAAAGTAAATAAAAAATTCAAGAAAGTAAATCTATACTATAAAATAAAAATACAAGTAAATAACAAAAATAAAAGAACATGAAAGTAAATTTACTCTACAAGGCATCAAAATAAATCTAATCTACAAACATAAAAAGAAAAAAATAAATTCCTAAAACATAAATTTCTAAAGCAAGAAATAAAGGAGAAAAAGAAAAACTTACATTGCAAGAGGTTGTCCCATTGAAAGTAAATCTCCATCTTCATCTTCATCTTCATCATTTAATAAAGGGAAAAAAAGAAAATTTTGAAGAGGTGAATTTTTTTATTAATTGCAAACAAAGTTTATAATTTTAGAATGTCTTCTCAATTAAGAGTAACCCTCCTCTCCAAATGTAGTTTTACAAATATTTTTACACTCAAATCCCTCACCTTCTACCCCTATTTATAGCCTACAATAATTAACAAGAGCCATTAGATTTGGCTTGGGCTCTAAGGATTAAATCTCGACCACAAAACAATTCAGTTACGAACAAATCGGTTGGCCAATTGATTGGCCAACCGATTGGCCAATCGATTGGTTAATCAATTACAATCTCAAAATTTTAAAAATACAGATAGCTCCGTCTCATTGAGATAGGTGATTTTTATATATTATATGTTAAATTTTGCCTTCCGAATTGGGAGATAATGATGTTTCCTTATGACTGATCATCCTAAATATAAATTTGAATTGATTTCTTTTTATTTTAGATTATTGTCTCTTAGGCTTATATAGACTGCTTGGCTTGATCCTGGACTTCATTAAAAAGTTAAACAATGAGAAAATTTGAGTTCTGTTTAAGCTCTTATTCAATAACTCTTCATTTCCTACAAATTAAGAGAAAAATACGTTATTAGTGATATATTTATTTAAATAAAGTAGATAATGAGGGTATGAAAATATAATAAAATGTGATGATCAAATACTCCAATACCTAAACTTTTGCTAGTCCTCTAGCAAAAAATAAAAATAAAAAGAAAGAAAGAAAATTTCTAACTCACTTTTCCATAAATTGCGGTTGTATTTAGCACATACAACAAACTTTTAAACTCCTAGATTACCCTAGAGGATGAGTTGTAGTAGTATCATGAGGGTTTGTAGTGAATATACTCACAAAATTCGATCAACTTTGTTTCCGCCGAAAGTGTTGTTCTTTGTTGTTTCCATTTCAAAAAAACAATTCAAAATGGTTACAAATGAAAGATTACACGTGTATATCTCTCGATTACAAAGAAAATGAATACACTCTCGTACAAAACTTGAACAGAAGAGTCATTACGTAGTAATCTCCTGCTTTTGTAGGTACTTCTCCTGTGCCGGGGACACGTCGTCCATGGACCACCAAGCAACGATTGTTGGATTAACGAGATAGGGTTGATGCTCCGCGAAGGAAACAAGAACTTAAGTAGCAGATAACTTAGCAAAGTAAGATATATACTCTTCCCAAGAATAATGCTAAGCTTAAACTCGAGGAATCTCCACGTGGATGATGTTCTTGAAATCTCCTTGACAATGTCGAAG
>JBAKGM010000412.1:12397136-12418760 GCA_037177215.1 Asparagus racemosus | reverse complement strand
ACAAAAGGAGAGTTGTATGCATTGAATGAACGATAACAACGATTAGAAGCTCTTCTAATAGTAACATCAAACACCTTTGATGTCTCATTATCGCATAGACGAATGGGGGATGTTAGTGATACGTTTCTTAGACGCTTGTGTTAACAAAACCTCATTTATGTAACTTGCTTGAAGAAGTCAGAAAGGATTTGTGAAAGTTGCCAAATGGGAAAAAGTTGCAAATACTCTTTATTTCTATGAATGATTTCACTTAATTTCGTTTAGATAAAATTTATTGTAATTTGTGTAGAAGCCTTATGGAATTTTGTTGACATCGCACCATTGATATCTCCATGGATGAACCTTCTTAAGAAGAGGTTGATCGTCTTACTCACGAGACTGACAAGTTTGGTTGCTTCAAAGATGAATGGTGGCAATGGAGGAACAATATGCTAGAAGGTTGTGACAAATATAAGGGGCTCTTCTCTCGCACCAGTCCATTACCCCCAGCATCTTATATGGTCCTTGCTGAGGCATCTAATGGCATTGATGGTGAATTAACTCCATTCCAACAACAGAAGACAGCGATCTTGGAGACGTTATATGTTATAGAGAATGGTCTACCATATACATATTTATTGGAACCATGTAAGGGTTTTATGGAAAATCTTTCAACTGTTGACTTATTGTGGAATGCACTTGCAAAGGGAGGAGTCGAGGAATGGGATTTCTCTTTCTCTATCTGTAGAGTTCCAAAATATACATTCATAAAAGAATTTGCTGAATGGAAATGATATGTCCTCATCAAGGCAAAGGATGTTTTGAGAAACAACGTCTTTATGGTGCGATGTTTATCTTGCTCTTCAATTATGAAAAATGTCCAATAAATTTTTTAAGCCTTTTTTAGAGAACTAGAATTATGTAACTAATACATGTATTTTCAAAAACCGTGAATGGACAGTGACACTTTAGGATCTTAAAAACCTATTGTGGTTGCCTATTTGTGGCGAATGGTATGATGAGTACTACCATTGGACCTAGAATTATTTGGGATGGAGGAACCTATTAACAAGGATGGCCACCCTACACATCCGAATTCCGTAAGGGACATTTTTGATTCGTATGCCCTTTTAGCAAGTTAGCATAAAGAGAAGAAGGCGCCAATTCGTGAATGGTTTAAGCACTTCATACGTTTCAGAAGATCACCTCAAAATAACTGGTCTGATCCTAATAACCCTCTTGGAATAGGAAGAGAGATTTTTTATTATAATGGAGATCTTGAAGAGTGGGATCATGTCACATCACAGTGTTTTAGTGAAGAAACATTTTTTGACTGCATATTTTGCAGCTTAGCTCAGTATTTTTGTGCTACCATTGAATCCCCGATTAGTAAGGCCTCAGATTTTTATCATAGCTAACAAAATGGCTCGAGGAATTCCTATTTTATTAGCACCACCAGTGATTGCATATACTATAGTGGCTTGAGAAAAGTGTGCACAAGTTCCAAACCAGGAAAAGAAGACTTAAATTTACCCACATAATACCTCTATGGTTTCTTTGCTTGCTATGTTCCCCGTTTGTATGCATAGACTTCTGCACGTCCTAAGTGGTGCAACATTCCAAGAGTAATAGGCATTGCAAGGGCTCCTTTCAAGGCTATGTCTTTGGATTACAATATCAAATATTTTGTGAGCACATTGAAAAATAATACTGAGTTTGTGTTGAGGTCAACTCTTTAAGGGTAAGGAAGATGATCAACATTTGAAGGATGATATTACTCTAAAGAATATTTTGCATAACGAATTTCTAGCTAGCATCTGAGTGAGGTGGTTGCCATTCCAATACAATTTTTCTTCTGTTTTGGAGGCATGCAATCCCCATCGAGTTGCAAATTAGTTTGGATTCTCTCAAGGTACTCCACTAGCTATGCCTATCAGGGATAAACCCATTATTGATCTTGAGTTGATAGCAAGTGCTTGGGCTTTCTTTTACGCAGCGACATAGGTGCATCTTTCACAATCCCGGGTAAAAAAAGAAAAGCTATAACACTGAGCCATTTGCAAGGAGTATTCACATCTCTTATATGGGCTATAGATCGTCTATATTAAGCAGAATGTATTCACTTCGAGAGAGAGTAAAGGGCGCTAAATCCGGAGAGGGAAAAAAGATAAAACATGAAGGATCGAATGATAATGCCAATTTTCGAAGAAGGCATAAGGTCGAGAACTGGTTCTTCTTCTAATTCATAGAGCTCTGATGCCACCTATAAAGTCCCAAATGCACAGCAGGAAGAGTAACACCGTGATACTTTTATGGCTAATGCATCTTTAGCCACTAGGGGAAACAATGACAAGGACCATCCATTTATTTATCCTAGTAAGGACATGTTGAATTCCATGACAGTGGAGTAGAGATTTAAGCCCAAGCAGAAGTAATCTCTGCATTAAACGGAAGTAAGCTTAACCTTTTTTTTGGCTCCATATATTACTTTTTTTAATAAGCTCTATTTTCTCTCCTTTTTAGTATTTCCATATTCTGGGCCAATAGATGATAAAGAAGAGACTGCTGTTGATCAGATAATGCTTCAAGTATAAAGCTAGGAACTTATTCATCACATGTCGCTTCTTCTTTATACATATGAATAGATGTGTTTATCGTATAGTGCTATATTTTTGTAGGGAATAACACTATCAATTCTGAATCTGCTAGAGTTGATAGTAGTCTGAACAAAATGGAGATAGTTTTGGCTACAAACAATGAGACTTTTATTGGCGACTCTTTATTCACTTCAAAAAGAGCCATTTGCTTATGATCTTGGTATAAGTTTGATTTCAATGCTTGTTTATTTGCGTTCGCTATATACTTTTTTTAATACCTTTTCTTCTTTTGCATTATAGATACAACTACTTCTGAACCTCGTAAGGTTTTTCCCAGTGTGGCAATATGAATAATGGTATTGATTATTTCACATATTTATGAATGTATATCTATTTTTTACTGCATACCAGAGCTTCATTTTATATTTTATTTTGTCTTGTCTTCTCTCCTCCCTTTTTATCAAACTCAAAGATTGCACCTGGAGCCTTTTTTTTCTCTTCCATCAAGGATGTATCATTTCTTGATTTGTCCCAGCCAACAGATCCATATTTAGAAGGGCTTAAAAAATCACTTCTTGCAAAGTTTATTAAGGATCTCTCTGCATAGAAGTTACAAACAGCTGAGGAATTTGCATATCGAGTTAATACTTTGGCTATATCTATAGTTTTATTGGGGGTATCTATTATAGATTGGCTGGTTCAACGCAAAGACATCGAACATCTCCTTGTCAAAGTGAATGTGCTGAATACCTTTACTAACTTTGAATATGTCATAATGTTGAAAGAGAAGGATTGC
Organism: Asparagus racemosus; assembly: GCA_037177215.1. Taxonomy (NCBI): domain Eukaryota; kingdom Viridiplantae; phylum Streptophyta; class Magnoliopsida; order Asparagales; family Asparagaceae; genus Asparagus; species Asparagus racemosus. The sequence continues at coordinate 12,415,388 of JBAKGM010000412.1, read as the reverse complement.
AAGAAATTAGAGCTAGCCTTACTTGGACACATCCAAGCTTTAGAAGAAAGTCATATGGCAGAAGCAAAATACAAGAGAGAAGTTGAAAAGATTGCTCGTGACATGGATGAATGTAGAGAAACTTTATCACCTTGAACAAGCATTATCTAATGCCCAAAAGAAGCTTGAAAATCAGTAACAGGTTGTTACTAGTCTTTCTAATGAAAAGGTGAATCTGGAAAAAGTGCGTGAAGAAGCCAGAATTTCCTTCAAGAAGCTTCTACGACTAAGGGAATAATTCAAGGAGATTTAGCTCGGCTAAGAGCAGAGGTTTTTGAGAAGGTTTGTCGTACGTCAGTCTTGAAACTTCTTTTTTATTTGCTTGTTCTTGTTCTGTAGCTTGAGACTATTTTAAGCAATAAAGTTGCTCATGTAGACTTCCTCTTCTTTTTTTTAAATATCTACTCTCTTTTCAGATTCCTTTTTACATATAACATGACTACAAGGATTTTGTTCTGATGAAACTTGATATAATTGCAAAATTCTTGATGTCATATTATTTTACAATAATAAGGATAATATCAAGTGTGCTCCCCTTCTTCAGATCATCCTGCTTTATGGCACTCATAATGCATATTTTCCTTTCTTCAAGATCTTCATGATTTTTTTTGTGAGGTTCTTCATTTGGCAAAAAAATTTGGGGAAAATTTTATTTAAGCCCTCAGTTAATTGCTATGCTGAAATATCATTTGGGTGATACTAGCAGCAAATTCTTCATTGGGCAAATGTTTTATTAATTTGTGTCATTAGTAGCCTACTGCACTAAAGTGGCCTTTTTTTGTTTTGGATACCAGGAGTGGCTTCATCATGTGACTTGGGTTAATTTTAGTTTTTAAGTCATTAGTAGCCTACTGCACTGAAGTATCTTTTCTTTAGTGGCTTTATCAGGTGACTTGGGTTAATTTTGGTTTTTAAGTCATTAGTAGCCTAGTGCACTGAAGTATCTTTTCTTTAGTGGCTTTATCATGTGACTTGGGTTAGTTTATTTTTAAGTCATCAATAGCCTGCTCCACTAAAGTATTTTTTTGTGATACTAGGAGCAGCCTCATCATGTGACTTGGGTTAGTTTTAATTTTTTAAGTCATCAGTAGCCTACTATACTGAAGTATTTTTTGTGATACCAGGAGTGGCCTCATCATGTGACTTGGTTAGTTTTGGTTTTTTAAGTCGTCAGAGCCTAGTGCACTGAGGGTTTTTTTTGTCATACCACGAGCGGCCTCATCATGTGACTTGGGCTTTAGAATATTATAACTAGGTGCCCCCTTTATTTTATGGTTTTCACCATAGTTAATTCCCCTGTATGGTTTTGCCTATAGGTTTCTAGAATGTCCCTTGATCTTATCAAAAATGAAATAGTAAAATAACAAGTTGAAGCAGTAAAACTTGCTCTATATAAGAAGAACAACGTAGTAAACCATCACGGTAAAACATTTTCCCACTAAAGTCTCCAACTACCTAAGGTGAGAGTATCCAATTATGCTTTCATATGCATGAGTAAATGTTCTTTTCTCCTTTAACTACTTTATATATTCGCTGTTAATCTTAAAGCTTAAGTAAGAAATGGGTTCTTGCTATTAAATAATTTTTTTATTATGCTAAATAACTTTCCTATGTATTCATAGATGAGGTTTTAAGTTTTGTTTACACTTATTTCTGCAATGAGACAAACATTGTCGTTTTTCATTGAACTATCAAATTATTACAATATGTTATTATACTTATCACAAGGCATATACATGCATATTACATACAACCTTAGTACCATATCAGTAACACTGAAAAGGAACCATCAATGTTAATTGGATGCATTGATTGATTGATTGATTGACATATGTCCAAATTATGCGAGGCTTACACTTCAAATTTTTATTGTTATTATTAACATTTTATCATGAATGGAAACATAAGGTGGTATCAACAGGTAAAGTGGTCATTGAGAAAATTGCACTTCATACATTGTTAACTATTTTCACTATTAGTTGGATTTAAACTTCTCCTACTACTAAGTGTTCACCACTATACTAAAATTGGGTATACAGTATTGTTGATGTCAGTTATCTAACAGGGGTTTGTATGTGGATTATTAAGAGTGTTAGATCCTCAATCTTCTTCAAACTGCTGGTTTTGAGCCAAGAGTCCTATCTTGCACATGAAGAACATGTAACAGGTCAGAGTTGGGATCTCCGGTGGTTCTTTTGACGATCAAGTCGGTTGAGAGCTTGAGTGGAGAAGAAAGAGAGTTAAGTGTTTAGTTTTTTAGCCACAAGATTGCTTGCCCTATGCAGTAGACAACAACTTCCCTTTCTAGCAGATCTAAGGGGCAAAAGGGTAACTTTGGTCGAGTCCAAGTAGACGACTTAGTCAACAGCTAATTTACAAGTGTCGGCTGTAGAGGGGGATGAGTCATCTAGGCATTTAATGTGAGGGTGACTGAGTGTGCATAGTGCTGACGAGATCCGATGAGTCATAAGACTTTCAGAGATGGAGAAATGATGACTCTGATTATGCATTTAATGTGATAGCAATCTCTATCGGTGGGGAGATCGAGGATAAACTGCCCTTTGACTCGACCTTGCGATCTAGTCGATAAGTACCGCCTTCTTAGTCGGCCTCGAAGATTGTCGACCGGCCTTGTGGAGTGAAGAGTGGGGTCAACTCGAATGGTAAGTCCAGTGAGGATGTCTTTCGACTCGGCCTTTGCTAGGAAGGGTCGAGTGTGACACCACTCGAATTGTCTTTCTTAAAATATGGCTGATTAGGTATTTAGTTAAGATGAGACACGTGTTGGCTCCTCATTGAAGCTTAACCCTTCGCTATTTATAGGATATAATACCAGCCCCTTTCACTTGAACTCAGGTGGCTGAGTTTGGGTGAAACTACTGACTATGAATATCCGAGGTGCATTTATGAGAAGACTGATAAGCTGCTATTGACGTGACATTAAGACTTAACAAAAGATCATGTGCCAGCGTGCCTTGTTTTATGAGTGCAGATGTCGTGCCAACCGAAGGGCAACGCTTCAATTCCTGAGTGGTCATTTCGTCTTTCGAGGTCGATCTCAGCCATACGTCAATGATCGAACTGACCAATTATTTAGCCATGTGTCCACTTCCAAGCCTATATATTCCAGTTCTACTGAAGGGTTTCGTCTACAACCTTTCTAAACCCTAGAACTTTCTGCCTTCCAAGCAATTTCCGATCATTTCTTTGGCGATCTCTTCTACGAAATGGCTTCTTCTACCCGCAATGAGATAAGGTTCGATCTTCTAAGGAAGTTCTGCTCGAAACTTTGTGCCACGAAGCTTGAGGCCTACTATGCCCACTATGACATCCCCCGAGCATTCACATTGTCAACGCTAGAGAGGGCTCAGGTGTGTATGATTACAGCAGGGTCATCGCTTCAGTGTATCTTCGTCATCTGGAGTACAGCCTCCATCTTCCTCTCTAACCTTTCCTTTGCCAAGTCTTCAAAGCTTTGGGAGACTTGCCTTCCAAAGCAAGCTGAACTCCATCACCACGCTGGTGGGGCTCGTGGTGATCTACCACTGGGTTGGAGGTTACCCGACCCTTTGCATGCTCAGTCACCTTCTCAGCGTTAAGGTGGGGATGAAGGAGGGTCACTATTACTTCTAGAACCTAGGTGGCTTCAAGATCGTCTCGAACGCTCCCGGGTCGAATAAAGACTAGAAGGAGAAGTTCATCTCGGTATTTGGGGCTGACCCCATCTTGTCTTGCCTGGCTTGGCCTGAGATCAAGAAAGATGTTCTGAAGCCGAGTTTCCTCACGGCTGAGGAGAAGTAGGGGCTCGAGAAGATTTGGGTCTATTCTTGGTCTCGAAGGATTGAGAATTTCTTCAATCCTATAGTGCTATGGGTGGACAGCATCTCCAGAGTCCCACTGATCGAAGATGATAAAGTTTGTGCGGCGATCTTTGCTTTACCACTGAAGGAGTCAGACAAAACTCAGCCAGGGTCTTCAATCAGGACCCAGAAATGGATGAGGTCTGAGTTGGCCTCGGCAGAGGTTGAGGAGGTAGCGGTGAATGCTGCCGAGATCACAGCTTGGCTGGTTGGGCCGAGTGCTTCTCTTGCTCGGGTAGAGAAGTCCAAGAAGAAGAGAAGGAGGTTGCAAAAAGATAGCAGCTAGGATCCTTCTGGGAGTTCTGAGCCTAACCGAGCTCGAGAGGGAGCGCAGCAGAGGCGGCCACACCTGTCCACGATCAAGAAGCTGAGGAAGGCAAAAACCTTGCCATTCCTCTCCTCGAGGCCCTTGATGTAGAGCAGGCTAACATCGTCATTGTAATGGCCCATCTAGAGGGCAAGGGGCCAGCTGTCGAAGAGCTGGTAGCAGAGGAGGTGGTCAGTCCAACTCTAATATTTGGATGGCCCTTCCCCCACCGTATCGATGAGCTTGAGCTGGACGCATGGGTGGAGTTGAGGATGTTGCTAATGGGGTCATCTCGCGAACGCCTCGGTATGATAGAGAGCCATCTGAGGAGTTTAGATTCTCCCCTAGGTAGTATCTTGACAAGAGAGTGTCGATTTTAGAGTCTGGAATCACTTAGTCCTGAGCTCTGGTGCAGTTATATCTTCCTCAGAATGATGATATCCTCTCGGGTATGCCAGACGTCGGCCTCCACCAGGTCCTCAAAGGTTATTTGTTGTGAGGAGCCCTAGTCAAGCAAGAGCTATTTTCTAGGTTCGAGCACGTGTGAGGCCTCCACGCCAAGCTCCAGGAAGCATTGGAGGCTAAGAACGTAGCTCGGGATGAGGTCAAGAAGAGTGCTTCTGCGAAGGAGGCCAAGTTGGTTGCCAGGAGACGGAGTGAGGGCAAGTGGCACCGAGAGGTGGAGATGCGGGACAACATGGTCAAGGTGCTGAAGGCGCATAGTAGCAAGAAGTCAGCCACAATCGAGAAACTCAATGAGGACCTCGGTCATCTCAAGCATGAGCTTCATGAGCACGATGAAAGGTGAAGTACTTAGAGGACGAGATCATGGTCGAAAGGTGAGAGAGCGGTGTCACTTTTGAGTGGGCTCAGCTGGCTCACCAACATGTTGAGAGCCTTTAGGACCAGCTGAAGGAGGAGTAGATCACTCATGAGGCTCTGTGGAAGGAGGCAGCCTGAGCAACACAAGAGGCCGAGAGACAACGAGAGTCATCTCTCGCTGAAGGACAGGCACTGCGGGATCGTCTCAGCCATCTCGAGTCTGAGGCCTATAGAATGGAGGTTGTGGAGAAGTACCACAACTGTACCCTTGGAAAGGTTGAGGTGACCTTGGCTTGCAAGGCCGGTTTTGACTACTTCAAGAATCAGCTCTATTTGGACTTCAAGTTTGATCCCAACAGGTTCTACTATCCTCCCCAAGTTGCCAATTTCCTCGATGCTCTTTGGGAAATAGAAAGGAGAGGAGGGGGACTGGTCTTAGACACTGACAATGGAGATGATGAGGGTGAGGAGTCGGGTGGTGGCTCTGCTCGAGATAGTTCTGCCAGCTAGCCTAGAGATAAGGATGAACAGGCTAGGTCCAAGCCCTAGTCGACTCCTCAGCCGACTCCTACTATCGATGCTCCTAACACTGCTCTTGCTACTGTTGCTCCTCCACATCTAGCTTCTACTGCTAGGCCCAATACTGCATCTACTCTAAGCCTCATGCCTACCCCATGTCGGACACCTTGAAAGTTTCATGTATCTCCTCTTTTGTCTTTGTTTTTGCTTTTCTGCATCTTCTCCGATGTAAATACTTTTGTAAATATTTTAATATATAAATGAAAGATATATTTTTTGTCTACTCAATCTGTGTACCTTTCTTGTCTGGGTTTTTATGTTTATCTATCGTTTACCTTGTTTTGAGATTTGTAACTAAGATGAGTTGGCTTCATGCCTTAGTTTTACTCTGAAGGGATACGAAGTTCTTATGGATTGAGGTCAGCTGAGTCAAGGATGCACCTTAGTTTTATCCTGAATAGATACCAAGGCCTTTCGAGTCGAAGTTGACTGAGTTAATGGCGTGCCTTGGCTTTATCCCAAATGGGTACTAAGGTCTTTTGAGTCGAAGCTGTCCGAGTTGATGACGTGCCTTGGTTTTATCCCGAATGGGTACCAAGGTCTTTTGAGTCAGAGTCGACTGAGTTGATGATGTGCCTTGGTTTTATCCTAAATGGCTACTAAGGTTTTTTGAGTCGAAGTCATCAGAGTTGATGACGTGCCTTGGTATATCCCGAATAGTTACCAAGGTCTTTCGAGTCGAAGTCAACTGAGTTGATGACATGCCTTTGTTTTCTCTAGAATGGGTACCAAGGTCTTTCGAGTTGAAGGCGTTTGAGTTGATGACGTGCCTTGGTTTTATCTAGAATGGGTACCAAGGTCTTTCGAGTCGAAGTCGATCAAGTTGATGACGTGCCTTAGTTTTATCTTGATTGGGTACTAAGGTCTTTCGAGTTGAAGTCGACTGAGTTGATGACATGCCTTAGTTTTATCCCGAATGGGTACCAAGGTCTTTCGAGTTGTACCTCGGACATCTCCAAGGTCTTGTAGGTACTACAAAAGTATAGCATAATAAAATTATTAAAAGATATTTATATCACATGAGAGTCTTACAGTGAGGATTACTAAAAGTATTTCTTGAGATGCTCTATATTTCAAGGATGCTACAAGATTCTTCCATCTAAGCTCTACAGTCGATAAGTGCCGAGATGCACTTCTTTGATGATCGTATATGGTCCTTCCTAGTTGGCGGCCAATTTGCCGCACTTGGTGTCTCTATTGAAAATTGCTCTTCGAAGGACGAGATTGTCAACATTGAATCTTTAGGGCTGGACCTTGCTGTTGTAGTGCCAGGCGATGTGCTGCTGATTGATGACTTAGGTTCTGAGGGATTTCTCTCGAACTTCATCAATTAGATCGAGTCTAACTCGAAGCCTAGTCGAATTTAGATCTTCATCGAAGTACTGCAATCGGATGGTAGGCATGCCGACTTCTACTGGGACGACTGCTTTGGCTCCATATGGTAGTTTGAATGGAGTCTCTCCTGTTGAATTTTTGTGAGTGCTGCGGTAAGAGCACAAAATTCTAGGTAAGTCATCAACCCAGTTTCTGACTACCTTGTCCACCTTCTTCATCAAAGCTTGAAGAATGCATTTGTTGGTGGCCTCTACAAGTCCGTTGCATTTTGGGTCTACCACTGAGGTGAACTTGAGCTTTATCTTCCATTCCTCACAAAAACTTCGAAAGCCTTTGCTATCCAATTGGGTGCCATTGTCGCTAACGAATGAGAGGTGAACTCCAATCTGCAGATGATTGATTTCCACACAAAATTGGCGATATTGCTTTCACTAATTTTGGCCAATGGTTCAGCTTCTACCATTTTGTAAAGTAATCAATGGCAACAATTAGGAACTTTTGTTGCCCTAAAGCCATTGGGAGAGGTCCCAATAAGTCCAATCCCCATTGAGCAAAGGGAATTGAGCTTATGAGGGGAGTGAGCTTAGTGGCTAAAGCTCGTGGTACATTTGAGAAAAATTGGTAGGTTTTGCACCTAAAGATGAGTCTCCTGGACTCGGCTAGGGTGGTAGGCCAATAGTATCCTTGGCAGATCACCTTTTGAGCAATAGTTCTAGCTCCTGGATGATTCCCGCAAGTCCCTTCATGGATTTCTTTCAGAACATAACTAGCTTCTATCGGCCAGAGACATCAGCGATAGGGCCCTACACTACTGCTGGAGTATAACATTCGATAAAGCTAGTTATCGAGCATAAGATATCTTTGAGCATTCCTTTGTAAACTCCTCGCTTCAGTAGTATTCTGTGGTAAGGTTCCCTTTGTTAAGTACTGGATGAGTGGATCCATCCAGCAGGGTTCCGTAGAGGTCTCAGTCTGCATGACTGAGTCTATCGAAGCTTTCATGATGCTAGGGTTCTTGAGAGTGTCTGTGTGCACTGGTCCTAAACTATTCCCTAGCTGGATGACCCGAGCTTGGATATGGTGTCTGCCAGAGTGTTGAGTGCACAGGGGACTTAGGTGATCCTAAAGCCCTTGAAATTGCTTAAATGCTCTTTGACCACCTTCAGGTACAAAACCATTCTCGAATCTTTGGCCAGATAGTCTCTCCTTACTTAGTAGACAACAAGGAGTCTGCCAGGATGTAGATGAGTTCCACCTTGATTGCTAAGGCGGCTTGAAGTCCCGCCAAGAGTGCTTCATATTCGGCATCGTTGTTTGAGGCTAGAAATTCAAAAGCAATGGAGTGTTCGTGAGTGGACCCATCGGGCCACGCAAGACTACTCCAGCTCCACTGCTGCCTTCTCCTGAGGATCCATTCATCTTCAATAACCACCATAAGGAGAACTCGGGCAGGTCATGCTCGGGGGTGCCGCGCTTCTGAGAAGGAGGTCCCTTGGTCGTCTTAAGAGTTGAAGACTTATGTAGGGGGATCGGTATAAACAGAGACGTTTTGTCATCCGCTGCGATCGACTCTATCAAGAAGTCGGCCAAGGCTTAGGCCTTTATGGTCGTTCTGGGCCCAAATTGTACATCATATTCACTAAGCTCAACATACCAGTTGATCATTCTCCTCAAAGTGGTAGGACTACCAAGTGCTTTCTTTAAAGGCAGATTTGTCCGCACTACTATGGTATGTGCCTGAAAGTAGTGGCGAAGCCTCCTAGCTGTAATTATGGGAGTGAAGGAGGCCTTCTCTATGAGAGTGTAGCATACTGGCCTCTGTGCATTGCCTTCCTCTTGGACCAGGAAAGAGCTAATGGCTTCTGGGGAGATGGCCAGGTAGAGATACAAGGTCTCTCCTTCTTTCGGTCGGCTCAACAATGGCTTGGTGTTCAAATATCTTTTGAGGTCATTGAAGGCCTTGCTGCACTCGGCCGTCCAGCAAATACCTTCTTTCAACTCATTGCTTCCTCTCAAAGTTTTGAAGAATGGAAGACTTCTCTCAACAGATTTCGAAAGGAAGCGACTCAATGCGTGCGGGGTTCAAGCAGCTACTCTATGGCAGCTATCTTCTCGGGGTTGATCTCAATGCCCCGCTGGGTAATCATGAACCCAAGGAACTTGCCCAATTGCACCCCAACAGCACATTTGGCCGGGTTGAGCTTCATGCGGTAGTACCATAGGATAGAGAAGATTTCTTCAAAATTCGATACGCGAGACGACGCCTGCTTTGTCTTCACAAGGATGTCATCCACATATGCTTCCACATTACAACCGATCTAGTGCCCGAAAAGCTTGTTGACCAACCTCTGGTAGGTAGCCCCTGCATTCTTAAGCCTGAACGGCATCATCTTTACACAGTAAGTTCCTTGGTCTGTGATGAATGAGGTCTTCTCTTGATCATGCTCCGCCATTAGGATCTGGTTGTATCCAGAGAAGGCGTCCATGAAATTGAGTAGTTCATGGCCCGTGCTCTCGTCTACCAATTGATCGATCCTTGGGAGGGGTAGCTGTCCTTTGGGTAAGCTTTGTTCAAGTCTGTGAAGTGCACGCACATCCTCCATTTGCCAAGGGACTTCTTAACCAGCACCACATTGGATAGCCACTCCCGGTACTGCACTTCTCTGATGAAGCTGGCTTTGAGCAGTAGATCTATTTCATCTGCGACCACGTTTTGTCTCTCAGGGCCAAGATGCCTCTTCTTTTGCCAAACTGGCTTGCTATGTCGGTCGACTGAGCGCTCATGGCTCACAACTTTAGGGGGAGTTCCTAGCATGTCTTCAGGCCCCCAAGCAAACACATCAGAATTCTTGTGTAAGAACACAATCACAGCTCCTCGTTGAGGCTCAACAAGGCTCGACCCGATCTTGACGTTTCATTGAGAGCAGATAACACAATTTGACCTCTCGTTGATTGCTCCTAACGATCCCAACTCCTTCAAGGGTCGAGAACTTCACCATCTGGTGGTAGGTGGATGGGACCACCTATAGGCTGTTCAGGGAATTCTTCTGAGAATAACGTTGTAGGCAGACTTGATGTTCATCCTAAAAGCTGGGTCTGGACAGTGGATTGGTGAGGGTATTCGATGACCATTAGGGGGAGAATGATAATCCCTTTTGGTAGGAGCGAATGCCCTGTGAATCTGATGAGGGGACCTCGAAAAGGCTGTGGCTTGGACTTGTCAATTCCCATTTCATTGAAGGCTTTGAGGAACAAGATATCAGTGGAACTCCTAGTATCGACCAAGATCCTCTTGACTCAAAAGCCCTGATATAATGAAAGGGTCGTCGTGAGGCATCTCGATGCCTTTCAAATCAGTATTGCTGAAGGAGATGGGCTGATCTGTCATTGGCTTCTTTTCACACAAGTTGACTGTAGGCTGTCAAAGCCAAGGTCTTTCGAGTCAAAGTCGACCGAGTTGTTGCGTGCCTTGGTTTTATCCCGAGAGGGCACTAATGTCTTTGGTACGTGCCTTGGTCTTAGGAAGATGCCAAGGTCTTTAGAATCGAAGTCGGCAGAGTCGATGACGAGCCTTGGTTTTACCCAGAAAAGGTACCAAGGTCTTTGGATTCAGCCACATGGGCGCATGCCTTGGTTTTTTCTCGAGAGGGTACCAAGGTCTTTAGTACGTGCCTTGGGCTTAGGAAGATGCCAAGGTCTTTGGAGTCGACCGAGCTGTTGCGTGCCTTGGTTTTATCCCAAGAGGGCACCAGGTCTTTTATACGTGCCTTGCGCTTAGGAAGATGCCAAGGTCTTTGAATCAATTGATCTACAGACAACTCAGCTGCTCACTTCTGTGAAGACTTGTGGCACAACAAATGCATAGCATAATAAAGTCATTAAAACTAAAGATTTTATAACATGTGAGTTTTACAATCAAAGTCATTAAAAAGTATTCTTGAGATGCTTTATGTTCCAAGAATGTTGTAGAATGATTCTATCAGGGCTTATCAGCCGATAAGTGCCAGGGTGCTTGGAACCGAACATCTTGCATGAAGAAGAATGTCGGACCCCACTGTAGGCGCCAAACTATTGATGTCAGCTATTAAACAGGGGTTTAGTTGGGGATTATGAGGGTGTTAGGGTCCTCAAACTCCTTCAGATGACTGGTTCTGGGGCTCGCTGTTCTTCCCTGCACGTGAAGAACTCGTGGGAGGCCAAAGTTAGCTTCTCCGGCTATTCCTCCGATGATCAAGTCAGTAATTGTACTTGAATGGAGATTTAAAAGGTGAATAGTGAAAATACACTCAGAGTTGCATGAGTGTAGAAAGACCGGAGAGACTTACTTGAGCAGTCTTTGAGCAACACCTGTTCCTTTTATAGTGGAGCAGAGGGGCAAGCAAGTAACTTTGGCTAAGTCCAGACAGGGAGCTGAGTCAGCAGATGCTTTACAAGTATTGGCCGCTGAAGAAGGTGAGTCATCTAGGCATTTAATGTGGGGGCAACAGCAGGTGCTTGGAGCTGATTGGGTCTAATGAGTCATAAAGACTATCAGAGCAATGATGAATTTGTCAGAGCAGTTAATGTGAGGGTAGTTGGCTGTCGGCGAGGGGTTTAAGGTAACTACTGCCTCTTGACTCAGCTTTGGTGGAAGGCCGACAAGTATCGCCTCTCTAGTCAGCTTACGCAAGTCGTTAGTTGCATGGTAGGCCGAGTCCGAATGCTTGTGGGCTCGATCTGGTGTGAAGGCTCGCAAGTACCACCTTTTTACTCAGCTACGCAAGTTGTCGGCTAGCATGGTAGGCCATAGAACTAGCTTAACTCATTTATCTCTTGAACATATTTGATTAGTCATAGGGCAGGACACGTGTCAGGCTTAAGGGGAGGATTAACACTTAGCTCATTTGTAGGCTATATAATAGAAGGGTCAAGTGCGACGCCGTTCGAATCCTCTTTCCTAAAATGTGCATGATTAGGTATTTAGTGAAGATGTGACATGTGTCAGCTCCTCATCGAGGCTTAACACTTAGCTACTATTTGTAGAATATAACAAGTATATTTGGTGATATCATTAGGCTAGTGTAGCTCATCTTTTTATTAATCCATCTTTTCCAAATCAACGGAGGCGTAGAGAAAATAAAACTATTACGAATAATAGTGAGATGTGCCTTGTAAAAAGATTTGAGAGAGAAAGTGTCCTTTCATGTAAAATATGGATGAAAAATAAATAAATAGATGTTAGTTTGTTTACATTGAATGAATTTTTTTTACACTTCGAATTTTAAAAAAAATGTCTACTTGGGGAGTGACAGGGATGGTGTTCAGTTTGGAGGAAAAGAAGTGAACATGGACTATAATTAGCAAGGAGATGAAGAGTTGTGAGGCCAATATGTTTGAGCGATTGTGCAAGGGAGGAGTAGAGTACTTTGCCATTGTCAAGAAGGCTACTAAACAATCTACCTTTGAAGGGCTGTTACTAATGGCTGAACCCTACGAGGGACGAGTTGGCAACAATTCGCTTATCTGTTTGGATGCCAGTGTGGGGGAAGTTGTAGAGAGACACCAGAAGGTTAACGAGGCTACTTCAGAGCTACCACCCTCGAGGGTATGGGATCATCGGATTGTGTTGAAGAATGAGTTGAAGCCAGTCAACTTGTCACCCTACTATTACGCCCACTTTTAGAAGGTAGAGATCGATTGATAGGTGGAAGATAAAAGCAGATTGATTAGACCTAGTGATAATTCTTTTTCATTATCTATTCTTTTGGTCAGAAAAAGGATGGATCATGGAGAATTTGAATAAGGTGACAATGAAGGACCGATTCCTTATTTTGATAGTTGATGAGATGCTGGATGAGTTGCATGGCGCTACAAAACATATCGAGACAGGGCCCGGGAGGCACATAAAAATTAGGCATGACCTTATCACAATAGGGAGAGTCGACCTGCTCAATTTTTATATACAACACCCAGAATCACCAGGTTGACAATAGAGCCTATAGAATACCAGAATAGCAGGAAAAGCTCAATGGAACAATATTACACCACAAAGTCTGATCATAGAGCTAAAATATACATTATTACATGCCCAACTACTCAAACTTATAACAAGAGATAACCACAAGATTATTTCTACTAGCTGTGAGCTACTTTTCTTCATAATTTGCAATCCCTTTGCCCTTAGCAAGATTGCGACCTGGGGATGGATGCACAAATAATAGGGGTGAGCTTAAGACACAATAGGCAACCATAAAAATCTCGGCCACAAATATAAGGGGAAAAGAAAAGACTGTATATAGACATTCGAAATTGAAATGAATAAATATCATCAATAAGCTATCAATGCTCATAATATCATCGTCAATCAAGAAATTATGGATGTCAATAGTGAATAATCAAATCGTAATATTCAGGATTTTAAATTTCTCTAATCATGGGATATATCAAATAACCACACATGCCTTCGTTATACACCCATTACTGAGCGTCCTCACACTGAGCATGTCCCCCACAGGACGCACTTCCATATACCACCCACTGGTGAGTATTACTTACATAATCCATTAATATAGAGTATCAACAAGCCAACAAATAAAAGAATATTACCATTCTCAATAATAGAGTTATTGAGGCAAGACAAATTATCATAACATAATCATTCATGGAATTTCAATGACATAGTACCAAAATAAATAAACGATAGCACAATAATAGATAGGTAATTGGCAATTAGGCCATGCATGGAGTAATCCAAGTAGGCTTTTATCGAAGTAAAAAAGTATACAAATGAGTATCCAAATTTAACTTATAGGATTTTTCAAGAAAATAAATGACAAAACTCTCAACGTATTGAGAGGGAACAAGGAAAGGTTACCCAATGTTCGTGCCAGAATCCTTGATACCGCCAAACAATTCTAAGAGGTTCATTCCTATATACACATATACATACAACTATGTAAGCACCTACGTAACTAGGTTATACTTTAACTTGATATAGATGTACATGAATCTTTTTGCAATGCATGATCATCATGAATGGATAGCAAAGACGGCAGTTTGTATCATGATTTGTTGTGGTAAAATGATTAGCTAAATAGGGTGCAAAATTGTGTAAACATAGGGTTGTTTTACTTGTATATGAGTCTACTTCTTAAAACATTGAGTTTACATCAATTATGTGACCAAAGATAAGGTTATCTACACAAAAACCTGGCATGCACATACTAGAATGCAGATCATATCTGGAGATGAAATAGGTTACATGAGAATACAACCGAAATCTAATTTTAATGAAACAAGAATTAAATTACTCAATTATGAACCTAATTTATAAGAAATTGATTGGATGCAAGATTGGAACATTGAACATGGAGATATGTTCTTGTAAGTGCAAGTGCGTCAACATATAAACATATAGTAACAACAGGATTCCAGATTACAAGCCTTGAGTTTCTTACTGATTTTGGTCTGGCCAAATGCATCCAAAATTGATAAATTTCTCACTAAAAGAATCATGATAAGTATAGTTTCTAATTTAAAAGTTCTTATAATCATATCCCAAAAATAGGCAAAGATATAAACAATTAAATTAAGAAGGATTAAGCTCTCTGTCTAGGACACATGCATTGATATTAACCATAGATTTGAACTAGAAAATGACATAAAAATTATCCCAAGCTAGATTTAATTGAAAGATATTCAAAATATCAAATGTTTCTAAAATTGGGCTAGTATAGGAAATGTTATGGCCAAAATAATAGAAGGGTGTTCTTGCTAGAAAATTTTGCATGAAAATATGTCACAAAAAGAGACATGCAATCACATACATTGCTTGCAACTCACAACCAGAGCTAAAGACCACAATTTCTACAACTTAGAACTAAATATTCTTGCAAGATCACATCTTTATCGAAATAACAGAATAAAGGTGGTGGCTTTATCACTTTCTAGTGTCATGGATGTATAAGAACCCATCTAATCCTATATGCAAGCTAAATTCCATCTAAAAATATGCAATGCATAATCAAAGTAGCTATTAATTATGGAAAACTCAAATTTAGACTTGGTTGAATCATTATAACAAAAATAGGGATAAAAATTACCTAATAGTGGCTCTAACCTCCTCTTCTAGCAAGCTCCTTACAACTATAACCTTTGCTTGCTTCTTCTACTAACTAATTGAGACAAAGCTTGAGATTTTGACTAGAAAAAGTTTGGTTTTCGGGGTTGATGTTGGCCAACCAAAGGGAGGAGGAAGGAAGAGAGTTTGAGAGTTTTTCTATTAAAATAAGAATGAGAGAGGGAGAAGGTGAGGTTGAGTGAATACATAGTCTTGCCTGCGTGCCATTGTAAAGTAAAATAGTATAAATGAGAGGGTCTTTTATGCAAAACTCCCCTCTCTAATCATAGCTGCACAAAAATTGATTAAAAGGGTTTTTAACATGGTTTTGGGTTGGGTTTATGTCATTTGGGAATAACTTTAACTAGGGTTTAAACCTCATGTAATTAGGGTTTATGCTAAAAACTTTTATGAAGAAAAATTTTGATTAATGACCCTAATGAAAGCAGGGGTAAATTAATATTCTCATGTCATTAGAATCCGTGCATTGAAATTGATAGTAAGAGGATCGGTACTAGGAATGGTATTCAAATATTAAAATAAGAGAATATGGAATTTTACATACTTCCTCCTTAAAGGAAATTCCGTCCCCGAAATTCTACGTGCCCCTAAAATAAATGCAGATATGTCTTCTGCATTTTAGCTTCTTATTCCCATCTTGCATCTGTAGGCATTAAAATCGCTCATCAGTGTCCGAACGAGACTCTAGACAAAGGGTTGACACCGACGACCCATCAAACAATGCGACCAAGAACCGGTGACGACATAACTATGCCGCAAACAAAGCATAAAGCGAGCTGACAAACGCATGAAGTGAGTCGGTAGGGCGTACGAGTCAACGAAGTGACATATCGTAGAATAAATCTAACGACGAAGCTTCAGATCAGCGAGATTCAACAAGGCGAGTTGACCGCACTCGAACGTTGATGAGACGGAATTAACCAAGCTTAAGCGTCGACGGAACTATACTGATCAGATTCTGAAATTGGCAGGACGATCAACCCAGTTTGGACTCGACGCGACTGGATCAGATGAAATACAGGACGAACAAGACCAAACGGTGAAAAAAAATGCCAAATGGAATGTCTCAGCTCAGGCCGAGGCACTGTTTGGTGCCTCGGCCACAGTGCCGAGGCACCAGGTGCCAGGCACTTCCCCCCCCATTTTCCTATAAATAGAGAGGAGGGTCTCAGTTGTTAGGGATTGGAAAATTTAGAGATTTTGGAGAGCTCCACATGAGATCCACGCAGTCGTTTTGCACAGATGCGAGCGCCAACAAAGGAGAAAAGCCAGATTCACATCAGATCTACACTATGAGGTAAAGAACCGAGCCAAGATCTACATCGATCTAGGTCAGGTTTGCAGATCTACCCTCTAGGCTAAGCTCCGTCTTAGTCTAGGGTCCAGTGTGTGACTTCTCCTTGTAGATTTCACCCGCTCTAGCGATCACCTCCTTCGTGAGTTGATCTCCGTTGGCATTTTATTTCCTTTGTGAAATAAAACCCCCAGATTTGCACATCCGAAATCTAGATCTCCACTTAGATCAGAATTACGCGGTGGTCCATAGATGAAACAAGTCCCCGTCACAGGCAAAGACACCCACGCAAGCGAGGATCTGATAAACAGATCCCGCGTTTGTTCAATTGGTCTAAAGTTGTGATCTTTATTTGGTTTCTTCATTGTAAGCCTTATAAAAGGTGATATTTTTATTCAAATTTGTTTGTAATCCCATAAAGGTGTAACAGATTGATAGCAATGGAAATCAAAGCGACTTTATTCCCCGAGAACAAGCTGGCGACCATAGTGGGAGCCACCGACCTCAGATCTGAGGTTGTCGTGCCGCAGCCGCGGATTCTGATCCCGGTGGAAGAAGAGGTCGAGTTCGAATTCGACCAACAGAAGTTCGAGGAGTACCTCTCCTCCTCCTCCGGATCCAGTTCTCCCCGCCGCTCTAAGAAAATCTCTGCTGCAAGGAGAACCCAATGGACCTCAGACGTAGAGTCCCAGGACGGCAAAACCAACCCCTTTACCACCCGCAGCGGTAAATTCCCTTCGGCGCCTGAAGCCCAAGTTCCCTCGGTGCCCGAGATGATCGCCGACGAAGCACCTGCGCTCTTCAAGCGAGCCCGTTTCAAAGGCGACGACAAAGCATGGCGCGCAAATTCGCCCAAGCCATGCAATCAACAAATAGGGTCCGCTGCGAAGTAGATCTAAGATCTAGACTTACACAGAGGCTCCAGCTCGGATTATCGACGGCCCCCCAAGTCGTCAATCAACGAGTAAGTCCATGTTAAGCAGAACCGCTCCACGCTTTAGGAACGCATCTGGAAGCGACGCACGCTCCTCGCGCAGGCACAAGCTCTGGTGCAGCGAGCTCGTGAATTGAAGAAGGAGGTAGCAAAGAAGCTGCCGACGCACCGCCTGGTTTGGAGGCCCAAATCTAGCGACACTCCAGCTTTGGCAGTCATGGAGTCCAAGCCCAAGACCGCCGACACTCCAATTCCTGTCCCGATGCCCAAGTCAAAAGCAGGAAGCGCCCCGACAAAAACTGTCCCAACGCCCAAGTCAAAAGCTGAGGGCGCCCCAACACCTATCGTTCCTGCGCCCATACCAAAACCCACCGGCCCCCCAACCAAAGCTACCACAGTGCTGAAGCCACCGCCGGCGTCCACATCTAAGCTTCCGACCAAGCCAACCTCTGCCACGACCAGCTGGCCAACCGTTAAGGAGCGCCTTAGTCCATTGAGGGAATCACGGGTTACTCCTCGTGCAGGAGGTCGAACCCACCTCAAGGTTCCTCCAGCTGCACCTACCAGACTCAGAATCGAGGTCTGAGAGTCCGCCGAGACTTCACGCTCACACAGGCGAATGTCAAGGCGAGTCACTTTTGGCAGCTTCGATGAAGCAGTCCGCCTTCGGAAGGAGACATTTTCGTCCGACGACGACAACATTATACCCGAGGGACCACGTCAACACACGATGGGTTGCTCCGGCAATTACGCCGATGAGTTGTACTATCGTACTGCGGGTACGAGAAAATCTCGCAAAAGGAGCTCTCCTGAGAAACCTGCATACTGCCCCTGCTCCAGGCTGATTAAGGTAGTGTTATCAGAATGTAGCTGCCAGAGATCAACTCCGGAGAGGGTATCCATCTTCGATAGACTGGGTGATAGCATGCTAGAGTCTAGCCCCAGACGTTTCTGCAAGAGAAG
>JBAKGM010000412.1:12384613-12397036 GCA_037177215.1 Asparagus racemosus | reverse complement strand
TGATGGAAGTCCTCACATCGGTATGCAAGCCTACTCTTTCATATTAGAGACCTTGAACCCCCACTCAACATGGATGTCAAATGTTAAGGTGGCTAAAATATGAGGCTCAAAATATATGTTATACTTTTTTTAATCTTTAGAATTTGGACCATTATTCTTCACTAGTCACTACAAACTAATGGGGAACCCTATCATGTCAAACACAATTTCGCTGAAAACATTGTATACTTAGATTATTGTTTTGGTTTCATGTATTATTAGTTATTTATTATTAGGGTTATTTGCATATGTAACCCTGAAATCATGGGTATTTGCAAAAAATACCCTCTAAATCTCAGTACTTGCAAAACTACTCCTCAACCCATCAATTTAAGAGAAATTATTTATCAGCACTAACGGTCTCAACCGTTGGTGCAGATAAAACAACCGTTGGGGCTGACTTTGCCCCAGCGCAATTTGCCCCAACAGGCATTTTTGTTGCCCCAATGGTTGGAACCGTTGGGGTCACTATCGGCTCCAATGGTTGTAACCATTGTGGCTGGCCTACTTTGTAGTAGTGAAAAGTTAAGCTTTTGTAAATAAGTGTTAGTATAATTTCTATATGCATAAAATACAGGTTAATGTAATTTGTTGAACTTGTTGACTGTGTCTATGCGCTAATAGCACTGTGGCGTGGATTCGTTTCTAAATGTTTGCTGACATAACTTGAACGATAGTTGTTATCTACCACAATACTTGTGTGAATTATCTCACGTCATCTACCACTAAGCTCCTCTACCTAACTTCTATGACTCGTTTATGGTCCTGCTTGCTCTTTCAATATTTTCTATTGAAATGTATTATTTCCTCCTCCCCATTTTCTCCCGTTGAAATTGTTTCCAATCAACTACTGTCATGCTTCGACTTAAGGTGTCAAATCTTCCTGATAGTGTTTACTTTTTCTCATACTTCATTTTCCCGATAGCATCATCTTTCATTATTGACAAGAAATTAGTTGGTAGTTTGAAGTTTATAGCTTTTAATTAGAAGTTTATGGCTTTAAAAGCAATGAAAATAAAAAGGTGCAACAATTTTGTGATGATCATAAAGGCATAGCGTGGCTGTAATTAAAAGCCACGCTATTCTTTATTTTGTGTGGCCACTTCAGTCCAACGTTGCGTGATGATCTGCAGCTTTTAATTGTTTCATTGCTCAAGCTGTTATAGTTTTGTCTTTTTTGCCTCGAGCATAATCATGTCGTTAGCCATATATTTGAAATCTCATCTCTCTGGCTTCGAGTTTCATCTTTTTGCTTGTGAGGACTCTGCTCACTCATATGTTGGTACTTGCTTTATGGTGACCAGCACCCTTGTGTAATTAATGTGAAGTTGTAGTGTCTGAAGATGAGATATTCAGACACTACATGCAAATGTGCAACTAATGAAGCACAACTATGTTTATATTTTGAATGTAAATGAACGTGTTATGTGCTAATATTTACCTATGATATCAGTTTTCATCTTGTTTGTTTAGATCGCTTTTACATTTCCTCATATGAGTTTTCATCTTGTTTGTTTAGATCGTTTTTTACTTTCTTCATATTTAGTTCACATTCAGCTACTGAAAATAAAGCACAATTGTGTTTATATCTTGCATGCTTCTGTTGATGTATAAAATTTTTACTTCATTTGACACTAAACTGAAAAACAGGGAACGCGCGTCCCACCAGCAACATTTGATGCTGACATCGATCTTTTTGCAAACACACTTAATACACTTCAAAGTTGCTACATAACGAATGCAGCAGTGAGTTTTATACAGCCGAAACATCGTACCGTAAACAACGAGTATCGGTGGATTATCAATAGTAGAACGCCAATCGCCAAAGTGGCAAAAAAGACAATGAAATAACCCCGGCATTTAGCGATGTCCCTCTCTCTGAACTTGAGAAATATATCAACTCCACATCATATGTTGGTAAGTTATAATTATTTACTTAAGTCCAAGTATTTAATATTAATGAGAACTATAAAACTATGTTTCATTAACGCACTCAACCTCTTATATGCAGACATAGCAGCTGCAGCGATTGACGTGTTCCCGGAGAAGTTGGTGCCTACTTCAACTGGCAACTGTGAAGTCAAAGAAATTGTTGTTCTCAATGAGGAGTACATTTCTATTACCATACCTTTTTTGCTCTTAATATTCACTCTCAAGTTTTCTTTTCAAAATTCTATCATACCTTCTTTCCATGTTGAAACCAATCATTTTAATGTTGTGGGGGTAATTTCGTTCATAATGAAGGATCAGTCATAGTGGACGTGATAAAAACATGGCCTGTTATTCTCGGAAAGCGACTGCGAGTAGTTTCTTACAACACTACGTAGTACTATATGTTATAGTCTTCTACTATATCACATAATTACTACCAATGATGCATGCATAAATCCTTTATTGCAGAAATGTCTCTATCAACAAAATCCTCCAGCAGTTTTCTCATTAACCTAGATATTCCAAAAGCAAGCACGCTAAGCATTTAGTATCACTCTTATACTTATATTAGTGATCTGTTATTATCAACTGTGAAATTGGGGTTTGGGGGAGGGGTGTTTGAACTTGAGTAATATGTAGTATGCTTTTCTAATAAGTCTAATACTTTTGGAGTTGGAAGTATAGACGGTATATATAGAACCAAAAGTAGTGTCCCAGCCTCTTCATCTAAATTTTTTTTTATCAATTGTCGAGTTATAAAAAAGATGCTAGCAAATAGGTGATGACTAGAACAAAGTGTACTAATCCTTGAGATTACTGGAATTGCAGAGCAACGTTCCCTGCATTTCAATTTTCAAGCTAAGTTAACCAAGCTACAAATATAGAAGAAAAATAAGTAATGCAGATGAATTGAGCTTCTCAAACAAAGGTTGAGAATAGCGAAAGTTACTGGACTACACCTGTAGCTTACGTAGATATCTGCAGAAATGATGAAAGAGGCATTACAGTCAATCATACGTCCAACTAATCGTCTCACATTTTGCAGGATGCAAGAAAACACTGAGACTACAGATGCAAGAAAACACTGAGACTACAGAGGATATTGTTGCGAACAAGACATATGCTCCTATGAAAAGCTCTGCAACCACTACGTTAGCGAACATTACCTCTATCGACAAAATTCCAGAAGTTCCCACTGAGGTAAAATACCACACTGAGACTACAGAGGATATTGTTGCGAACAAGACATATGCTCCTATGAAAATCTCTGCAACCACTATGTTAGCGAACATTACCTCTATCAACAAAATTCCAGAAGTTCCCACTGAGGTAAAATACCACCAACATTTATTTTGCTCCCCAACAATTAATAATAAAATATCCTTTTCTATAAGAGTCCAATTTTTTCAATGATGGCCTTTATGTATACTGTAGGGCCTAAGTGTTTAGGTACGTGCTTCCACTTCTATTTCAGACTTCCGGCAGAGATTTTGGTGTATGGCATGTAATAAATGCTGCAAATTCATTAATGCAGAATGTGGTGTGCTGTTCAATTGCGTGAATTGCAATACTGAAAATGCAATTGCCAAACCAAGGTAATATATAATCTACTATTTTGTTCTTTGACAACCAGTGATGCCTACTTTCCTATATTCTACTTATTTACTTAACTATGCTACTTCAGAATCACAGCGGATGTAGTCCTTCTGTGTTGTGTTTTATTTGGTCGGGATCTTTCACAATTGTTCTGTGTTACAGTGCCCTAAGTGTATCAAAAAAAAAACATTGAAGCTCACATGATAGGTATTCAGTGCTACAGTGCCCGAACTGTATCAAGCAGAGAACAAAGCCCACTTGATAGAAATAAGGCTCTACCATTATTGTCCCAAATCTTCAATAATACTCATAAGTCCCGCAAATTCCAAGACGTCCTGCAATTTGGTCCCTGAATGACCAAACAAATTTACAGCCTGAATAATGATCAAAAGCATATGCAAAGCTACACAATGCGTAACTATTTTGTTGATCATCTTTCTTCAGAAAATGGTTTCTTGAAACTATGTTTGACTCCGAACTGCCTCCAACCAGCGTAACCTATTTGGCTAAAAATGCAAGATATTTAAAAGAATAGTGTCTTCAGAAAATGGTTTCTTCAAAATAATTTTATTTCTAAGTACTTCAGAAGAACAGTGTTCTACCTTGAAATAAGCACTCAATTTTACACTTCTTAAACATTGTCTTATATTGAAATAAGCACTAATTTTTACACTTCCTTTCACAGGTGCCATTTCAAAATACAACTGACTGACTGTACCGGTGTGATTGTTGCCACTATCTTTGAAGCGCATGCCCAAAAACTGTTTTCCATAAATGGCATACAACTTATGCAGCATACTAATGAGGTAATCCCCTTGTCTTTACACTGAATACTCGACAAACCTACATAAGTCAAGTACCATTCGCACATCTTCTACAAAATACTCCTGCATGAAGCTATCTTTAAGTAAATATTTTCTTCATGACATTTATAATCCTCTATCTTACATTACAACAGGAAGGAAAAGTGAATATAACATCGCTTAACAAATGCTCAACCGAAAAAGAGTATTTCATCCACCTGAAAAGTCAGAAGTTTAAAGGACGATATGAAACTATACAATACTACATGATCACTACGGTGCTGGATGAGCTTCAAAAGATATAACAAACATGACTCTTCTATTTTCTGGATGAAAGTTTTGGTAGTGTATTAAGAAATTTTTGGTAGTGTATTGAACTCTTTCGACCGCTACATGGATGGAAGTTTTGGTAGTGTATTAGGAAATTTTTGGTAGAGTAACTTGTGGATATACAAGTCCTGTAAATGTAATCTTTGTAAATATACCGGTAAACTAATGTTTGTATATATAAGTGTGTCTATATAAGTCATGTTGATCTAATCTACGTCCATATAACTTGCAGTTATAATCCTCTATCTCCTAGCATTTCTTCTTTCTTGAACAGAAATATATAAGTTGACAAAAGCCGTTTTACTATACTTATTTCCAAAATCCTTATTGTCTAACATCTAGCACAATCAACCTATTGAACGATCTATCACCTGAATTTGTGCAACAACAACAGAGTAGCCTGTCCGCCGAACTATCAATTGAATTTGTGTGACAACAACAGCGGAGCAGCACATGCGGCACATGTGCCCACTCACTAGTATAATAAAAAAAAGTATTCATCTACCCATTAGTACCTTATATTGATGTAAGATGCAAGGATATTACAAATGTTCTTTGAAATTTTTGAATCAAACTCTAAATCTGTCCTAGTGCTTTTTGAACACACATCTCAAAATGAGCTTCTGACTGTGTGTATTCTCATATTGTTTTCCATTTCCACTTTATCCTTTTGTACTAAGTAATCAAAGTAGAATAGTTTAGGGATCTCGAAACAAATCTCTTAACTTTGTGCTCATATTCAAACTATCTTAACTTTTAAATGGAAGTAAATGATGAAACACCTCCTTAAGAAACATGAAGCCTATTATCCTCAAAATCACTTGTAAATATCACAGGACAACTTCACTTATACAGCTGGTGGATTAACTGAACTAGTTATATATGAAAATTAGTTTTAACGGTCCCATTTATTTTGCACGGAATTCTAGATATTCATTCATTTAATTATCTTTAAAGAACTCTGTTCATCTTCACACTGTATACTTAACCAGTGACATATTTACATATCATGGTGTTGGTGTAATACTCATAATCATCCAGAATTCAACCAAAAAAAAGGGATTCTAAAACCTAAAATCTAAAATCAACATACAACCATTTAAAAGAGCTAGGATCCTCTGATTGCTACCATCAAAGAAAAATTTATTTACGAAAGACATACAAGAACAAAGAACTTACAGCTCAAGGATTAAGTTGAGGAATGATTGTAGCTTAGAAAACGGTCCCAAATCAGTTTTACTGACTCTTGAACCATCTCCTTGATACAGCCCAGCTCCACATTCCCATCCTGCGTCAGAATGAAGAAAGATACTTGTCAAAGAGATGCTCAAAAGAGAATACATGTCAAACAATTTTCAAACAATCTAATGATAATGTCAGTAACTGCATATTTGTCAGTACTTTTTTCTATATAACAAAGAAATCAACAAGAACTATGAAGATAATAACATCATGACATTTTTAATTTATTGTAATGAAGTTCTCTTAGGCCTACCTGTAGTCTTCATTGGACCATTAACTATAATCTTATTTCTTCTTCTAATTAGGTAAACAGTGACCTCCGTAATACATGGTCAGAACCTCAATATGAACAGCCCATAACCTCAATATGAACAGCCCCATAACATTCTATAAATATGCTCATTTCTTATCTCTTAGTGTATACCCACATGTCCATTGTAACACTCATTTTGTTACCATCTATGCGAAACCACAGTTAGGTATCTGAGTTTCACCTGCTACTTTGCTAGCAGCTTCCATGTAAATTATAGGCCAAATATATTTACTAAACAAGAGAGGCGGTGTTCATTCTTTATTCTGTTTTTCTTTTCTTTTTTTTTCTTGTTCTTTTTTTGAGGGTGGAAACATATACTAAAATACATGTCTCAAGAAGGAATTTGAATCATAGACAATCCA
This sequence comes from Asparagus racemosus, assembly GCA_037177215.1. Lineage (NCBI taxonomy): Eukaryota > Viridiplantae > Streptophyta > Magnoliopsida > Asparagales > Asparagaceae > Asparagus > Asparagus racemosus. The sequence goes on along the minus strand of JBAKGM010000412.1, from coordinate 12,390,419 downwards.
AAATCCCTAAGTGGTGTTCATTCTTTATTCTGTTTTCCTTTTTTCTTTTTCGTTTTTTGGGGTGGAAAGATTTACTAAAATACATGTTTCAAGAAGGAATTTGAATCATAGACAATCCAAAATCCCTAAGTATAAAATGCAGTCGGTAAATAACCATAGACAATATGCTTACTATGACAATTATCAATGTCTGCATCAATAACATGAGCATGGCCATAACTAAATCCAAGCCTTCTTCAATAAACGTATTTTGTGTTTTAAAGCACAACTAATTACGTAAGGTACGATTAAAGAATTGACAAAATCTTAAAACATTCAGATACTTGACTAGTCGGAAAGACAAGAAAGAAAGATCTTAAAAAGCTAACTAAAGATGTAATAGTAGAAAATGAGTGCATGGTATGGTTTAATTGTCTAAACTTCTGATTGCAAATCAACTCACCCTCAAGTGCTTGGATATTCCGATCAGCTTCAACATAACTTCATTAGAAGCTTCACCAGTTGAAGTCCTGTGATCAAATCGATCAGCATGTCTCAGTTTAATCCTTGTTGACTGATTTTTGAAAGCTTTGAATTTGGTGTGCCAAACCCCAACAATACTAAACCTATCTGCAACACTTTCCTCTCCGAGAGGCCATCTCAGTCCCCCTTTCACATCGGGATCTATTATAGCAGACTTTACTAGTTTGTTTATGGCCTCATTCTCCTCATCCTGAAATAAATTAGTTAGCTGTCAGGCACAATACTTTCCATAAATATCACACTGATAACAGTTGCAGCTCATACAATCAGAAACTTACATCCAAAGATTTCAGTATTCTTTTGGTAGCCAGCATCAACCTTAAGTCTAGATCCTTAAAGAGGCAAGAAATATCAACCACAAGGTGGCGCACCTGATTCAATTCGATCTGCAAGACAAGAAAGAAAACCTGTTTTACCAATCATATGACAAGTTTACTCTTTGTCAGTCCTAATCTCAAGAGAAGGATAGCTATATGACAAAAGAATGAAAAATAAGTTGTATACAGAATAGCACAAACTTCTGTGTACAAGGTGGAAAAGAATTCACTTTCTTGCAAAATAGCATAACCTGCAAACAGAATAGCACAACCTGCAGATATTAAGCTTTAAGAAAAGTTTCATTGCTATGCTTCAAAACAAGCAGAATCAGAGCTCCATTGTATATTTCTTGAAATATTGCACCAAAAATTGTGCCTGAGGAAAAGTTCACAGTATAGCTTTCAATACTGGTCTTTATCCATTCGGCAATACCATGGACCCTATATCAGTTTCATTACAATCATTATATCATTTTGTATAACTCTGGATATCATGAATTACTAATTTACTATCCAATAATTAGTGCCAATACATACTCGTATAAACAAAGGAAACATAGTTTAAGAGGGACTGTTCCGCGGTGGTATAATGTCAATTGGCATGAAAATAAGTACATAACAATAGAAGGTCAGAGATCTTGCCTTACGAATTTCAAGTACCCCATCATTCACGACTGAACACTTGCAAGAAATGGTTGATTCTGGCTGGAATTTGTCAAATATCTGACACAAAAATTAGAACATAAATCAAACGGGTAAGCCAAATGATCAAGGAACATTCTTCAATTCCGCAAAACTGTACAAGACATTTAAATAGAAACGTTTAAATGAAATTAAACCCCTTGTTACATTACCTTCACATTGTAATATTCTTTCTCTGAGTCGAAATCAAAACCACTGTCACGTGATACCATATTCTGCATATCTTGCATGTAATCACTAGGAACATTCGTGTAAAATGATTTACGGACTTGTCTTCTAGAATCTACTTCAGAAACTGCAGCCTTCCTGATGGATTCAAGATTAATTGAATTTCTGCAGGATATAAAGAGATCAAGTTTCATAAGCCACGTAACTCGACTTTTCTAGTGTCACTTTCACAATATTTAGTTAGCCAAGAATATTATATTTTACTTTTATGCAGTGGTGGAGCCACATGGGTGCCAACGGGCCTAAGACCCCCCCCCCCCCCCTTGAAAATTTAAATTTACAAGAGAAGGGATTATTGGTTTATATGTAAGACCGATGGCTTACCCGAAAAAGATGTAAATGTGAAAGATCCTAGGAAATAGCCTAAAATTGTAAATATGTAAGATTATAGCCTTATAGGGGAGGTTCTAAGTTTGAGAGTTTTACTTTTAAATTTGTTGTTTGCAAAGTTATTTTCTATTTTTTTAATATCAAATTTTGAGATTTATTCTTTGTTTTTGACTCTTGATCCTATTAGATTTCTCATTTTCATCAAAAATTTTATTGGTCTTTTTAGAACATGTTCAATGAACTAACTGATCTTTAACATCATGTGATCAAAATTTGAACCAAAATCCAATCCTTATTCCTCGTGGAATGTTTATTGAGAAATTTGTCAGAGAAACTCTAGGATGCAGATACTTCTAATGTGGATGTGTAGATATTTTTTTATGCGGATAGTTTTGATGTGGATAATTTTTATGCAAATAATGATGTGGATAATTTTTATGCAAATAATTCTTACTGGGACTTCGGGTAATATTGTAGCTACTTTTTACTTAGTTGTGTTAACTAAGCATATTATAACTTCATGAAAGGTTGGCACTTATTTGGAGTTCTAGTGATGTGATGATTTGTAGATGCTAATCAATCGTCCAAAAAAACATTACTGTGTTTAATTATTAAACTTTTTTCAACGCCCCTTGCTAACTTTCCTGGCTCCACCACCACTTTTATGTCATAGTTGTTTCAACCAGAGTTTGAATCCTATATTTCTACCACAACACTGTCCAGGTTATGAAGATATAACAAAATATATGGAAGTAATATTCATATAAACCATACAAAGTATATCCAAAAACATATTACTGTTTACAGAATATTTCTGTAAGCTACATTGAACTAGAATTCTAAATAAAGATACTTGTGATGCACTTCCAAGTGTACATGTTATTCAGACCTGTTTTCAGACCTGTTTTCAAGACATGGTGATATTCAGACCTATTTTCAGACTTCTGTCCTGTGCTGAAGGCTTTTATGAAGGGTAATGACAAGTGATTGGGTACATGTACCAATGGTTACTGTGCTAGGATCTATATAGGTGCATACCGTGTCATATTGATATGAGGTATACTAATTCAAACTAGTCAGAACCAGTCTTCCACTTGAATATTGAAATCTAGTCAAAGCATAACTTTAGCGAAAACGTAAAATAGATAAGCAACCAGTCAGAGGTATATGTTGTTGTTGCTTATCTCATTTACCTTTGATTGTTCGGTGTTCCAGAATTTGAGCAAGGCTTTAAATTCTGTTTCAGGTACAGTATCTGGCCGTGTCTTCATTCTTTGTTTGTCATTTTTGAAGCCGTCAAAGCACTTCTTCTTCAAGACGGATTTCCAGCGCCTCCATGCACAGTTGACAGTTTCTAGAGTCCATTTTTTTCCTTCCTCCGGAATGTCATATTTTTCCTACATTGACATAATTTGACAAGGAAAAATTTTGATCATAAATACTTGATATAAATAAGAGGGAAAGAACAAATATAAATTAGCGAGTAAAACTGAAAATCATACCTTAACATAATCCCATATTTTTTCTTTATTTTTTTCTTCAAATTTGTGCCAATTTTCCTTATCCAGAGGTGCAAAACTTGAGGTTCTTCCTAGTGTGCCTAAGAAACTGCTAAGTTCACTGCATGCTTTATCTGACGGTCCGATAGGTTGTCCATTTTCATTTAAAAAAATAACCTGTCGATCATCTACACTTCGTGCATGAACTTTTTCACATTTAGTTTGCCCTCGATACTTTTTGGGTTTGTCTACTACTTTATTGGGTACCTCTCTTGCTGGTTGTCCTCTTAAGTCCTCATCTCCTTCAGACCCATCTATAAAATCCTCCCCAATATCTTCCTCTTCATCTTGCTCATCATGTTCACTAACATCTCCTTCAGCATCCTCCATGAAATCCTCTCTAATATCTTCCTCTGCAACTTCTAAGTTGGCTGAGTGTGCATGATTCTGAAGTTGTTGCCGTGCCTTACCAGATTGTCCATTTTGCTCTACGAATTTTTTCCGAACATCTCGCTCCGCATTTTCTATTTCATCCAACATTTTCTCCTCTCTTGATTGCCTCATACGGATCATTTTCTTCTTGGTCCGCTCCTCTAACTCTTTTCTTTGTATTGCAATATTTCTAGCAGGCTGTTCATATATATTATGCACATGCTTTCTCAGCCTATCCACGTTATTTACCCGATTATGTTCTTTAGGCCGCACTTGTGGACACGTTGTTACCACATTTGTATTCTGTTCAGGAGGATGAAAGATCCTATTTTGCTTCTTTTTGTCACCACGCCTACATTCTGTGCTCATTACCTATGCACAAGAAAAAGTGAAAAAGAAAAACAAATTAATACGTTAAGAAAGGAACTTAGAATATACAATAAAAAATCAACTAAACTTACCTCAAATGATCTCTTCTGTTTTGAAGAGATTGACAGAGAATTTTTTTCTGCTTCCATGTTTTTGTCTGTTCCCTGGTCATTTCCAAGGACAAAAGTTACATAAAAAATCATGTATAATGTATTAGTTACCACTACCAGTTAAGGAATGTCTGATTTACCAAAGCAGGAGAACGGGACATGCTGGATGTTAGTGGGATTGGTTGAGGTGAGAATTTAACATCTGCTCACATGGAAATGCTGTCAAAGCACAAAACATCAATAAGTAAGCATAAATCCTAGAGAGAACATTGTGGCACACAATCTGCTCACATGGAAATGCTGTCAACGCAAATTGCAAACACTTTTCCTGTTAGTTAGGAACAAATCACAAAGTGCACAAATGGCACACAATTTGCTTTACTGTGTAACATAAAAAAGTCTTGGATCATCTCAGCCGATAAGTTTTTTATTTACTTATCACGAGCATAAGCTTATCTTTATGGCTGGTGACAACTCCTTTATATGATGGCAACTTGGCTGCTTTGATTGATATTTTTCTTCTTAGCATTCTGTTTCAAAGAATCCATAACCTTTGGCCGGCATTACAAACACTGATTAATGAAACGTATAAATATTGAATAAATGGCTTAGCACTAGTAATTATAACTTGGAAGTCCAACTGTCTAGAATAATCCCATATACAAATTGAGGTACAACTATAAATTGCGCTACAAAGGAAGGTAATAAAGAGGGAGGACTTTATAACCATAAGATTCCTTAATTTGAAGTTGATTTCATAACCATGGATTCTGGAAGCATTCAAGTAGGAGAGGAAATCATACCGGAGTTTACACGGAAGCACACGTGTCCGTATTGAATCCTTTTAAAATATCCAAGTCTGCATTCAATGAAGTTCTCGTCAACGAGTGTATATATGCCCACCCTCGACCTAGACAAGAGTTCAAATTGAACGCAACAAGTAAATAAGAATTAGTCAACGTGATGCCAGCCTTAAAGCAATCACAACTCTTAAATCAAAAAAAATAGGTCGCAACTGTTATAATCGTGCTTTATGTATTAACTAATTCAAATAAATTGTGTTTATGTAGTTTAATCAATGACAAATAGCATTTCACTAGAGACTTTACATGTAACCGTCCACATGTTTTAGTCAAGAAATGATACAAGTAGTGTAGGAATCTTAAATGCAAGCAAACATTAGCCACTAGTTTGTAACAGACAAAAAATCCTAGTCAAAATTGGGCACTATATGATGCATATGTTGTTGTATATTCTACATAATTATATAAATGAGTATTTTCTTTATATACTACAA
>JBAKGM010000412.1:12343971-12358685 GCA_037177215.1 Asparagus racemosus | reverse complement strand
TATATACACACACACACACACACACACTATTTTCCTCCTAGGAGGAGAAGAAATCTTTTACTTCCACATTTATAGCCATTGGATAGTTGTTTGAATGGCTAAAGATTTAGATAGATGAAAGCAATTATTTTTGTAAAGGACAGAGTGGGACAAAAAAGATCCCTGAGCTATGAAGACTAATGGTTTTTCGTTCTCCTTCATTTCTTTATTTCTGTTCTCCACTCTTCTCTCAACCGCTTTCTTCCATTAAAACTATCAAAGCCTTGTACAGTCAAACGGATAGTAATCAAAAGAAATATTTTCACCAGAATCATGGACAAAGCATGCACATAAATCAATTTCTAGCTCTCCATTTCTTAAGAAATTATTCATCTACATTATAACCCATTGAATAGCAAGACAAAATTAGCACTATCTACATGCCGCCATCACATTTTTGCTCAGTTGTCAATGCTTGCGAGAATTAAAACTGTTAAAGAAAATCAACTTTTCATGATACTAGTATGTAACACGTGCTTTGCACGTAATGCATGTTAAGTAACGTCATGAGACTAAAATTCGAAGGCCAACTTATATTGCACTCGCCATGACTTTTTTTTGTTGGAAACAACATAGAGGATTCGAAAGAAGCCCCCAGCCACCCATAGCCATGAATTTATTGACATTTATATTAGTTTTCTCTCCACGAATTTGCATACTTGTATAACTAATAGATTGATGTTTCTTCGTAAATTAGAGGTGAAATTGGTTGTAGATCTATTTGTTTCCTCCAACGAAGAGCAATACAATCTTCTCTCCTAATTATCACTTGTGAAAATTGTTAACTACGAGGTATCTCAGTTACTATAATCGAGAAACTGACTCAACTATCAAAATTCTTACTTCCTCTATTTTTGTTATTATTATTTTAATGTTTTCTTTTGTGCATTTGAGCATCCACACGGAGTAAAATTTTGTGCAACTCTTGAGATCTAAGTGGAATGTTTATGGAAGTAGATTAGTCGTGAAATAATTAGTGCATAATTAATTAAGAGAATTTAATTAGTCAGTGAGAGAAGATACATGAATGCTTTAATTATGGGTTCATTTTTCTCACTAATATTTATCTTAAATGTATTGTTAGTAGGTTTAGAAGGGTAGATGTTATAAATTACTTTGTTAGCTAGGATCTAATTTTTATATTGCAATAGTTTTTTATGGGAATAAAATATTAAGACACATCCAAACTAAACTAAAAACCTAGAAGCACAACAAAAGAATATAGATTAATGCTGCTCCTTATCAAACTACAGAACATTATGCAAAAAAGGCGACGGGTCTTTGAGCCATATCACAAAATCATTAATTTTCTTAGCTCTTTAAACCAACACATGAGCCATTGCATTCCTCGTTTAACGAACTACCTGGAAATTTCATTTTTCAAGTCATGTGCAACATCGCTGAATATAATCTACAATGTGTCCAAAAATTGAGTATTGCTCTGATTCATTTTGGATATCTCTAATTATGGCATCTACATCTTCTTTGGTAATTTCCTTCCACATTCAGTGTCAAGAGCAAATGTAAAACTTCCCACACCACTTGGAATTTTGCATGCTCAGAATTACCTCGTATCCAATTATTATGAAGAGTAAATGACAATAGTTAGTAATGTACATTATGATAATTTTATATGCCATTTCTAAACTACACTAAAAGATTCATATTTATATTAGTATTCCTCTCCGTGAATTTTTTATATATTAGCCAAACATATTAATATATTATAGTATTAGGTTAGATGTAAGATTTTTAATTAAATATTAAGTTATCTTAAATTACAATATAATTTATAAATATAATTAATGATATTATTATCTTATATATTAAAATTGTATCTTTATTATGTAATAGCTAATATCTAAAGTGAAATAGTTATCTTATTTAACATACGACTAACATGGTTAAAATTAATAATATATATTAGTTCTTATGTTTATTGCAACAATAATTATAGTGTAATAAATGGAATGAGCTAAATAAAATTTGAGGAATATGATTAAAATTTATAATATATATTTAGTTTTTAATATTAGTTCTTATGCTCATTGCAAGAATAATTATAATGTAATAAATAGAATGAATTGAATAAATTTCAAGGCAATATTGGAAATTATCAAATTTTAGAAGGGTGAAAAAGGAAATTAAAAGTTTTAACACCCCAATCTTCTTTTATAAGTAGAATAGATGTGTGTGTATAAACAAATCTTATAGATTATCTTGGTCATATATTCTTCAAGGAGATATAATTTATTTTTAACGTAACATATTATATATAGTATAATATATTATATTATTAAATATTTTATTGTATTTAATATAATAATTAACATTTTTTATATGATATAATATTTTGTGTATAATATATATATTATTATATAATATAAAATATTGTATCACAGAAATTGTTAAGTGTAAACTACTTTTGAGAAGGCAACACGTGTCTCAATTATTCAACTTAAGCATTACAACATTAGTCCTACTCGGATCTCCCAAATGCTGGCTCCCCTCCTTAATGCACTTTGAAGATCAAGACAAAAGGTGTCCACACACAGACTCTCTCAAAGGATCGAGATGAAAGACACCATCACCCGGAGGTTCTCTCAAAAGCCAAAGGCATCATCACTCAGACTCTCTCGAAGAATGGAGACGAAAGGCGTCTCGACTCGAACCTAGCGATGCACCTTGAACCATGGGGGAACCTATCTACTTCATCTTCCCCAGTGATGTCAGCCAGTCACCGTCGCATTAAATGCATGGTCAAGACCATCATTACTTCCCCACCGAAGTCATAATGACTCATTGGACCATGCCAGCACCTTAGCCGTTCTGTCGCCGCCATATTAAACACGAGGATAACTCAGACCACTAGCTACCGACATGTGTAAAGTATCGATTGACTAAACTGACTGCATGGACTCGGCCGAAGTTACCCAAATACCCTTTTATGACTCACTATAAATATGCATATTGTCTTCTGCATGGAGGCAGGTTGTTATCTACAACTAAAAACCCTAAAAACTATTTCTTTCATCCGTATTCTCTCCCTAAAGATCATCACCAAGTTATTGTCGGAGGCACGATCGAAGAACCCAACTCTAACCCTTTAACGTTTCATATGCGCAGGAATATATCTTCTGCTCAGGGTGATCAGCCATCAAAGAGGATTGATGGACCCTAAACTCTCACAAATCCACTCTAACCCCTATAATTAAGTTTCTGATATAAACACTTAACAATATACACAATATAATATAATATGTTCGCAATATAATTAAATAATATTTATCATCAATTCATTTTATAAATTATATTAAGACTACATTTATATAATACATTTTATAATAATATAAAATAATATTGTAATATATGCGTATGTAAAGGGTCAAACTAGGTTTAACAAAAATCAACTCACCATGCTATTTTGAAAATGGTTTTAGAAAAAAACACCATGGTGTTATGTTTTTTTTTTAAATAAAACATAAAAACCACCATGATATCCAAAGCACCCTTAAAATTGGCTAAATATGCAGTGCATTGTTTGACATGTTTCTATTGGATTTTAATGTGCAAGGTGACACTTAACATTGTTTGTGTTGAGTTCAACTGATTGTAAGACATTTATTATGTTCTTGTGATTTTCTACATATGACCCTTCGTAGGGTCGTCCACGGATAATGGAGGGTGATAATTTTAATCCGACGATTTCATCCAAATTTAGCTTGGAACCTATTAGGTGTAGATTATCAAATCAATGCGAGAAATGAACAGATCATACAAGACCTTAGAAAGTTGATATACTAACTCGAAATAAAAACTAAATTGCTCTAGAATGAAAACTCATATGGATAACAAATAAAAAGTCATATCACACGATCAGAAACATATAATTTATTATTATTATTAGAGTATAAAAGGCATGCATTTTACTTTCTAATTACGAATGTGACTTCATTTCACTTCAATAAAAGTTATTATTAGGCTTGTCACTTGTAGTTTATATCGTCAATTGATAATTTGATTGATCAGGACAACCACGAGTTAACTAGTTATTAGATATTGTTGTAAATCCATATAATGAATAAAATGGATTACATCTCGTATTCTAAATCCATATAATGAATATACTGGTTGGACAAAAACAAACCACATCCCTATCAGCTTGACTTAACATAATTAGCCACTTGACATCCGTACAATCTTAGTCGAGTATTCTAATAAATTTTTAGGATAACATGTCTTTGGCATACATAACAACAATACTAACAACCACAACTAATGGGCTTTTGGTGCATATGAGAATAGAACACAAGCTCCTCCATAAAGAGCGACACGGTTTTGCCATGTGATCTACTGGACTTTCCTTAGTCTTCTAATAATTACTATCATTCTTCTCCTTCTTTATTTTCTTTCCCTTTGCAAGAAAATCAAGCAATTCCATAACTTTAATCTGATACCAATTACTGAAATTCAAATATACCTCTCATACTAAAGAACCATAATTGGTTTAAAAAGATCAAAATCATTAACCAAAATACATCAAAGGCTATAAAAAACCATCAAAATATTTCATTGATCAAATATTGAACTTCATAGAAGGATTTTCCTTGTTAGGGATCAAGATTGAAAGGTTAATTTTTTCCCATTTCCAGAACCTCACTCACTTTCTCTCCTCAATGCAATCCTCTTAGCCCGACTTAACATAAATAGCCCCTTGATATTAATTCAATCTTAGACGAGTCTTCTAATAATTACTATCATTCTCCTCCTCGTCCTTTTCTTCTCTTTGTAGGAAAATCTAACAATGCCATGACTTTAACTCTAATAAATTCAAATATATCCCTCATTCTTAAAAATCAAAATTAGTTTAAAACAGTCAAATCTATTAACCCAAATACATTGAAAACTACCAGAACCCATCGATATATTTTATTGACCAAATATTGAACTTCATAGAAGGATTTTCCTTGTCAGAGATCAAGATCAAATGGTTAAACTTCATAGGAGCCACACTACTTCATAGAAGGATTTTCCTTGTCAGAGATCAAGATCAAATGGTTAAACTTCATAGGAGCCACACTACTTATTTTCTCATTTCCACATTATTGCTTCTTTGCAAGAGATCCAGGTCCAATTCTTTGCACAGAATAAAAAATTTGGAATGAAAATAAAATAATTTTAACCTCGAGTTTTTGCTCACTGAAAGGTATTTTGGTTCCACAGGAATTTTCGTAATGCGTTTATCAACTTTACGGAGTAAAACAGTATGTTATTAAATGCAAACATATATAAATTGATGGTATATGAGTGCAAACATCAACGAAATTTACTGCGATTTAGCCTTTCACTCTACATCACCTCTTCAGACAAATCTCAGAACCCTCACTCTAGTAATCTCTTCCCATTTCCAAACCCCCTCACTCACTCACTCTCTCTCCCCCCTCTATGCCGTCCCTCTCCTCTCTCTCCCTCCTCCGCCTCCCCCGCCGCCCTCTCCTCCCTCCCCCTCCCCTCCCCCTCCTCCCCCGCCGCCGCCTTACCTCCCTCATCCCCCTCTCCTCCCAAAACCCTAACCCTAACCCTAACCCTAGAACAAACCCCGCTCCATCCAAGCACCTCCTCCGCGCCCGCGACTCCCTCCGCAGCCTCTCCTCCCTCTCCCTCACCTCCCTCTCCTCCTTCGACCCCCGCCGCCTCCTCCCCTCCCAAGCCATCGGCCTCGTCGCCGCCTCCCAGGCCAACTTCATGCGCGTCATCGTCGAAGCCCCCGGCGGCCCTAACCCTAACCCTAGCCCCTTCTCCCCCGACCCAAGAGTCGGAACCGAGCTCCTCTGCGTCGTCCGAGCTCTCCTGAAGAAGATTGGACGCAGGGTTCTTGTCGGGGATCGGGTTCTTGTTGGGTCCTTGGATTGGAATGGGGGGAGGGGGATGATTGAGGATGTGTTTGAGAGGAAGACCGAGGTTCTTGATCCGCCCGTGGCAAATGTGGATCACCTTTTGGTGATGTTCGCGATGGATCAGCCGAGGCCTGAGCCGTTTACCTTGACGAGGTTTCTTGTGGAGGCGGAGAGCATGGAGATTCCGTTCACGTTGGCGATGAATAAGGCGGAGCTCGCTGGCGAGGAGGTAGTCAAATGCTTCACATTTCTAGTTTTTTTTATAGCTACATCGTGTACTTGCGCATTGGCACTGGTTGTTTAAAAATGTGTATGGAGTAAGGACTGCCTCAATAGGTGGTCGCAATAAATTTTTGAAATGATGCGGTAGGAAAGAACGTTGTGCGTTTATACATTAATTGGCTATTGTTTTGCTAGGAATACTTTATATGGCAATTAAGAGATTTTTTCAGAGATTAGTGGATCATACAACTGATGAAGAGTAGGAAAATAGAAGTGCGTGGATGCAGATTACGGAGTATGAGCAGATTCTGAAGCAGATTCTTGGTAGAAATACATGAGACAGACCATGTAACCATTTGCTTTACTACAATCTCTAGCAAGAAAGAAACAAAGAAACCAATGAGGAAAACACTAGGTATTGACACATTGCAATCTTAACTCAGATAGGAAAAGAAGGATAGTTGGAAGTGAAAGCAAAAACCATCACCAGCAAAATACGTCATTTAGAGCAATGATCTGGAATCTGGATGAGGCAGTACCTTGTAGCTAGAGACTCTGGTCAAGAAAGCAAAACATGGTATTCAATTTCATGAAACATGACTTTTATAAGGACAAGTTTGTCTTTAGTGAACTCTATCAACAAATTCAGGAAATGTGTCTTTTATAAGGACAAGTTTGTGTTTGATGAGCTCCATCAACAAATTTCTATGTGGTATTTAGGAAACACTAGGTATTTTTTTCTTTTTGTTAAAAGCTCTTCAGTTCTTTTTGTTTGTTGAGGATTAACAAAATCTACAAAACTCTAGTATTCAATTTGTTGGATTGATCTTGGCATTTAAATAAATCTTTAAGGACTTCTTCTCCGTGCAGTGTACTGACCTTTGAGGTGTTGAGTTCATGTTGAATTACCTCATCTGTTTTTCGTGTTGCGGTTGTATTTCCTGATATTTCAAGCATTGATACTGTTGTGAGAAGTAGTTTCACTTTCATCATTTAGAAGAACCAAATCTCCTTCACCATTATCTATACCTTTCACTTTTTCCCAGGACCTTTTTTTGGTGTTAATGACATAGCTTATGGAAATTTATGTCTATAACAATGCAGAGTTTAACTGAGTGGAGAATAAGGCTTCATTCCTGGGGCTACAAACCCCTATTTTGCAGCGTGGATAAAAAATCTGGATTGGCTGCTCTGGAGGATATCTTGAAAGGGCAAACAACTGTGATAGTTGGTCCAAGCGGTGTTGGAAAATCCAGTCTTATCAATTCCTTGAGGAGCAATCAAAGGATTGCTGGAGAAGAGGAAATAAATGGTTTGCATGATCATGTATGTATAACATTATTCCTTTGCTTTTGTGATTTTCAAGTCTCTCTTTTCCATATACTTCTCTCTGTTAGGATTAAATATCCCAGGAGATTTATTTTTCTATTTAATTTTGTTATTTTGTGAGGTGAAGGTTATAATGTACTATGACAGTTATAAATTGCTTGTTTGCTTCCCAGACATGGCAAAACCCTTCTTGTCACTGTCCTTCTGTACCTCTATAAATGATTCAATAAATTGTTTGCTATGCTAAAAGTTTAGTAGGAAACATTTTTGTTACATTCTTGCATTCACAGGGATCATATATGTTCTTTTGACTGTTTCAGAATGAAGGAAGTAAGTGGCTTGGAGAGCAACGAGTGGATACAGTATCTAAGAGAAGTGGCCAAGGAAAGCACACAACAAGAAATGTATCCTTATTGCCACTCTCCGAGGGAGGTTATATTTGTGACACTCCTGGATTTAACCAGCCTAGTCTACTGAAAGTCACAAAGCGAAGTCTAGCGGATACATTTCCAGAGGTCCACTTTTAAGTTCCTGCCTATTTAATTTCTTGCCCTGAGCTTTTGCAATTTCGTCACAAATTATGAGTTGTTTCATAACTGTTTGAAACTCGGATTCTTCTGTATCTGCAGATCAGGCAAAGGAGAAGTGCTAGTGAGCCTGCAAGATGCTCATTTAATGATTGCTTGCATCTGGGGGAACCTGGATGTGTTGTGAATGCTGACTGGGAAAGATATCCTTACTATTTTCAGTTACTTGATGAGATCAAAGTTAGGGAGGCCTTCCAGTTGCGGACCAGGGGAACAAAGAGAGAGCAAGATGTGAGGTGAGTTAATAATTAGTTAGTCCGTTTGCATATGATACAATCATGATAATTGTTCCCCCCCTAATCCTGTGTTTTATTATGCTGCTCTTTAGACATAACTGATCTCTCAATTCTTTTCCTGCTTGCAATGTTTAAGGTAAAAGAAGATGCTAGTTACTAATATAGGAACTTGACATTAACATATTCCAGTCAAAACATAAGCAAATGTGATGAGGATAGGTGCTGGTTACTGATTTTAGCAATTTGGTATTTGGTGAGAATTGGCGTTTGGTACTGAAACTTTACATGATAATATCGAGAACTAATATTCTGTTGAGCTCGAGGTTAGACATGTTTTCACTCATTTTTAAAGAATACTTGTATTATTCTGACATTTTATTCTCAATACTCTGCAATACATCACCTTGTATCGCATAATCACTGTATCAAACTCATTTGATTATTCTAAGGGCCTTGAGGTTGGATTCTTTGAAGAGATTTCCCAGCCTTATCATAAGAAGTGGTAAATCACTTCACCAAAGTAGCAGGCCTAGTCGCTGATCAAGAAAGTCAATATTAATTATCATTACTTGGATGGTTAATTTATGATTACCTTGGGCCTTATCTGTAGGTACAAGGTGGGTGAAATGGGTGTCAAACAAGCAGAACCACGTCTTGAGCCAAAGAAGCACAGGAGGGTATCTAGAAAGCAGCTCAATCAGTCTATACTGGATGATCTTGATGAAGATCTGGAAGAGGCAGGATATTGACGAAAAATGGTAGCTGAGTCTGACTCATGGATTAGATGTACATGAAAGCTTGGTAAGGAACTAGATACCAACAATCATTCGGACACCTGTAAGTAGTTGAGTTCGTGGACCTGTTTCTTGTGTCCTACATTGTATGCTATGTTTAGACACCGCAATTACAAATTTAGTTACATAAATAAAAGTTGTCAGTTTCTTCTGTTGCTGATTTGTTTTTAGACATCTAACTTTTTGCTTTTGTGGGTAAGACATTTTTACTTTCTGGACTGAAAATAAGTTTTCATGAATTAGGATCAGCGCAAAAGGGAAAGAAATTTTCAATGTGGTTCAAGAGGAAGAACAAATTTACGATGTTGATATACATATAAACAGACAATACATGGTGTTTCTATGAACATTAAATAAATAATACACTTGAGAACAGTAGTCCTCAACTTATTTGGTAGAGTTATTGCCAACTCAAGTATTGCAAACACACGTGTAGACACACACACACAAAACAAAGAACAATACTATTTTGAAGATCGATAATAGGAGAGAACAGTATAAACAGTCTGTAGTATTGTTAGCACAATAAAAAGAACCGCACTAGTGATCACGTAAGTTGAATTTATCGGATTCCTAAAGTATCCATGTTTTAACTTCGCTTTATACCTGATCCACTTGGTATCATAGAGTTCCCACACATTCATGGAGAGGTCCTGAAGCTGAGAAAGATAGGACTTATCATAATCCATTATAGAGTCCTTGCACAACTTTCTGAAGAAGAGAGTTGCTTCATTATTGTCCAGAGTATATGCAACAATCCTTTCTCGTCGCAACAAATCCAAATCCTTTTCCGTGTCTATAAGACAACTCATTAACATCACATAGGCCATTACCCTACTTTTTATGTTTCGAAAGAAATACTGTTCAAAAGTTGAGGTTTCTGTAGAAAGAGTTAGAGTTGCTGTTGAGCCTTGCAGGAAAGATCTCGATGATACCTTGTTCATATGATATATTCCAGCTGAAGCTCCGATCAGTCTTTTGCTTGAACTTCACATCGACATTCATAAGATCAGATGCACATGGAGTCATCAGCATCGATTCAGTTGGAAAATCAGCAACGATGACCTCTTCAATTGGTTTGCCAATAAAACATGCATGGAAGAGATGCAGCAAATGGTAAAACTTAATAGTTTTAGATGATGAACCATCACTTTTAGGAAGTGGTTCAAGACCCTTGATTAGACCTTTGAAGAATTTGCAAGCAATTTCGATAAAGGAGATTTTGTTTCCAACCACCAAGTCGAACAAATCCTTTAGGACAGCAAAAGGAAGCTGATTCTCAAGAAGCAACATATCAAACTCCACTAATGATAGAGTCGTCATGTTATTTAAGATCAGACCCTCTCTTTGTTGTTCATGGCTTTTGAAGCAATGTGAGAGCAAGAGCTCAACGATGAAGCATCCATCAAGAAGCAGCATGTCCGAGAACTCCCTATCTCCAAGTTTGATATCTCCAGAATAAGACAATCGAGATTGTGTCTTCAACCCATCAATGAGCTGCAAATACTTATCCAATGGAATTTCTTTGTTTCGCTGAAGGATTCTTTCTAAGTAAAGCAATTTGACTTGATCCATGGGTTTTAGGTGTGGCTTGTTATGGTGGTAGGGGCCTATGGATACAACCTTAGGCTCATAAGCATTAGGATCTGTTGCTCTGATGTGCTCTGAGACTCTGAAGATGCTGCTTGTGCCTCCGTTGTTAGGGTTTGAGCCTCTCAGCTTCTTCTTCCAGGACTTAACCCATTCTTGATCCAAGACTTTGATAGAATGCTCTTGTGTGCTCACCATTTTTGTTGTGTTAGGTACAGTAACACAAGCAAAATATGCAGTATATATACATACGGCGACTTGACTACTTAAAGTTCTAGATCCCCTTCAATTCATCTTTGATTATGTGTACGCAAACTATTTGCGTCTTTTCTGACTTGAGTCTTGCCCAGTGTAGCTTCCTTTCAGTAAATATTTATCGGTGTATTGCATCAGGTTGTTCAAGACTATCTATTAGTAGATTATGACCATTCTCTTATAGATTACAAATGTGGTATCAAGGAACAGAGATCAAGATAATTTAGCTAAATATATATGTTGTACATCATAAGTTTGAGAATTATGCCAGATGGAGGAAAATTCTGCGATCATTGATTATGCACAAACAGAGAAAGCACTTAATTTGACTATGTAAGGTTTCAGTTTCATATATGGTTATATTTTTGGTTTATTTAGATATTAGTCCCTCTAATCTTCAATAAGTCCATAGTCCCTCAAATCTCTGAAATAGCTCATAGGTCCCTCAATGACCAACACGCCCCTCAGCTAACGTTTTTGTGAACACAAAGGAGTTCTGGGGAAACATAAAACTGAAGGGTATTTTGGTCATTGAGAAACCAAATTGCAAGACCCCTTGGAATTTGAGGGACTTTTGAGCAATTTCAAAGATTTGTGGGATTAATATATAAACAACCAGTGTTTTTTTTGGGTTTATCTTTGATTAGGTACAAGCAAGCCATTTTCATTTTTTTTCCTGACCAGAATGCTTACGTTGTTACATCTAGTTGTTTGTATAAAAATTTAATTTCAAGACTGACCACTGGTAAAGAATGATGCTTTTATTAAGAAATTATGTACACGCAAACTATTTGCGCAAACTATTTGCATTTGTTTTCTGACTGGAGTCTTGCCCAGTCTAGTTTCTTTTCAATAAATATTCATGGTTGCGTTGCATCTAGCTGTTCACGAATCAAGCTTACCATGGATTATGGCCATTCTCTTGTAGATTACAAATGTTGGATCATGGAACACGCAATCGAGATAATTAAGTTTCATCTCGAAAGTTTGAGAATTGTGCCTCCAAGATGCAGGAGATTTCTGCAATTATCAATTACGTACAAATACGGAGATTTGACTAGGTTAAAGGTTTTAGCTTTTTGTATGATTTTTATAGTTTCATTTTTGGTTATGCACAAGCAAACTGTCGCGTGTTTTTCTGCTGACCAGGGTGCTTACGCTGTTGCGTCTAGTTGTTTGTATAAAAATTTAGACTTATCTACTATAGAAGAATAATCTTTTATACAAATGGTTTGAAGAAGGAACAAGCATTGGACAGTTCAGCTGAAGGTGACGACTCGTGAATGGAAAATACTGAGAAGAAATATAGAAGTTCACATGTATCCGGGCTTCTACAAGTAAGTACATAAAAAATATGTTCTCTGTGTACCTTAAGTGGGTAACCCACATTGTTTACGTTTAGAGATTAGAACGAAGAGTGGCAACTTACGTGTTGAGATTAGCTGAACTTTGCTCCGTATTGTCAAAAACGAAGCAACTCTGAGTAGATCGACAAGCTCTCTTGCTTTTTAAAGTAAGAGTAGCGATGATTGCACTATAAAACTTATGCTATGTTTGTACTCCCATAAACAGAAAAGTAGAGTTGATAATGATTCATAATTTTTCTTGACAATTTCTAACAAAAGACCCTACACGTTTGTTAGTGGTAGTAAAAATAGTACGAAAATAGTGTGAAACTTGTACTACCATTATTATGAACTTAATCTCTAAGAAAGGACTCCGCATAGTTTTTCTTGACAATCTCCAAGAAAGGGCCCACAAGTTTTGAGAAATGTAGCCTCTAAGTTGGACATAATCTCTTTAGAATGATCACAAATTTTCATCATCTCCATCAAGGCAATCATTTTGGTGGGTGGAACTTGTTCTGGATTCAAAATTTCAATGCATATTTCCTTGCTTGGTAATGGGTTAATTGCGCATAGACCCCAGTTATTACTGCCCAATTGCGAATAGACCAATGGGAATTCATTCAGGGGTCCGTCCACAATTTTGCTGTAGCACAACAGTTAGTCTATCCGCAATTAAGCCTCCCTAAACTAGAATGGTATGGGAATAAAAAACGAAAATGGGGAAGGAGAGAGCAGATTATTTATAGCTGTAAATAAATCAAGAATGCCCAACAGATCCATCTACGAGTTCGTAGAACAAGCGTGATGAATTCATACACAGCTATGGTACAAAGGACGCGTATAAGCTGATCAGTGAACTAAAATGAAGAATACAATTGGCACATAAATGAACACTTACAATATCATGTAAAGACTGTCTTAAATTGTTTGGCTGACGCAACATCTGCAAGACTTTCTGCACTTTTCGCAAGCTACATATGCAATAATATCCCTAACAAAGCCAATGAACTTCCCTAATTAAGCTCTACCACCATTTCCATTTATTAACAAATACTTCCGATTCAAATCTCTCTCTTCGCGGTTATATGCTGCAGTACTTGTCTCGTGAAAGTTACAGTGTTGGTCATGTTAGCATAGGTTTGTAACGGGAAATCTCATACGAAAAGTTAAAATTTGAGGGAACATTTCTCTCAAATATAATGTCAGATAACTAGGGGGATAAAATTGCAAGAACCATATATTTGGAGGGGCTTAATAGCAATTTCAATGAAATGAGGGACTACTCTCAAACTACGGAAGATTAAAGGGACCGATTTTGTAAAAAAACCCTAATACTTATTATTATAATAGGGTGCTATGATATTAGCTTCTTAGATCTCTCTTATTTTGAAAGTAGCCCCTCACATCATTCAATTTGCTATTAGGCCCCCAAATTCTTAAGTTTGAGAATTAATTTAAATTAGACCCTTCAGTATAGGTAGCAAATTGAGGGATTAATTTAAATTAGAACCTTGTAGTGTTTAATGGACTAAATATAGCAAAAAGCGATTTCCCTTCTAACACTCCGTCATGGGCTTTGGGCTGCATCTAGTGTGAGATAAAATGAGCTTTTAACGGCAAATCATGGCTGCTGTAGTACAAAGGATGCAATGATTATTATACATCTTCTGAATCGGCAAGTTTGGACATGCTTTGGGACCAGGGAAGAAGTGGAGGAACGCAGATGAAATTATAAAAAGGATTAATTGCGAACAGATCTGCATTTAAGTGTGAATAGATCTCCTGTAGTTTTATACGTAGCGAATGGACCTTTGTAGTACATTGGCCCAAATGCGAACGCCACTTTCTTAATGAACTTTTTTAACTCTTCTAAAATTAAAATAAATTAGCACTTGAGGATCTATACAAGGGGTGTACCGGCCTCCTCAAAACTTTTTAATGTTTTTAAGAGTAAAATAAATTTCCCTCAAGGGGTCCATTCATAAAAGTAGGAAAAGGAGGGGGCGGGGGACGCAATCGGGTAATACTAAAGGGGTCTATTCGCAATTAGCCCTTATAGGAAAGGACACAATAATTGTCTAATAAACCAATAAAATGGGAAATTGTATGCTAAGGATGAAATTATAAATAGTGACTATAAGCAGAAGCAGCCTAAAAAAAAGAGCAATACCAAATTTACTCTAAACTAGTCAGGGTTACATGTGCAATAAATGTCACCCTTGGCTATAAGCATAAGTTAACCTCCGCTTCCATAAATCCTCGTAGCCACCTCAACAATAGTAATCATCTAGGCATGCATCTTTTTCACTAAAAAGGACACTGGCATCGAAGCTCTTTGACAAGTTTGAGATATATGTAAATCCTTGGATTGCACCTAGGGGTGTCCATCCGGCCCGGCCCGGCCCGGCCCGGAAAG
>JBAKGM010000412.1:12282773-12298773 GCA_037177215.1 Asparagus racemosus | reverse complement strand
AAAGTGACTACACGACTTCACTTTAGCCCTACAAACCAGCTCCAGTGACTACACGAATTCACCGGGGCGAGTCTGGAAGATATATCAACAGCCACATCCAATCACATGAACTAAGACTTTCCCATCCCACGGTCATTACGAATCAACTACACACAAGTCTCTGGGTCAATACTATGACCTACATGTCATATTCTACACATGGAAGTCGATTATCATGAGAACTAATAAATGTGATTAATGCGGTGCAACGGTGTTGTGTAACATGAGCAGGAATCAGGAATAACTACGAACAAGAACAGTGCACGAAGAAGCCATAAAACTGGGATTATACGCATGAAATATCACAGTCTATCAATCATTAATTACCAAAATATCCTTAAATCATTTCCCATAGTATTTGTTATAAAATAACCCTTTTTCTTAAAATATTATATTTTTCCTTTCATTTCAATAATTTCCTTTAATAAATTTCCTTTTTCTTTTTCTATTTACACAACTAATCTTTAAAATTCCAAATTCTTTTTTTTCTATAAATTATTCCTATCTGGTTTCTTTTCCAATATTAACACATAGCTGTGATATTAACGCATCATATAATCATTCACCCATAATCCATACAGATCACAACATATAACGGTATCATCTAAACAATTAGTTAAAACTGAACGGAATACGAATCAAGGCAACACGGATTCCGCATATACTATTCTCATAAATTATCAAAAAGTATAAAATGCGAGTTGAGAGTAATGGGATTTTACCTACGGCTGTGTCGCTGCGATTCAATGCATCGGGGCTGCACGGCGGTCGACGAGACTACACAGCGACGGATCTGACGTCGGGGAAAAGCTTGTCGACACGGGGCTGTTGTGCAGTGGCTAGAATCTACGGTCGGGGCGCGGGTGGCGGCGCCGGTGGTGGAGGTCGCTGAAGAGGAGATGGACAGCGGGGTCAGACGCGGTGGTGCTGCTGGCCTGGCCGCTGGTCAGAGGAGAAGGAGGACGGAGAGGGCTGGCGGCGTTGTCGGCGGCAGCGGAGATTAGGGAGGTCAGAGTCAGGTTGGGTTTGCTGTAGAAGGGAGCAAGGGCGGTGAGCGGTGCTGGTAGCGACGCTGACAGGCGGCGGGGAAGGTGGAGGTCGAGTGGCGAAGTTGGCCGGTCGGCGAGAGGCTGGTCGGGGTTGAGGCGGCAGGGGAGAGGCTAGCGGAGGTCGATGCTTGCGGTTCTGGTGGTGATGGGTTGCGGTGTGCTGGTCGGCGTGAAAAGAGAGGGCGGCGGTCGGGATCTGGGCGGCGGTGGGGTCGACCGGCGAGGGGAAGGCGGCGGTCACTGTCGTTCGGCTGTTGGTTCGTTGGACGCCGGCACGAGAGAGAAACGGGAGGAGAGGGACGCTGGGTTTGGTCACGAGGAGGAAGAGAGGAGTTTTGGTTTTATTTATTTTTTTATTTTTTTTAATGTGTACGGCTGTGTAGGGGGGGAGAGAGAGAGAGGTATTTATATATACATATTAGATGGGATTAGGGTTTGACCTAGGATTAGGGTTTTAAATACCCGTGTAATGCACGTGATATGAAATTCCACTAATTATACATATATTTAAATGCAGATCTATTTATCACATAATATCCTTAATTAAATATTAATAATCTCTATCATATAAGTTAAATACAACATTCGAATACCCAAGATAGCGTTAGTATCTCGATACTTAAAATACGTAACGAGATAATAAAAATTTGGAATAAAAATATAGATTTCTTTCATGGAAATGCATAATAATAGATCTAATAATATTATTATTCAAATATCAACAATCATATGATTAGTTATAATTAACACAAGATCTAATTATTCAAAATATTATTTTATTATTTTAATAATAAAAATACTAATTACTTGATAAAAAACTAATATTTAAGATTAGTAAAATAATACTAGAAAACTATGTATTGGGAGTCACGGGTGTTACACCATGTTTATACCAATACATATTCATAAGCAAACACCATAAATTGGGTATCTAACAAAGTAGACTATTTCGGGGTTGATAAAAAGATATTCAGTGATAAAATTTTAGATCTTTTGTAGATTTCCATGTTTATACCAATACATATTCATAAATAAACAGTTGGGTATCTAACAAAGTCGACTATTTAGGGGTCAATTGATAAAAACTCATTGGAGTTCACCACAATTTATCAAGGAATTTGGTCATTTAACTAAATGTGTGATTTTCATGTGACATGTTAGTGCTAACGAATTAATCTCAAGGTTTTTCAAACAAACTTTTTGGGATTAAGTGATAATTTTAAAACGTTTGGGGGTTAAGTGAAAAATGCCCAAAGTCATGAGAACTGTGAAATACTAATTAAACTCTTACTTCATCCTTACCTTGTCTTGATCTCCATCTCAATTCCATCAAGGCGATCATAAACTAACTTGAATACAATGAATAAATCCATCACTAAGTAGGAAGAGAAGGAGTTAAGCAGCAGATTATCTCAGCATTGATAGGCTCCAAAGCATACAACAATATCTCTTGCGTTGAGAAGATGCCGATTTGTATTGGGAAGGATGGCGACAAAAACAGCGGGGGGTTTTTTTGAAGCTAGGGTTTCATCTGATTTGGGGGAATCATCAATTTTACATCAATATTCTTCGATTTCTTCTCTCAAATCTAATTGTACTGGTAAATCTACGTCTTTTCGAGATCAAGGCAAGTTTCTGGAGCCCAAACAGCCCATTAAAAATCAGAAAAAGGTTTCTTTTGATTTTCCAAATTCTTTTGATTTGTTGCAAGAAAAATCCAAGAGTGTTGAGCTCATTCGGCCCATCATAACTAGGGTTAATCCAAACCATCGATTTGGAGTGATTGGATATGACGCTTCTCAACAAACCATACAACAATCGCTGATAGCTCAAAATGAAAATGGATTGATTAGGGTTTCAAATCGCCGTTTTGTGAAATCTCCACGTTCTCTTGATCTCATTCGACAATGACGATTGCGCTTTAGATGTGGATTGGGAGGTCAATGGCATTCAATTTTCGAGGTTACTGAACTTGTTACTTCTGTCGACGGCCAGAGCATGAAGCTAAATTCTATTTTCAGAATCCAGATTGACAACAAGAGGGTGTCGATCAAGGTCGTCAAGAGAACCATTTTGGGGGCATTCAAGGTCAGTGTTGGGTTCAGCGATCTCAAGATGATGGTATATTTCAAAACCTTAGATTTCAAGTTTGATCGGATAGTGGAGGACGTAATTGGGATTGGGGAGGAGTTCCTGTCAATTATGGAAGATCATGGGAGAATAAGAGGAATGGCAGTAGATGGAGAGAGCCATACCCTAGATTTAGGGGATTTGATAATTAGAATGAGGAAGACTTTCCTCCTTTGAGATCAGAGCCATTTCGTGAGCGTAATGATAAGTGCAAACAACCCATGAATGTTGCTGATGCTCCTCTTTAGAAGAAATTCAAGGCTGAGAATGTGAAGAGATTAGAATCTGAGGAAGATAAAAGAATTCGATCATCAGCAGTTTATTTAGAGGGCTCTGATTTTTTAGATACGGAATGTGTAAATTTGAAGATTATATGGTGGTTTCTATCCTTGAGGGAAAAAAATGTTTCTCGTTACACCCGGGACTACTAGTCCCGGGTTTTGAACAGCTATTCTGGTAACACCCGGGACTAGCAGTCCCGGGTGTCTCAGCCATGCAAAACCGACCGTTTCTCTTAAAAACGGTCGGTTTTGCTAAATAATATTGAGAATGGTCGATTTTGCTGTTTACTTTTGAAATTAGGTTGATTTTAAAAATTTCTCCATATATCTTTCTTTGTAAAATGAGAACTTTGTAAGAGAATTATAGGTGCCCCGCATAACGCATCACATTTTATAGAGTCCAAAAAAGTGCACTTCACTTGTGTTAGTGTGTGGATTTGTAAACATATTCTAAAAGACCAGACATATCAGTAGCATAATTTGAATTTAAAAAAGACCCAAGATCTGAACTGGATACTGGTTACAAGTAACTAAACCAATGCATGCGCAGAGATCTATCAAGTCAACTTCAACTAGCCGATTGCTATTCTATCTTCTGGAAAAGGCTGGATGGCTTGTTGGCAGTTCACCTGACTCACTCTTTGGATCTCATTTGGAAGTCGAGTATATAAAAGAATGCCAGCATCACTAAGTTCTGCTAGAAGGTTAACTGAAACAACCAGAAACTCTTGACAAGTCAAGGACATTATTTACCAATAATATTCCCATTCTTCCTTGGTATATCCTTTCACTTCCCTATCTCTCAAATAAAAAAAAAGCTATGAAAGTGTCAAACCAGATTCAAGATAATCAATTGTTCAGATTGAAATTTGAAGTAAGTTAGCTGTGAAGAAAACCAGAACATTCTTTGTCGGACCATGACTATTAACTTACGTAAGCAGCAGCGACAATAAGAAAGTCTTAATCCTAAACAATTGGGGTGGTACAGATGAATCTTTTTCTTCCCTTCAGTTTGATTAATGGTTATCTCCTTGGTTTACTTGATCACCATGATTCTTTCAAAGAGAAAACCACCAAAGACTTTTTATTTGCCTCCATCCATGTTCATTTAGACCTTTCTCTATAAAATTAATTAAACATAGCAACTTCTCGAAATTCTTTTATGTTTCCTGAAGTGATTATGATCCATGAAGTACTCCAAACCCAGGTTGTATATTTAAAGAGTTGAGGCTCTCATCTATGGAGTATGCAGTAAACACATAATTTACTATAGAAACCATAACCTAATCGGCAACAATAGGCGGAAAGATATTTTTTGATCCATAAATGTTGGATTAAACTCCTAACTAAGATGCATGGAATCAGGTTTCAACACTATTAGATCATTTTCTGATCCATTTAATTTGAAACTATGGAAAATATATGGTGAGATATCTTTATCAACAATACTTCTGCAGGTGACAGCATATCTCATTGAACACTTTTCCCTCTACAGACAGTGTGACATAAAAAGAAAATTGCTGGAAAGATATTTTTGTAAGTTTTTGTTTCCCAGGGTTATGTAAATGATAAAAAAAACATAGATTAGGGTTAGCACATCAACTATTGATTATTTAAGGCTTTTTTGCATTCCAAAGTTACAGGCTACAATTATGAAGCTTGGGTATGAGACATGAATTTAATGCAGCTAGCATATAATCAAAGGAACCTTAAAATGCAAAGCAAAGTTTTATCAAAGATGTTTATTGTCCAATTTTGTTGCTTAAATAAAAATGGCAGAGAAAAGCAGCCACATAACCTACTTCAGAGAAATGTGGAAACATATGAAAAAGAAACAAATATTCAGGTATTTTTACTTACTGAAGGATCAAATGGTTTCCCGACAGTCCCTACTACAGCCACCCTCAAGCTTCTCATTATCTCCACAAACTGTTTATATATCCCTTGATAACTCGTGTCAATCTGTTTCTCCTTTTCTGTTTCTGGATTCAAATTCTGCTTGGCTCTCTCAAAACTGTCGACTAATGGCAAAAGACTCTCAATAACTTCCCCTTGGACGTTAGATGTTAAACTTAAATGGTCTTTCTCAGTTCTCTTTCTACAATTTTCAAAATCAGCTTTCAGACGAAGAAAATTGCTCTTCCCAGAAGCTATTTCTGTAGTTAATTCTACAAATTTGAGGGACAATCTATTCTTCTCGTTCTCCACTAGGCTTATTGTTGCCTCTATTTCTGAAACACCCCCTTCATCTCCATCCAGTATAGCTTTCTTGTAAGCTTGAACGAGCACCTTCATACTAGGCAAATCTTGTTGCTCCTCCTTGTTTTCAGGTTGGTCTACTGGAACCTGGTTCTCTTCTTCATTAACTGTCTGAAGAAAACTAGTGTTGTTAGTTGGTCAGCATTTTGCTAGGAAAACAAAGGGTACTCAAAGCTTACAGAAGGGTACAGGTATAAGTTCGTTACTACATAATTTTGTTTCTGTTTCCTTTTTCTACAGGAAGTCACTGTAGACTGCTTACCTAAGACAGCACAAGCACGCATACAAACATATGTATGTATGTATGTATATGCGCGCGCGTGTGTGTGTGTGTGAAATTAAGTAAATATATAAAGGCACACATAATGTGATCCTATTTGTTTTTCAACCAGAAGATACACGCGGGATATGAACTAACTTTGTGACAGTCACTGAAAAAGAATTATACGTGTTTACATGTAGAGAAAAAGAGAATTAAAAGATGTGGATGTCAGAATTGTTTTTTCCCCCTTCTTTTTCCTCTTTTTTTTTTTTTGGTGAAGGGTGTTGAAGTGGGGTTATAATCATCACTTCAGAAATGCATGCATTCACTAGTCCATGCTCATGCAACACAAAATGGCTGTTCATCAATAAATTCTTCGCCTTTAATTTTCAAAGGAATGTTTATTTTTGTCATGTAGAAATGGGACTAAAATCCAATATGAAAATCAAATACTCAAATTAAACAATGAACACGTATAATCATCGTCCTTTCTAATTTATGCCTATGATGTGTATTAAGTACAAATTTACCAAATGTTGGTGTGTCCAGAATGGGTGTCCATAGACCGTGTCAGACATTCCTGTGTGTCCAGAATGGGTGTCCATAGACCATGTCAAACATTTTTCGTGTGTATGAGTAAAAGATGATGCATGTGATACTTCTTTTTGACAAAAGCAAATTATTAGATGGATCAAGTATCTGTGTAGGTCCTCTTGCATGTGTAAAAGAAAAACATATATTTATATGCCGTGGAATATGCATAACCTTAGAAAAGGACATATCTAGATTTTGAGATTTGTTGTGTTCACATATTTGTGTGGGAACATGACACTCACGTCTACAGAATCATAGGTTTATGCAAATGCAAAGATCTAAAATAGTGACTAGAATTTCTCATTAGATATGTTTCTTTTGCTTGCCTTCTCCCCATTTACTCAAAGGTTCTTAATTCTTCAGCTTTGTGCTCATTTGGTTATATTCCTATCAACAAACACACGGATCCACGCGCACATGCACACACACACACATGCACATATATGCACCACAAACATGCACATAGATTAGGGGTGGCAAATATTGACCCGACCCGCCAACCCGACCTAACCCGCCAACCCGACCTAACCCGCTATTGACGGGTTCAGGTCAAGTTATATGGGTTGGGTCTTATATGGGTCAACCCGATTAATAAATGGGTTAGGTACAAGTTGATCGGAATGACCCATTTAACCCATTTATCATACATAACCGTCTGTTTCTTCTATCATGCAAAAATATTATGTGAAAAGCTATTAGCAGTGGCGATAAGCGGTGAGGAGTAGCAAATGACGGTAGCAGAGTACAGTGGTCGCTGGGGAGTAGCGACACTGAGCAGCAGTGAAAATGAGGACTCCTAAGCCGACGCTCGAACAACAATCTCGATTGAAGGAACTCAAATTAATAAAGAACAAAAGAGCCATGGTTAGCAATCGCTTGAAGAAAGTTCTCTTCTTTCTTCTAAATGGGAACTTGTTTTTTAGTGTTTTGAGATTAAGGTTTGATTTGGATTACATGGATATTCTGAGTGGTCGCCATGGCTGATGCCAGTTTTTTGAATTATAATTTGTTTTTTATTTTGTTAATTGGTAATGACTGAAATGATGTAAATGGGTCAATGTTAGGGTTATGTTTTCCTAATATTGCAATTCAAATTTATTGCCTAATTTTGCAATTCAAAATTTTCTTTGACATATAAGAATCTTCAATGCATGTGTATTTCCTAATTTGGCAAGTTAAAAATTTATTGCAAGATTTTAGTCTCTTTTCTAATTCAATGCTTCATGAAATTTTCATTTATAGAAACTATAATTTTGAATTCTTACTGCTTTTCAAAAATTTTCAATTTCAATTTTATTGCCAGATTTTAGTCTCTTGCCCTATTTACAAAATTTATTGTTTCATGCAATTTACTTAAAAAAACAAAATTAATACAGGGTTGGAATAATTTCATTTCACTTGTAGACCTTTGGACTTCTTCATATTTTGGTATATATACTGCAAGTCAGAAGATCAAGTTGCAAGTATCTTCACCAAGGCGTTGAAAGTGGATGTGTTTCAGAAACTGAAGCGAAAACTCAGTATGGTCAAAAGAGCTTGAAGGGAAGTATTGATTGTCAAGTTCTTTTGAGAAGTCAAGAAAAATATAAGAATTTTTTAGTCCTAGTAAATTTTAAAATAGTCGTAAAGTATCATGGTGATTACTCAGTCTAGAATACTCCACCAAATGCTTCTAGAAAAATTTCTAGAAGACTCTACTTTATCATGAAGATGTATATGTAGAAGTGTGTAGAATGTAGAAGTGTCTTGAATTAAAGTATTGTAGAAGAACCTTGTGGCCTATGAATAATCTCCTGGTCTATGAATAATGAAGTTGTAAAAGAAAAACAAATTGTAAAAATAACTATGTAATATAGTCTTTCCGCCATATTAAGGCTAGTTTTTCTCCTAAAATATTTCTCTTTAGAAACATCTACTTAACTAATACCCATGTTTACAAAATTTTGGAAAGGCTACTCTATTTACAGGCACCATAGTGCTTCTACAACTTTCTTCTTCTAGATAATTATGTTTCATGCACCACTAGGAAATTTTTAGAACACATTCTAGAGAGACATAATACTCTTCTAGATTTAAACACATTTGTCATGACAACTTTGAAATTCTCTAGAACATTCTAGAAGTAAAAACTTGTAATAGTTTCTAGAATATTCAAAAGAGTTTGAATAACAACACTTCCCCGAAACTCTTTCAACCGAATCAAGTTTATTCTTCAGCTTCTTGAACACTTCAAGGTTTAACACCTTGGTGAAGGTACATGCTAGTCTTCTGACTTGTAGTATACAACCTTTACTATCTTCTTCTTTTAGACATGTTCTTGAGGATAATGTTATCTCATCTCAATGTGCCGACTCTCTCCATGTGCTACTAGATTCTTTGCAAGTTCTATTGCTAACTTATTGTCCACATACAAGAATGTCAGTCCATCTTGGTAACGACGAAGCTCCTCCATCGAGTTTGTGATCTACATTGCTTGACATGCACAAGATGTTGCTATAATATACTCTGCTTCACATGCTGATAGTGCAACCACTGACTGCTTTTTGAGGACCATGACAATATTGTTGATCCAATGTTTAACACATAATCGAAAATGCTCTTATGTTCTTCAAGGTCTTCTCCATAGTCACTATCCCTATAGCCGACTAACCTTGCATCTTCTGACTGTGTATGGAAGAGTCCTTCATCGATAGTTCCTTTGACATACCATAATATCCTCCTGATTGCCTTGTAGTGCTCTTACTTTAGGTCTTCCATATATATGCTAACTAATCCAACATGGTGATGGTCAAATATCGTATACTTCCAACTGAGCTCTTGAATAGAGTGGGTCGACTCGTCTTCCTAGTGAGTCACGCAGTAGCTTGTGACCGGCTTTGTTTTAGTAACTAGATACCACTTTGTTAGAAATTTGGAGAGGCTACTCTATGATGGACTAAGTATTGTGTAGGAGTAGAAGGAATTTTAGAGTGAAAGCTAGACCTAGTACGGAGGAAATATTCTTTGCATTGAATAGTTGTTTCTACAACTTGTTTTTCTTTTAGACTTCTACAACTTCATTATTCTGCAAGGCTTCCCTCATGGTGTATTTATAGGTCATGAGGTTGTTCTATAGTACTCTTTAATTCTAGACACTTCTAAATTCCACACACTTCAACACATACATTTTCATTATAAATTAGAGTAGTCTAGAAACTTTTCTAGAAGCATCCTATGGACTCTTCTAGACTCCAAGTAATCACCTAGACACTTTAAGACTGTTCTAGAATTTACTAGGACTAACAAATTCTAATATTTTCTAGACTTCTCAAAAGAGTTTGACAGTCAACAAGATACATACATATCTATGTTTGTGTATGTGAAGCAAGCATTGGGTGTGTTCTGCTACACTTATTGCTGCCAGCTTACTATTCCCTACTTTTTTGTTAACATGTACATAATTCTGGGTAATACCAGAAAAAAAAAATTCCTCCAATAGGAAAAAATTAAGTCATTAGCAAGCATCTTGCAAGGACATGAAACCTACGACTATGCTAATCAGGCCATGTGCACGTCATGATGTTCAAAATTCATCAGGAAAGGCAAACCAAATGGTGATCAACTTCTACACGCACATTAATCTGAGTGAAAAAGGAAGCAGATTTTTAATAGGAAATGGAAGAAGAAAGAAAGAAGGAAGGAAATGAACGGAAAACAATCATGCAATCATATATCATATAGATGCAACTCAGACAACAAATGGAAGGAAAAGGGAGAAAACTTAGTGCTATTCTTTCTCTGCCCCTTGAAAAACCTGAAAACGCAAGAAACTGTAAGCCTAAACATGACAGAGAGATAAGGTTACAAATAAAATGCATACGAAATTAGTAATGTTGTCGAGTGTAGGGGTATATGATTATACCGGCTACTGTTACTGTAAGTGCATAACTGCATGGTATCTCATATGACCTCTATGGATAGCTGGCAACCTCAGACCAAAAATGGAAGGATAATTCTTTGTTGCATTTAAGACTATTATTCAGTATCTTACGACAGTAAACTAGAATCTGAAAAATAATTGTATTACAGTATTGATGCCTCTACATCAGAAGAAACATGTGTTTATTTGTGAGGGATCATAACCTCTGATCTGCTGGGTTAAAGACTTCTCAAGGTAAGTAACAGAGTAACAGAATCCAGTTGTTCATTCCAAAGAACACAAAACAGAAAGCCCAAGGCTACACAAAAAACCACAAAAGCCAAAGAGAAACCTCCAATTCTTTTTCAAGAATATCATAATTTGAAGTAGGAAATTGAGAAAACCCCACCATATTTTTAAACTTTTCTTATCTTCGCCGATATTGGACCAAGCACAAACAACATGAGAGCATAAAGAAGAACTAACCGTCTTCATAGACAAATCAAGATTTAGTCATTAAAATTGGGGAATAAGGAACCCATAAGCTCACAAATTCGACCATCTATCACAATACCGACGACATGAAAGCATCTCCTATTTCTTAAACTAACACGCCTCAAGAGGAATGTTTAGACAAATTCAAGGAAACATGTGCCATCGTCTATTTACATTCCAATTATTCCGAGACTAGCTTTCATTTGAAAGTTCTAGATTTGAGAAATTCATGTCATCGTTAAAGTAACAACAGCGCAAAATTCTAAATTTGAGGAATTCACATCAACATTGAAGTAACAACAATGCATAATTCATCCAACAAGCCGAACCAAATGTATCAACACTTCGCAGTTCATCACCCAATTATAAGCCAAATCAATCATAATTAAGAAAAATCGTACAAAAGGAGGGTAAAATCGAACCTCGGGTTCAGTTTCCGCGACTCTGAGAGAACCCCCAAAGCGCCTTCTAGAAACTTGAGAGGAGAGAGATTTGGGGCTAGGGGTTCTGGCAAAAGCTAGGGTTTTGGGGACATTCGTGGATTTAGACGGAGAGCGAGTCGAAGGAGAGAGAAGAGAGAAGGGGAGAGAATGGCTGGAGAGAACAGAAGCCATTGACGATTTTCTCTCTCACTTCCGCAATCTTATTGGTAGGTAGTTTTGGTTTTTTTGGACTTACATTTTCCTGGAAGTAATAGGCTTGCTCTTTTTTTTCTCTTTTTTTTAAACTTCATTTTCCGAAACCTTATTGATAGATATGGTATGGTTTTTTGGACTTCATTTTCCTGGAAGTAATTTCTCAGGATTGATTCCTTTTTCTTTTTTTTTTGAATAACCCAGCCCAGAATCACACCAGACCGTGTCATCTTGGAACCTTATAACTGTTCGGATCACCCGCGATGGGCTTAAGATTGCTTTTCTATATCAACTTTGAAGATTCTAATTTTCCCTATTGAGGTTTTTTTGGTAATTACATATTAATTCCTTAAATTATCTTTAATTACCAAATAGTCCCTTAAATCTTAATATTTGCTTAATAGTCCCTAAATCTTTAATTTTATTGAATCTTTTGTCCCTCTTGTTAGCGGATGTTGTTTATATGAGTGGAATTCTGTTAACTTTAATCCTATCATTTAAAATCTTACCAACCCGTTTCATAATGGGTTTATATCTGTAATTGGTTTATACCCTTAACTCGCTCCAACTAAAATGCAAACCCACCAACTTCTTCTTCTCCAATGATTAGGAGCTTCATCAAAATTAATCCAAAGCTTTTTTCAACATATAATCCTAACTAGACTTAGAAAAAAAACCCATGTGGAAAACTCAAGGGCACCTGGATAGTTTTAGATGTTGGTTAAGGCTTAACCAAAATAGAGTTAGAGAAATTAATAGAATCCCTAATAAAAGACAAATTTGCAAGAAAATTGAAGATTTGAGAGACTAATAAGCAAATACTGAGATTTGAAGAATTATTAAGCAATTAAGGATGATTTAAGGAACTAATATGCAATTACCCTTTTTTATGGAAAATGAATTATATTAAAGAGAGTGTTGGCTACAATCAAATGCTAAAATATGTCTACTTGTAGGTGAAGCATCTTCAAGCCATAGAATAATCACACACATTGCATATCACCCTTTAAATATTTTTTTACTAATTACTTTTGTACTGAAGAAACAAAAATGTAGGGGCCTTGATAATTCATGAAATTTGATAGTGATCCATACAGAAGCACTTCGCATTTAGTTTTTTATGGGGCCTGTTTGGATGTAGGATTTGTATTTTGAGTTTATGACAACAGGAATGTAAGAAATCCTCAATTATACTATTTTTAATTTTTGTGTTTGTTTTGCAGGATAGTGGAATTGAAAGTTAATGTTAATAAAAAATGTCCAAATTATTCCAGTTTGTTTGTAAAGAGAGTGACAAAGTTAGAAAGTGATTTATGAGTCTTATTAATAATTAATGTTGTATTTAAAATTTAATACATTAGTATTTTAAGGGATATTTTTGACTTTTTAAAAAAATTTAGGTTTATTTTAATATTTTTTAATGGGATGTCATATCATACACCATATTCTTGAGTAATGGTGACACATCATTCTTTTCCCTAGCCAAATGAAAACTTGGAAAGTTGATGAGGAATCCACAAACCCTCCATTTTACCATAGTTCTTTTGAAATATGTCACAATCAAACTAGGAAAAATTCTTATATACTCATGGAGTACCAACTTGGCATACTACTTCAATCAAAAACCTACACAGTGTCATGCACTAACTTCATTTATGCATTCTATTTCAATATCATTAATATGTTCCTAACTACAATTAAAACTCCCCTTCTCTCTGCTACTTCTCCTTCTGTCTCTTTTTTGTCTTTTTTCCCTTCTTCTTGGCCTCTTTTTCTCTTTATTGACTGTACACTTTCTGCTAACATGGCTGAGTGAAAACTTTTCCAAAATTTCGCAAAATGAAACTAATAATCTTTTTTATACTTGAATTTTATGTATGACAATGTACTTAATTTGGAGCTTTTTACAAATTTTATGTGCGATAATATACAGAGGCTTGAACACGAACGAAGAGGGCTCGAACTTGGGCCATTGATCTCAACCAATACTCGCGAGACTCGACCATCGGCGACAGAGGTTGACCAGACCAATGTACATAGATGGACGGATACAGTCACGAGCAATGGGACATGACCGGATGGACGCACGTCTACGGGCCACACGAACAAGCGATGGGGATAGAGCGGATCAGCGTACATCGAAGCGTCGGCCCACACCAAGGAGCAAACGGGCTCGATTAGATGGACGTGCGTCCATCGATGGTCAGGCCTAACCGAATCATCGTGCAACCGATCGATGTACACCGATGCCCAGGCTTGACCCAACAGAAGATAATCGGCTGATTGCAGTGACGTAGACCGCAAGGACCAGTCGATCAGCAAGCCGCACATAGTATCTCAACCTTACATCGAACTCGGCCTTGGATCAACCACAAAATCACGTGAAAGAGCTCGACGGGGCACCAACCTGAATCAAAACTGAAGGAAAAAACCATTTTAACACAGACAATATCGATCACTCATTCTAATGCATCTAATAAACTGTTACTGAACCGTACGCCTGCACAACCCAGAATAATCGAAACAGAAAAACTCTCAGATATTAAAAAAGGACTCGACGAGAGTGACGAGCGGGCAAATTATCAATTATCATTATTCACGGCAACGTGAATTCGTATAGGGCAGACAAATTATCGTCACTCGCTGCAGCGTGAATTTGCACAGGGACGTAACCGAAACACAGCATATTAAGAATGAGACTCTAGAACTCATGACAAAAGGAAAAGAAGCAAAACAAAAAATTTTGCAGAGCCAAATTGAACTTGGCATCTTTTTGTTGTGCTCCTCTCCATTGCTACATTTCTTGCTATAATAGCTTGAGAACTCCATAGCGTTGTGGAGCTCTCTATTGCACGCTTGTTAGTAGTAGCCCCCCACTAATCAATTTAACCAGGCCATCTTGAATATCCATAGTCTAAGAGCATTCATCCTCTACTTGCCCAGATACATCTTCAAGTCTCGTTACTGATTCGCCCAGATAAATGGAGAAACTTATATGCGTAAATTGTCTATAAAGATCTTATAGCAAGCTTGAACAATTACATATTTCAGTATATCTCAAAAAGTACTCAAGATCAATACAAACATAAGCTTCAAAAACTACTCATAAGTCTCAAATGTTTCAATGATTGATTGAGCCATTTTCACTCATTCAAGTGGTTGCCAATCAGAATTACTAATAATAAATATCAAAAATAAAAGTAAAAATAAAATTAAATGAAACCAGAATATGAATTCTTGAAAACTTACCTAAGACGTATGATTAACAAAATCAACCCTCAGCAACATAGATGTGCAAGGGACACTTGACCGGCTGAAATCCTGATCCATAACGGTAAGTTGAAATAATATAGAAAATATCAACTAAAAATCATATAAAATTATAATTTATATACTTCTAGTTAGTACCTACGAGGCCATTTGTGGTGTAAAGTTGTGCATTGGTTGGGATAAATATGGCATGTAAATATTGTTTCGATATGCCTATGCATTAAAAATCTTATTAATAATAAAAATAACGCATATTTCATATGAAAATAGGAAACGATATAATATGTATGAACTATATATAATTACCTGCAACATATTAGTATGGTAAGCTTGGTTAGAATAATCCAAATAAGGTGGAGTCTGTTGCATTTCGATAGAAGATTGTGCATTGGTTGGGACAAAAGGCATGATTGATTCATATTTCTTCTTTAACACTATAATCACAAGATGTTAAAGAAAATAATCAATAATATGGAAAAATGCCAATAAAGTAAATAAATAACAATATTTATACTTACTTGAACTTGGCTTCTCTATACCATGTTTGGATTTTTTTTTTTTCCCTATTTTTTTCTAAATGTCCTTTTATCTGAGCATTAGGGACACCTTTTGGTCTTACACGAGGAGGATTAAGTACATTTGTTCAGTATCTTCATTATTATTCAAATTAATATTTTTTTTCACTTTTGAATAGCCCTTTAAATCATCCTTCTCAAGAATCTTATGAAGTTTCTCACGTCCTCCATCAAAAAGTTTCATAAAAGTTTTCTTGCCTCCTCTTTTCCTTGGCTCATATTGATAAGATCATAAGCATAACGCATTGCACAATTGTGAAACTTGATTTCAGCTTCGTTGGAATCTCTTGATTCATTATGGTGATATATGCATTTATCCTTTGTTTCACGCCTTTAGTCTATCGTTTGGCAATGTAGTACATCTTGTGCGTGTATACAGTACGTAGATGCACGCTTCAAAATTTTAGTGTATTTGATTGCAAGTGGAGGATTACCTTATCTGTTACTATATGTATACCTTAAACGAAAACCTTTTGCCTCAAACCCTCTCACAGGTTGACACCTCAGCACTTC
>JBAKGM010000412.1:12243823-12257052 GCA_037177215.1 Asparagus racemosus | reverse complement strand
ATATATATCAACTGAACTAGGTCAGCCTATCATAACTTATAGCATTCAAATCATTAATTGCTAGTTGATCGCCCTATTCTTATAAGTTTTTTCACATTAAATCCTCCAATCAAGAGTATTCTTAGGGGATCGACTAACAAATTCAAAGATTAATGGGACTAAATTCAAAGTATAAAAGATTTTAAGGGGCTAATACAAAATACTCCTTTTTTAATTTGTTTTTGGTGAGTGTATTAATCAACTAATTTAACTACCGCTGCGTGAGGAGGCAAAGTAACTCTATTTCTGACTCCTTATGCGGAATTATTAACCT
Source organism: Asparagus racemosus (assembly GCA_037177215.1). Taxonomy (NCBI): domain Eukaryota; kingdom Viridiplantae; phylum Streptophyta; class Magnoliopsida; order Asparagales; family Asparagaceae; genus Asparagus; species Asparagus racemosus. Next base: position 12,256,739 of record JBAKGM010000412.1, on the reverse strand, counting down.
GTCGAATAATGATTAATTGACAGTTAAACCATTTTTGTTTGGTTGATGAAAATTGATTTCATTTACCATTGAATAGTGTATGTACAATCTTATACTCAGGCATTCCCGAGATTACAAAACTCAAAAAATATCAGAGCCCTAGGCTCTAGCCTCAAACCTGACCCAAAAAATTCCCTACACACAAAATCTACTACCTCAAAGACTCTAGCCAGTTTTACTTCCAAAAAAGACTCTAGGCAGTCCTTCACACGCATCGGGGTAGAAGTATGACGTAAGAATGTCAAAACCTAAACTTTAATTTTCTTTACAACACTCTCAAGAGTGCAAGCTTTGCTTGCATACATCCGATAGTTCCTCTCCATCCAGGGGGGAAAAATACACTGTAGAAACAAGCGTCATCTTCTGCACTTTCTTAATAAAAGCATTTCCATGCAAGTTATCAGAAAACTACCTGATCTACTAATTCGAGCCACAAGTTTTGAACTGAAAATTCAACCAATTCATAACGGAGCACCACACAACAGAGGAATAGGCACATTCAAAGAATAAATGTTGACGATTTTCATTATCTTGAGAGCATAAAACACAAGATTAATGGTATTAGAATCCCCCAACTTCAGAGTTTGTCTCGAGTAAGCAGCCTTTTAAGAATACCTAACTGTTCACGTTAGAAAGTTGGCATATATATGATTTGGGAGAGACTAAATAGCAAATATGATTGCTATTCTTCTACCTTGCAAAATCAAATCACCATCTTTATACACTTTGCACCACTCTCCTTTACCCACATACTTATACCCATGCGATGCTATCTTACCCAACAAAATTAAATTAGCACCACATGACGGCACATATCTCACATGACGAAGAATTTCAACCTTCCTAGTGTGAAGCTTGAGGCGAACACTCCCAACGCCTTCAACATTCATCTTCTCGTTATTTCCAACGACCACGCCGCCAAATTCTTCCTCCGTCTTTAATGTGTCAAATATAATTTTTGTTGTTGTAAACATGCATAGAGGCTGCAGAATGTAACCCCCAAGTGTTACTCGCAGCAGTACCCGTACTTTCCATCATCAACACCACATCTTCATCACACACAACTACCGAGGAGTCCACCTTCTTCCCATTTTCTTGAAGCTTCATCTGTCTAATACTCTTCAAATCATCTCACATCTAGGAACATATAAACTGAATGTGACCCTTCTCTCCGTAATAATAGCACTCCCTTTCGCCGTCATCTGGGGCCTGAGATTTTGACCTTCCTTGATAACTGTCACATCTCCCCTTACTCCTCCCTCGATTAGAACCTTCAAAATCTAGTGCACTCTCACCACTATTAGATGCGCTCTCCTTCCCCATCATTCTTTCATTCTCACGTAGGAGTGTTGTCACATCATCAAACTTCAAAGTCTACTTCTCTGCAATTATCGTCTGAACTAACAGCTTGTACGACTTCGGCAAGGAAGACAGTAGGAGTAGCGCCTGGTCTTCTTCTGTAATCTCACCAATATTTATAAGTTGACAAACTAGTAGATTAAAGGCATTGATGTGGTCTTGAATTGCAGTACCTTATTCCATCTTCAATGAATAAAGCTCCATCCTCAAACACAATTAGTTGGTCATCGACTTTGACGCATAAATCTCCTCGAGCCTTTCCCACAACCCCCTTGGTGTGGTTCCTGCATAACATTGTACTTGATCTCTGGGGCGAGTCCCAAACAAATTGTGCTAACCGCCCTCTTTTGCATGGAACTCCATTCGGCATCCTTCAACCCTTTAGGTTTCTTCTCCTCCAAAGCTTGATCAACACCCTGCTGCACAAGAATATCTTGAACCGTGCACTACCATGCTGCAAAATTTGTCTTGCCGTTGAATAGCAGAATATCAAACTTCAGACCCGAAGAAGTCATCATCCTATAACCACAATCAAAATTCAAATCAGTCATTATAGAGATTGAATTTGATAAAACTAACTTCAAAAATGAACTCAGTAAGTCGAAAAACTCTAGGAACGACTCCTTGATCACCAAAACCAATCCCCAAACCCTCAATCAAAAGACAAATTAGTCTACATCGTCACATTTGATTTAATAACTTTTAACCAAACTCTAACCCACGTGAAGAGTGTTCTACTGCTACAGTACTTCCACTGCTGGAGTAATTTTTTGTTTTCTTGTTGGGTGTCTAGTTCTCTTGTTCGCTCGATGTCGATCACCGCACCTCAATCACTGATACCTTTATCAATTTCACACCACTCGAACCTCCACGAACTGTCAAACCCCGCTCTGATACCACTTGTTGAGATTTTTAGATCTCACAAAGATCTTAAAAGCACCAAACGCAACAAATAGAATCATATAAGATTTAACGTGTAAAACCTCAACAGGGAAAAATCACGGGATCGAAAACAATCCACTATCACCTCCAAATTACAATCTTTTGCACGGATAAAGACTGCTAAACCCTTTCTCTCACAATACCCTTAAACCCAGTTACACTATCTGTTAAATCCTAGTTACAAGAATATTGTCTCTCTCCCTCTCTCTCACTTTAAAACCCTAGAATAGGACGTCTTATTTAAAGACACCCCTGACTTGCCCCAAGTTAACTTCGTCTTTAAGAAAACTAATAGGATTGGGCCTAGCCTTCATATCCACTTCCAACGTGGAGTTTAAGTCGGCACCCAACAATATGATATACATTAACACTTTTGTAGACTTCCTCATATATTTTCCATGAAAATAAAATACTCATGAACCTATGCTAATTAAATTATATTTATCAATTGTACAACTTTTCAATAGATATCATATGAACAGTAACTTTAAAACATATTTTCATCACTTTGCATATCACAAAATATTTATCTTTTTAAAGATAAATAACTACTCAATATCAAATTCTTTATCAATTTTTTTATGATTGAAACAAAAATAACATGTATGATCCAACAGTTTATCTTTACTAAAATAAGACTACTATATATGATAGACTATTTTTATACCACAACATTTAAAAGAATAACTAATGATAAGAAATTTACTCACCTTAAAAGATCTGATCACACTTTGGAGAATTGTACTCCAAGAATTGACTCCTCAATCAAGCCTATAAGTATACAATATGTATAAATACTAAAGATTGTATACATAAACTATTCTTAGTATGAAACTAACAATTCTCATTCTAGAGACTTTTCTGAAAATTTATTTCTATCCTTTTTAAACAAAACTTGGGCCTAACAATAACTTTTCTATTTTAAGGGGCAAAAGGAAAACTTTTCATTAATTACAGTTTCTAAAGAATCATCTCTTCAAAGATTCTGGATATAAAACAAACTTTCAACTTTTAAGGGGTCTAATATCAATTTTCCTTTTCTTCTCCCTCTTATTTGTTCCATCTCTATTTCTTTTTGTTCTTGAACCCATTACACTGAAATTGAGTTTGATGGCTAGGGTGACCACCTCCGTCAAAATCCTCAGCCAAGGGCTGGCCAGAGATCATCAAATATCACCAGAGATGATGTTGTTGGGTCGGAAAAGGTATCATTAACTCTATCTTTTTTCATGAAACCAAAGCAAAGTAAAACCAATGAAAGCTCACCTTAAAAGCTTATATTTTCTTCTTCCTCTATTCCAACTTTTCCTCCTCTAAATCTGGCTCAATTTCTCTTTGATTTTTCTTTTGTGTGTGAAACTTGTGATTTAGGAGAAATTTACAGGGTTTCAAACCCGTTTTGAAGTCATAACTACTTTTGTAGATTAATTGACATTAAAAACCCCAATAACTCTATGAAAAAGGAAGAACCTCCATTAATTAATCTTCAGTTATAAACTTTTTATCTTCTCTTATTATTTTTGTTTTACTACCAACGAAACGGTTGTCTACAACATTTCTTTCTATTTAAATGTAATCTATGTTATATCTTTATGAACAAGTAACATAAGAAAAAATGAAAAGCATAACTAAAATGAGACGAGCGCTAACAAATACCAATTTTATAAGTGGTAAGTTTGTTACTAGGGAAAAGCATGTAAAATAAGTTATAACCATATGACATATAGTATGTAAAATAAGTGATAAATGAGTAACACAAATTTAACTTTATTTTTATCTTTGCTAGAAGTATGGATTGCGTCCTCTTAAAAATTTAATTCTACTACTTGACGATCTGGGTTTTAATCACCTTAAGAGTTATCAAGGATAAAAGAAGGTATATTGAGAGTTTTTGTCTAGCCAAGTGTACTTAGCCTAATGGTTGTGTTTGCCAATCACTAACAAAAATTTTTAAAAAAATAATCCTGTTTGTGTTGAGAGAAAATGTGTTATACATTTCGGGAAGGAAAAAAAAGTTGTCTCTCCTAGACTCTCACTTTAGCCTAAAGGGTTTTTCTTTTTTGTCTTTCTTTTTTTTTTTTTTTGAGCAAAGTTCATATATATGCATGCAGCTTCCATGAGAAATGAAAGAAACTTGGAAACTGGAAGAAAGAAACTATAGTGAAGGGAGAGAACTTTCAAACTAGGTCCATATATATGTCCTATACACATATATGACATAAATGATCAGATCAAAGTGATATTTAAGTGTCCTAGCCTTTAATGATTGCAAAATCAATATTTTTCAAGGAAAAAAAAAAGAAGTTACATATCAATTCAAATTACAGATTGGAAGATTCAAAATCAAATTCTCCCACAAGGAAAGAAACTATGGTATCTGAACTCAACAATATTGTAAAGGTTTTCTTTTTCTCTCTTTTCATTGTTAATGAATTAATCTTTTATCTTAGCTTAGAGAAAATCTATTGTGATGCGCACTTAGAACAAGCTATTGACTTTTTCCAATTTCAGAAAAGCTTTCACATTGTACTATAGTGTTATATCGCATCCACTGTCTAGTCTTTAGTGGAGAAAACTCTTTTTCTTATCACTACATAAAGTGTGTTAAGGTTGGAAGGACACATTATAGGAGATGAAAACTAGTAGTCTACTTGTACTCAATTCATTCAAAAGAACTAATACTAGTTGAGTTATGAGTTCAAACATATTTAACAGCAAACTTTCTTTTTATTATGGGAGTAAATCCCACTTCCTATTCTTTTTGGTAACTAAACCCACATTTGATAGGGTGTTTGAGGAGGGAAGGTGGGGTGAGGGGAGGTGCAATGGGGTGGAGGGATGGACATCTCTTTAATAAGCCTTCATGCTTGGTTGGAGGAGAAGAGAGGGAAGATGCATACTTTTATAGTTCATTTTCTCTTTCTTCTTGTGTCCTCTCAAATTGGAGGGATTCTTCTCTCTCTAACATTTTAGATCATTTCGTGATGTCCCTTCTCTCACCTACCCTCCCCTCACTCTACCTCCCCTTCTAAAAACCCTCTACCAAAGGTAGATTGAATTTTTGTCCCTCCCCTTCCCCCCTTTCCCTCACCTTCCCTCCTATCAAACTTAAACTAAATGACTGTGAAGCACTCCTAACAAAATCTCTATCATGGTTCGATTAAAGTCAAGTCCAATTCAAGCTCAATAACACAAGGTAGTAGCTGAGAGATAATGTCTCAACTTTACATTTTGCCGACGTAAAAAACACACAGCAACCAAGTGTGAGAGCATGTACACCTAAAGAAGCTTTAAACTATGTTGGATCAAGTTTTACACCAAGAGTGAATATAATATCAAGTGTGCTCTACCTTAACCCTACTAAGGGGAGTGTAATGTTGAAACCTTATGACAATCAAAGAACAAAAAAAAAACCAACCAAATTAAAGAGCATACCTAGAAAATGTGAAACTCACATGCCTTGATGATGTATCTACGTCCACAGGAGAAAATGAAGTATTCTTTACTATCTTTAAGAAGATTATTATTTCACTCTTCAGTCTTGTAAATCCTCGCAAGAAAATTCTCTTTGTTGTTCTCTATAAAAGATATCAATCAGTTTCCTATATTTTCTTTGATTTCTTGTGTACTCTATACCTAGTGGAATAGCCCTGTTTATAGAGTTCTTTCCATATATAAACGACAATTTATCAACCTAAATAGATTAGAAATTTATAAATAGTAAATAGATGTGACAATTGAATGTACCATCCATGATGCCTTAATCCAAGCAAAAATTGTCGCGGCTACAATTGTGGTTCTCTTAATAGAGTCTCGATGACTATGAATGCTGCTTTTGATGATACCGCATGTGGTGGTGGATCCTGTCACTCTGATTAATAATTAAAAAATTACAATTGTGCCCTATGAGTTTTTATATTTAGAGAAAAATTACTTAGTCGCATCATTAATAACTCTCAAATATATTTTTCTCAATATATAATATCAGTAAGCAATCGTTGCATCAATCATCACTCATTTTATTTCGCAACTTACTACTTATCAACTTCATTTCATAACAAATTCTTTTGACAATTACCTTAGCCACTTTAGCACCTTATTCATAATAAAATACATAAAATATTTAAGTTGTGGGTTTTATGTGTGGTGAGGTCTTGTTATTGGCTAAATATTAGAAGACCCCCTTAACTTTAGACAATTATCGGATAACCTCCATAACTATGAAAATATCAGAAAACTCCCATCAAGTTAGGGTTCATTAGAAAATCCCTTTAACTTTGTGATTTCATTATAAAATCACTTTTAGGGGAGATTTCTTGTCAAAATCTCAAAGTTAAAGGGAAATTTCTAATAAAATCTTAAAGTCAAAGAAGAGTTTTCTGATAATCCCTATATTTAGGATGGGAGGTTCCTGATATTTTAAAAGTCAGTTAAAGGGGTTTTTCTAATATTTAACTCTTATTATTTTTGACCAAAGTGGGGGTCATGTGGCCCCACTTTGGTGTATGTGGATCAACCAATGACCGCATGCTGATCTATCACGAGAGACAAACTGTTGGGTTGATCTGAAAGAGGATTTCGTTCATATCTATTTTGCTTCAACAAGCTGTTATCAACTCCGTAGCCCATGGAAATAGAGTCTCGAGGCAAACAATGCACCACAAAAGCCCATCAAAAACCATGGCCATTTGATACAAATATATTCAGGTTGAAACGCCTGCTAAGGGAGATAGACCATGCTAATTTTCTTAACCTCACATGACTCAAAATGATTAATTATATCCTAGTTATCAGTCTTGTTAAATACTATTGATATTTAGATTTAGGAGATATTATAAGATAGTGTTGACATATTGCAAAATATGATTGGATACGATTTTATCTCATACTTATTTTATAATATTCTTCTTATCTCTATTTAAGAGACATTAGGGTTAGATAAAATAATAACTTTGCATTCTATATTTTCTCTACATGGTATCAGAGTCTACCTGATCCTATACGACTTCTCCCATCTTTTTAGATTTCAAGGCCATCGAGTGGGTTTTACATGGCCTTCAATCTCCCCCTTGGCTTTGATGCCATCAGACGACTTCAACAATATTAACAATAACATTGGTATTATTATTTTCTAGATCTTATCAAACATCAACCTTTTAAATGTCTACCACCATGTTGGATATGCCGACATGTTAGATCAAGAGGGCTAGCGACATGACTTAGGGATTTCAAAGTCGTATGTTATTTTTCCAGTTCATATTGGATATACTGGGAGCCATTACAAATATTGCGGCCGATATTTGAGCTTTAAAAATAGACTGACATCAAGTTTGGGTTTTTTTAAGTTCATAACTAATCGATTTTGGGTTTATTATCCAAAACCAAATCTGATTAACTTCTCTTTTGTTTTCGATAGCACGCTAGGCAAATAGAGGCCTGATAGCAAATTAGGCAAAAAGAAAACATATATCCTCTTTTCTCTCTTGTTCCTTCGACTGCAAAACTTTAAATCACCTCTGATTTCTTCATCAAGCTTCCAAATTGGAGCCAAACATTGACGAAGAACAGAGCAATCAACTCAAAAAAGGTCTCTCTCTCTCTCTCTCTCTCTTTCTGTTCTTTGTTTCTTTGTCAATATCAGATTGTGCAAAGAGGGTTTCGAGGGCTAGAGCTTCAATTTTTGTTCAATTTTTCTATGTTTAGACTATAGAATTTATTAAGTATGCTTAGATTGTATATAGACATTACATTATACACATGCGCACCACCTGATATGCCAATCTGATATTTTATACGTATCTCTCGACATATCCCCGATTTTAGCTATTCGACATGAATTTTAATCATCCGACATGAACCCAACATCCAACTTTTAAAACCTTGTCAAGCACCCTCCACAAAATAACCTAAGTAAAAAAGTTAGCATCTACTGTTCATGTAATGAACAGTAACCAAGGTTGCTACTAGCGCTTGAACAATAATCATATTTACTATTCATTCTTCGGCATCTTTGATTGTTATATGCAACGACAACGGTCTTATTTTGACATTGTTCTATTGGCCGACCAGCCTGGGGTTTGTACTAGTTGATCCGCTTAATATTTCTACTAGCTTACCTGCCTAAGATTTCTACTAGTGGAACCACCTCTAGTTTCTACTGCCTAAACCACCTCGGGTTTCTTCTACCGGCTTACCTGCCTAGGATTTATAATAGTTGTGACTACAATTTTTTGATTGCTAATGTCTTCAAGTAATGCGGCTAAAGATGACACTACTAATTCTCTTGCATGTAGTTATTTTATTCACATTTGTAACAAGCTGGACATATATATAAATATATAATCCAGTTTGTGGAGGAGTGTTGGATATTATTGATATTTATATTTAGGAGATATTATGAGATATTGTTAAGATATTATGAGATGTGATTAGATATGAGTTTATCTCATAACTATTTTATAATATTCTCCTAATCTCTATTTAAGAGATATTAGGCTTAAATGAAATAATAACTTTGCCTTCTCCATTTTCTCTACAAGTTTAAACATAGTAAACTCTATATTCATCTCTCTTTTAAACATGAGACTATATCCCACCACATATCTTTGATGAGAGTTGTTTCTTTATGTTGCTTAGTCCCACATTGGTTAGGGACAAACCTCTTTGTATTTGTGATATTATAAATAACTTCTAAGAGAGGGAACTAAAACAATCCTCTCTGATTACTTCTTTCAACATGGTATCAGAGCCACAATAACCCTAGTCATCATTCCTTTGGTGATTACTTCCTTCATGAAACAATCCCCTAACCCTAGTCGTCATTCCTTTGGTGATTATTTCCTTCGTGAAATAATCCCCTAACCCTAGCCGTCATTCCTCACAAAACCCAAGATCTAAAATCCTAGATCTCAAGAGATCTAAGGATCAGATCTACACTTGACCCCTCTGGATCAAACCTTGCTTTGACTCTGAGAAGAGTGGTGATTTTGCTTGGTCGATTTCACTCACTTTGGAGATTATTTCCTTCATGAAATAATCTCCTTGATCATGTAACCCCCCCCCTCGTGTTGAGGAGATCAGATGAACAGGGGGCAAGGTGGATGATGAGAAGAGGGTGATATTTAGAGATGAGGAAAGTTGAAGGCTGAGTGTGGGATCTAGATTTGTGCGATCAGTGTGAGGGAATCTAACACAAATTAGATCGATGGAGACCGGCACAAACCCGATGGCGGAACCCATCAAGAAATTAAACCAGGAGGATGTTTCAACTTTGATGCAGTTCATGAGGATAACAGCGGGAGAGGGATCAACAAAGCCACCACCCAAGAAGGTGGAGCTTCCACCTATCGACATGAAGCTCAAAGGGCCATCGACATATCTGAGTTAGTCACGCCGGGTGAGATATACCCTTGCAGAGAGGAACCTGGAGGACTATCTGACGGGGGAGAAGACCGAGCCGGCTGAGGGCTCCGCAGGAAGAGATGAGTGGAAGTTCACTCATATGTTGGCATATATCTGGCTTCTCAATTCTGTAGTCCAGCCAATTGCAGCCACAGTAGATAGCCTTGGGAAGGTGCACGATGTCTGGGAGAAGCTGAGGAGGACCTATGATGGGGTGGGGAATAACCTGAGGGTATTCCAGATTAAAAAGGATATCAGCGCTACACTCTAGGGAGAGAGGGCTGTACAAGAGTATGTCATGGAGCTGGAGCACTTGTGGCTGGATCACGATCACTTCTCGCCCTTAGCAAGCTGTAAGAACCCTGAGTGTAAGGAGCGAGGCCTCTTTGCAGAAGAGGACCATGCTATTCCTCCAAGGCTTGGCTCTATCATTTGAGCAGAGGATGGCAATGCTACTAGCCCAGACGTAGATTCCATCTTTGGAGGAGGTAGTCTCAGCCATGATACAGGAGGAGAGCCGTATCAGGCTACAGGCTGGGACAGGTAGACTTTTAGGGGAAAGTCAGTACTGGTGGTCTCAAACCTAGGTAACACTAGATTTAGAGGGGAGGCTAGGTAGTGCTTCAACTGTAGAGAGGTAGGGCATCTAAGACAGATGTGCTCTAAGCCACCCAAGGAGAGTGACTGGGGTGGACATGGACAGGCCAGAGGCCATGGCTGTGGAGGCCAGCCAGGTGGAAAACGAGGCCATCGTGTGAATCTGTCGGTGGCAGAGGGGGAGGAAGAAGCTAAGATGACTTTTACTGAGGAGGATCGAGCTCTCTTAGTGGCACTGAGAAGAAAACAGAGAGTAGTAGGCGACGTGTCCAAGGGTGCATCTACTACTTTCTCTGGAGGAGACTATGCCAATTACGCTCTTCGCGCCCACCCAAACAAAGGTATGGACAACACAACATGCTCTTGCATCCATGGCTGTCACTAGATCCACGTACTGGATAATGCATTCTGGAACATCCAGACATATAACTGGCAATGCCAGTGAGTTCTCGTCATATACTCACCTGGCAGAACTAGAGAGTATTCAGATTACGAATGGTACAATACACGCTGTGATTGGTAAGGACAATATTAATTGTACAGGTTCTGTAACACTATCTAATATTTTGTATGCTCCTTCATTTCCTGTTAGCCTGTTATCCATTAGTGCCATTATCCTTCAACTAAAGTGTGTTGGCGTAGCGGGCTGTGGTATCTGGACCGTAAAGGGATGGACTCAGCGCTAATATCTATACTTGAGAGGACGGGAGCAGGAGGAACTGAGGTATGCGCAGAGGATGAGTTGATACTACATTATCAATGGATGGGACACCCTTCATTTAGTATTTTGGGTAAAATGTATTCAACCTTATTTCAGAAAGTAAATCAATAGAAACTTCAGTGTGATACTTGTGAGTTTGGGAAGCTTACTAGAAGCTCTTATATTAGTTCGGGTAATAGGAGTTCCTTTAGTTTTGAGGTGATACATTCTAACATGTGGGGACCTTGCCCAATAAATTCTATAAATAGATGCAAGTATTTTGTTACATTTATTGATTGTAATTCTAGGGTCACTTGGGTGTACCTGATGAAAAATAAGAATGATGTAGTTAGTAATTTCAAAGACTTTCACAGGCACATCCAGACTCAGTATGGTGCAGTGGTAAAGGTGTTGATGTCTGATAATGGGACAGAGTACACCAACAGAATATTTGAGGAGTATCTGTCAGCTCAAGGGATATAACACCAGACTACATGCACATACACCCCAGCTCAGAATGGGGTAGCAGAGAGGAAGAATAGACATCTTCTAGAAGTTGCTAGGAGTATGATGATGACAATGAATGTCCCAAAGACGTTGTGGGGACAAGCAGTTTTGACGGCTGCTCACTTAATTAATAGGATGCCTTCGAGTGTATTGAAATGGAAGTCTCCGCATGAGACACTAAAGGAAGACAACGGGGAAACTCTACCATTGAAGGTGTTTGGTTGTGTGTGCTTTATGAAGGACAACAGACCATCTGTTGGGAAATTAGACCCTAGGGCTGTGAAATGTACATTCGTCGGATACTCTGCTACACAGAAAGAGTATGTTTGTTAGAGCCCAGTGGAAAAAAGGCTGTTTGTTAGCATGAATGTGCGGTTTTGAGAGCTCGAGCCATATTACACATTGGGGGTAACTTCACCCTTTAGAGACTCGCCTGATAAAGGGGAGAATAGTGAGAGCTCAAGGAGGTCAATCTCAATTTCGGCCCCTTACTCAGAGGAGCAGGCGGATGAAGATGAAGGGGAGGAGGAGACAAATGGTGCTAGGCCTACAGCTCAGGGAGAGTTGCTTACAGCTCAAAGAGAGTTACGTACATACAGAAGGAGGGGGAAGCAGTCAGAGGTGCCTACAGTACCAGAGGTGCCCACAGTGGTAGTGCCCAGTCCCTCGTCCCGCTCTGCTCCAACTCTTGAGACACCTACACCATTCTCCACTACATGTGATATCATTCCTTCTACTCCTACCCCTCTGCCCACATCAGTGTTTGTAAGGAGAACTACTCGCAGTTGTAGGCGTTGAAAAAATCGCTTATCAGTCTCTGGACTTGACTCGTGAAGGTTGGTTCGCAACCGGCGAACCGTCAACCGACACAACCGATGAACCGTCAACCGACGAGTCGTCAACCGACGCAACCGACAGGCCGTCAACCAATGAGTCGACGAACCGTTAGCTGACGCAACCGAAACAGCTGACAACTCAATCGCATGAAGTGCGTTGACGAACATCCGAACCTGGTCGACGAACGTCTGAACCAAGTCGACACGGCGTACACGTCGACATGGCATACACGCCAACGGAACGACGTACCGCGAAATAAATCCGACGGTCACGTTTCGAAGCGGTGGGAAATCAGCTCGGCGAATCGATCAGACTTACACGTCAACGCGAACGCAAGCGGCGACGAACGAGCGAATCAATCGGACTCGAACGTCAACGCGAAGTAAGCGGCAACGGATCGACGGATCAATCGACTCAAGACTGGAACTCATGTTACAACAGATGAAAAGTCAGAAAGACAAGGAAATGTCGGAAAACAGCGAAACGGCGACGCGCGCACTTGGGCACCAAGTGCAGCGCCTTGGCGCTGCACTT